>OX155975.1:15080098-15400492 GCA_944548615.1 Micropterix aruncella | reverse complement strand
TCGCTGTGCCCTTTAATCCATTTCAGGGTCACTCTATTTGACCCTGCAATGGATTGAAGCGCATTGTGGCATTCCAGTACAAGGACAGAGGTTATAGTATTTTTTGCTAGCGCTTGTAGCACGGAGGCACTGTCGGAGACAAATCTCTGAACTATTAGGAGACCCTTATCTAAATCCTAATGAAATGGTTACATCGCTACACTGTAATTTTAGGTTACTTCTCTGCCTTTGTGAGAAGAATAGACTTCTGGGTGCAAATTGAAGGCTCTTGGGACCACCGTGATTGTCCTACAACCTGGACGTCGTACAACGTCGACACAATGCAATATGTATTTAGAACCGCCCTCTTGACCAACTAAAGCAATGAATCCGCAACTTCGACATTATTTAATTTCACAATGCAACATACGATAGATACATACATAAAGCCTAGATAAAGCATGCATAAAGCCGTCGTGCAAACAAATCAAAACCACCACCCTTTTTAAAACTACAAATCCATAAAAATACATAAAAAGTATCAAATTAGCCCCTTTCAAACAGTAGCATTGATTATATAGGGCAGTGTTTTTCAACCAGTGGGTCGCGACCCCTTGGGGGGTTGCGAAAGGACTTCCGGGGGGGTCACAGGCTGTCCAAAAATAAAAATCGAAAACATTACAAAATCTTTTATTATATCAAATTCAAAGATTTACTGTTTCGGAAGAGAAACACATTTATTATGTTTTTTTTCTATTTCTTTTCCTAAACGTTATGTTCATCTAAGATGTAAACAGGTAAGTACAACTTCGATAGGGAAAAAAAAGTTAAAATTAATGTGGTTTTCGCCATAGTTTTTACAAAAAAATATTTATTGAATGCTTACAGTTACAACTGTAGAAGACACTAGGGGGGGGGGGGGAGGGGGGGTCTAGGGGGTAGGGGAAGACACTAGGGGGTTTATTTTTTACCCAAAAGGGGGTCGCGACCTAAAAAAGTTTCGAAAAACACTGATATAGGATATTAGATTGCTCAATGCCACGCTAAGTTTTGGCAGCTAGAATTTTACTATGAAATGCAATGTGTAGATAGCACTCATTAATCTAATCTTATGATCAATTGCTTAATAGATGGCGGTTCTAAACACGCAGTTACCATATTCTATCAAAAAAATAAAAAATAATATAATACCACATGAATTTTTAAATCATAGCTCTAATTATAATTATTATTATTTTAACATTGACTAACTACCAAAAATTGTTTGACTTTGTTGTTATATATTATTTTGACAATGAATTGTACTTTTTTTTGACTAGATATTTTCATATTAAATCCTTTATTACTTAAAATATATTAAATATTAATGACTGTTTCTTTCTTTTCTCACATATAATTTTATTTATATTGGGCCCGATTGCGTTTCTTTGTGAACTAAAACTAAAATTAGTCCAAGCGAACGAGACAGAGTAGTATGTTAGAGCGGGATATGAAACGAACGATCGTCGAAAAATACTACCTGCCGAACTTACACTCGTTCGAATAAATTCGAGCATATTTCGTGCGGTGTAAGATTTGACCTTGGCGGGCAGTTTTAATGCGAAAAAGTGATAACCGGTCATCTTACACTCCGCTCTAGCGTATTGCTCTGTCACGTTCACACGGACTAATTTACGATTTTAGTTCACGAAGAAACGCAATCGAGCCCATTATTTAATAGAATGTTATATTATTGCCGATTATATAATGGAATTGCATTTTATTTATTATATTATCTTTTAATATTATTTATTATTATTAATTTTTTTTTACTTCTTTTTTTTTTTGAAGACCAAATTTTGGGGCAATTTAGTGTTATTAGCGTTTTACTAAAACTTGTACATTTGTAAGCAATCAAGCAATCAAGCAAACTTGATTGTAATATTAGAGTCCTGTCCACCCTAGAACGGGCTAGTCCCAGTTGGGTGACAGAATCAAATAAGCAAAAGGTGAGTTTTGCCATTCGGTTCCTGTTATTTTTGTAAGCAAATCAATGTTGTATAGTAATTAATTCTTAAATAAATAAATAAATAAATAAAATAAAATTGGCTTGATTGCGTTTCTTGGTGAACTAAAATTGGAAATTAGTTCGTGTGAATGAGACAGGGCAATACGCTAGAGCGGAATGTGAAATGAACATTTTTCACATTTGTGCATTAAACTACCCACCAAAGCTAAAGGATCTGAATCTAAGACCGAACGAAATGTGTTAAAATTTATTCGGACGAGTATAATCTCGACAGGTAGCTTTTATCGACGATCGTTCGTTTAATATTTTGCTCTAACGCACTGGAAGGTAATGCTCTATGACTGGACGCCAGAGATGCTGAAATTTTATTTGAATGCCTTTCAGCATACACTTCCAGACCCCAGTAACCTCGCTCGTTGGAGCTTTGCCGAGGATAGTTCTTGTCCCCTCTGTAGCAATACCCCTTGCACAGCTAGACACATTCTAGCTGGCTGCAAGGTGGCCTTAGATCAAGGACGGTACGATTTAGCTGGCAGGCCATGAGCGCCAACTTCCACCGCGTGAAGGTGAACAGTGAAGCCGTTCCGGGTTACGGCATTTGCAAGATCATGGTATTTATTTAATTTGTACTCGTGGTCTTTTGGGATATTTGATTCCCATGGAACAGTTAATTCTACAATAAGAGCCACCTTCCGAGATAGAGAGTAAAGAGTTATATCTGGACGGAGGGCTGTGCATCCGACACTTTCAGGGAATTTATACTCATAATATGGACTATACACCTAGAATACAATTCGCTAAGCGCATTAACCTCCCAACTGTGGCTTACTAGTGCACTAAAATGGTAATATTTCCTTAGGGACTGATTTTATTAGAGAGTAAATATTTATAATAGAGGCAGTCACCTTTACAACAAAACACCGTTTATCTGTAACTTTACTTTACGAGTCGCTTGAAATTTTGAGTATTTTATGGTTGGTGAATATGTATCAGTAGCCGCTGTCAATATAGAAACAGTTTTTGCATCAGTTTGTACGGTTTATTTTATGAGAAAAATAAATTAATAGTTTTAAAAAAAACACTAAAAACATGCTTTTAGGCTATGATACGATATTCACATACACACGGCTATGATACGATATTCCATCATGGAATGCCAGTGCCTATCGTCCGGCTTCATCATCAGACCTTGAAACCTAATCGTGGTCAAAGTTCATTCCAAGACTTTTCTAACAAGTCTAAACACAGCTATGATACGATGTTCCATCATGAAGTTCCAGTTCATATTGTCCGACTCCATCATCAGATCAGTTCGACAGTACCACATTATTGTATTGTCATCAGAACTACAAACAGCTGCCAATTTTCATGACGCTACGATCCTTGGAAGATGGTTAAATTAGTTACCTTAGATTCCATTACATAGTTACATACAGGTCGACCTAATAAAAGCGTGTTAATAAGTAAGTCTCACAATTGATCTTCGATGAAATAAAGCGGATTTTTATAAAATACTAAAAATTACTACCTCACCGGCGGCTTACAACTATTTTTTGGGATATGGGCTTACTGTGAACCATAAAAGCCATAGGTCTTCATAATTCATATAAAAATGATGCTTAGTTATTATGATTATTATTTATTCTAGACAAGCAGCTTTGCTGATACGTTCCAGATCAGATCTTGTAAAGCTAATCATAAACAATATAAACAAGATTATATGTACAAATCGAGTGTGTTTTTATATTGTTTGACAGAGCTTGCACTAATCACTTAAAATGGTAATTTATTTCACATGTCCACCACTCTGTTTTGCAAGAACATTTGGGTCGACGTTGAATTTGTAAATATCTCTAGCCCAGGGTACATCGTAATAATTTGTGAGAATTTTACATGTCTCAATCAGATGACCTCTTTGTCTTCTTTGTTTGAGAGTAATTAGTCCAAGTAATTCATTCCAAGTGATTCGTCATAATTCCTGTTCTTCAGGCCTGCTGGCATTTTGGTTGCCCTTTGCTGTACCATTTCCAGGACCTCTACATTTCTGCATAAGAATGGGTGCCAGAGCTGACAGCCATACTTAAGAATATGTCTCATATATGCCTTGTAGATATTTGAAAACCCCTCTATTGACAGAACTTGGAAAGCTTTTCTTATCAGATAGAGAGTTGGCTCTTTTAGGTATTGCAACTATTTGTTTTTCCGATTTGAGATCATTACTAATTTTTATTCCAAGATCTTCTGTTAGGGGTTATTTAGCCATGAGCCGCCACAGGTGAGAGATTACTGGGATAGAAATGGGAAACCCACATAATCGAAATAGTTAAGAGAGCAAACTCACTTTTATATTTAATAAGAAAAGCTTTTTCCTCTATCACCAGTGAACTTTTCCTCAAGCTCTATAAAACCTACATTCGCCCGCTCCTCGAATACTCCTACCAGGTATGGAATCCTTACTTTCGGAAGGATATAGAGCACCTGGAAAGAGTTCAGAAAAGAGCAACAAAGTTGGTGCTATCGCTGAGGAACAAACCATACTAGGTACGACTGAAAGAACTTCGCGTGACAACATTAGAGGAACGTAGGCAGCGAGGAGACTTAATAGAAAGCTACAAAATGCTTCACGGTTATTACAGCATGCCCAACCTTGAGAGCATGTATACCCTGCACACCAATAAGCAACTGCGTGGACACTCGTTGAAGCTAAATAAGACAATTGCAGCATCGAACCCCAGGAAACATTTTTTGACAAATCGTGTAGTGGATGCTTGGAATGCGTTGCCAGAGGATGGGATCAGTGCTATCTCTGTCAATAGCTTTAAAAACAAACTGGACATTTTTCTTAGTGCAAAACAGTCACAAGTTTAAAAACAAGTGCATGTGATATACACGCATCAGCCTTAAGCTGCTAGTGTATAATATAATAATAATAATAATAATTAATAGTCAAATAGCATTATCTATTCCTATTCCTATGTAATATTCCCTTATATATTCCTATGTAATGCACATAAAATATGCAAAGAAATAACATTTGCAAACGTAGGGAGTTTTCAGCAAAATACAAAACACAAAGCGACAAAATACAAAGCGAGTCATAAATTTAAAAAAAAACACAAGCAGACTTAAAACTATTGCATTAAACACAGGTGATTATATAAAAGTAGGGATAATATAGGAATATTTGAATAACCTGATGCGCAGATAGTGACAGGCGACTCAACGCTCTTCCCACTCCGGAATCCACAAACTCCTGTATGGCACAACATTATTAGGATTATCAGGAAGAAAAAGGTTTACAGGGAAACATAAAAATTGGGAATGTGACATAAAATAATGTTACGAAATAATCATTCAAGAGATCGAAGCAGTCAAAATAGGGGAATTAACCTTTAAGAGGATACACAGCGTCAAACCGACGCAGCTCTTTCTTCATTCTACTATTGATTATAAATATAAATAAATACAAACGGAGCTGCCATGGAATTCACCGACCGGAGTCGGGCCCATCTTCATTCTACTATTGATTATATAGGGTACTAGATTGTTCAATACCGTAGTAAGTTTTGGCAGCTAGGATTTTACTACAAAAAGCGATGAACTCATAGTCCCAAATATAAATTAATCTTCTTTTATATTCAATATGGCGGTGCACAATAGACCGCTCTGATCACGCCTATACGGTAACTTATCTCGAAATAAAATAATAATATAAAAACAAACGAGTTTTTAAATCATAAGTTATCATTTGAATATTATTTTCATCTTCTTCCTAAAGTGCCATCTCCTATTGGAGGTTGGCAGTCATTATGGTCACTTGGGCCCGTGTTGTTGCGTTTATTATTATTATTATTTATTGTACATACCAATGTTATTTTTTTATTAGGCGTACAGGTTTCAATACACAATATTTAGGCGCTTTAAAATTTTAAAAAACTAATAGATGGCATTCTTATCTCCGTATTATTTCTGTGATGTAATCAGCCTATATAGAAATGTGATCGTTGCTTAAGATTTAACATAGCGTATCTCGTAAAACTCAATTTTCTGATTTTTGTATCATTGGATAGCTACTCGCGAGGCGCATCGACTGAGCCAATGTAAACGCAGTGTCTCTTACCAATGAGAGCAGTTTATTTGTATTTTAGTAACACTGCGTAAATCCCATTCTTACATCCATCGTGTCAACATAGCGTTTGTCAGTCGGCCGCCATACTAGTTACAAGATCAGTGCGCCGTACTTAGTGGGACGTAAACGTGCGCTGCGTGTTTTAAACGAATAACACAAACGTTTGCTTGTGTTAGGGAGAGGAGAGGACCGCGCAAGCGACGCGCGCAAGATTGCATTCACTAGACTCTACCAAGTGTAGGAACTCCTATCACCTGGATTAAATTTAAAAATGAAAAAAATAAAAATATATCATTTGCATATTATATTTGCTGACAAACATGCAATAATGATAGGTTAATTTTGTCAAGTATTTCATTTCAAAACTATGCAAAAATAAATGGTGGTAAAAGAAGGGTTTAAAAGCGAAAAAGCGAAGAATAAGAAAAATGACCTTATTAGAATAAAAGCTGCATTTAGCAAAAAAAAAAGAAAATGTGATAAGCAGAGAAGGAGACCTTATATACTATACCCGGCATACTATCGATTCTACAATACTAGACAATAAAATTCGACTACGAACTACGCCTTTACCTCATTTAAAAACAATGGCTAAGAAGACGTACCTGTGTGAGGGGTGTCACCGCCGGCACGGCTGCGGTGTTTCCAGTGGAGAGAAGCTCTTTCCTCAGCTTTTCGATTCCGTCTTGAGCGGCTTTCACCGCGGATAAGAGAGCCTCACGTGCCGGTCCGCTTACCTTACCTGAAAATACATACGATTGAAGGGAATGCTTTTTAGTAGGTCCTTCCTTACACCATTTTTCAGACTGGCCACTTTGAGCGGTTAATGATTTCGTGCAGCTTGGGCCTCAATGCACGGTTCTGCTCCCATCCAGTAGCCGCCTTGAAGGACTCAACCTGGAAAAGCCGCTGTGAACTAGGCTGTAACCTGCAGTCGCAGATAGTTGGATCGGGGGTTCCAATCGGGGGGAACACCTCGGGTGGAACACCACGGGTGCAATCCGACGAATAACTGGCGGAGTCTGGAGACGTACATTTCCTAAGCAGCGGGGGTGGTCGTCGACCCGACGTCATCTAAAGCATGGTTTATAAGAAGCCAGCGCTGGCTTGGTAATGGCCTCGTATAAACAGTGTTTCCATAAGTGAGGGATTCTTTAGTAGAATCCTGAACGTAGCCAGGGATTTAAAAAAGCGCCCGAGCCAAAAATATTTTACGCCCGAGTGATACACTCTACTTTTCATCACCCTCTATGAGAAAATAAAAGGCGCCTCATATTTTATTGTAATATTATTATTTTATTTTATTATGCCTCATATTTTATTATGTAATATACGGTTAAGGAAGAACTGCAAAAGTACAGTGCAAGATATAAAATGACACTGGTAGGACAAGTGAATGCCCTAGCCTCAAACCTAACAAACGTAGGTGAAAACATAAGAAGGTTAAAACGCTTTGATGTGGCAGACCTGAGTGACAGACACTGACACTAGAGCAGTCAATTAACATTAAGAGGAGACTCTTCGAGGGAGGAGTCATCTTACACGCCTTTAACTCAACAATACATCTGATTATGGTCTTCAATGCTGCGACCGATTGCAGATAGAAATCAATTGGAAAAAATATATATATATATATATATATATATATATATATATATATATATATATATATATATATATATATATATATATATATATATATATATATATATATATATATATATATATATATATATATATATATATATATATATATATATATATATATATATATATATATATATATATATATATATATATATATATATATATATATATATATATATATATATATATATATATATATATATATATATATATATATATATATATATATATATATATATATATATATATATATATATATATATATATATATATATATATATATATATATATATATATATATATATATATATATATATATATATATATATATATATATATATATATATATATATATATATATATATATATATATATATATATATATATATATATATATATATATATATATATATATATATATATATATATATATATATTATTATTTAATAAAACATAGAGTATTAACTAAATTGAAATTAACCTTTGGAGTAAATGGGTATTTTCATGGATGCATCTGTCTCTTTTGCAGGATTTTCGGCGACATCGACTTAAAGTACTATAACTACGAAACTACTACACCAATCATAAAAAGAACAACTGAACAATGATTGCATTGAAATTTCGAATATAGAACATTGAAATATCATTTTGTAAAACAATTATATAATTATGAATAAATATGAGAACGTCAAAGAAGTGAAAAAAACGCGCGACCAGATTTGGTCGACTCGTACTCAACGGATAATTGTTTCGCGACCAGATTTGGTTGACTCATACTCAACGGTATAACCTCAAAAAACTAATTTCCGTGTTTGGAAGAAACAAGGTAGAAACTCCCAAAACCCAAAAGAATGAAAGCAAAAAAAAGGACGCCACCTCCTTTTAAAGAAAAAGAAGGAAACTAATTATATTAAAAAAAGATACCCGAAAGAAATTTTGAAAGATACCCGAAAGAAAGTTAACCTAAAAAAATATCGATCTCAGAGAGTGGGTTATATTGATCGGCACTGAATTTGGCCAACAGAAAACCCCTTTCCTCAGACACAAAAGACTACAGCACAAAAAGAAACACAAGGTTATGCAAAGTATCCGTGTTTATTCGCCCACAGGCACCCTTTTCTTCAAATTCCGCTTATCGGCACGTCACATGTGTTCAGTCAAATAGAGGTTAATTCCGGATATGAAGGCAAATTTCCTGACGTGGAGGCAAGTCCCGTCACATTTAGTGACGATTTCGTTACTTAATTAGCAGCAATTAAAATACGCATGTGTCAGAAGGTCATAGATGCCGCAAGCTGCGATCAATAAAAAAAAATCCGTTAAAATCGCGAGGATCCTACTTGAAAAGCTACCCAAAAAGAGATTAAATGCTTACCAGATAAATCCACACACTTCACATAACAAATTTTTTTTACCGCCAGGCGGTCACTCTCCGATTTACTCCTTACGGCGGTCGCCAATTCTCACAGCCCAATCTCTCTGTCTGTCTCTTAGCCATGTTGAAGCGAAATAGAATGATTGCAGGACGGCGGAAGTCAGCCATAACAGGTAGGGCTAGACCAGCACAACCGCGATTAATCGCCAGAATCGCCTAGAGCGATAAAAATTACGACTGCACAGCTCTATCTGTCAAAAATTTGATGTTTACGAAATTTCGTAAAAGGTTCATTTAATTGTCATAATATGGAAGAAAGTCATGAAAACAGCGAAAACCAACAGGAAACATGACTAAACACGGGGAAAACATGGAAAAACGGGTGCAGCGAACATAATCTGCACAAAGGTGCGAAAAACAAGACAACAAAATAAGCAGTTTTTGTTACAGCCCCCTCCAAAAAAAGAAATCGGAAGAGCCAACGACGATTTCAGACGAATCGTCCCGATTCAATTTATCCTACTATAGGATAACAAAAACGTCAAAGCATCAACTAACAACTCCTAACTTAACAAACCTTCTTCACGTTAACTATAATCAATTAATCCGTTCAGTAACAATAGCAGAGGCAAACTTTTACCAACTAAAACTTACACCCATTACTCTTATCACTAGAGTAAGAAAAGAAAATCAAGAAATTAAACCCAACACCAACATAACCAAAAAAAAACTTATGGAACTCCGACAACTTCCAACAACTAAGGAAGGATCAACTCATTGCGGATACCCGACTCCTACCGAAAACAACAATAACTCTAGCGTTAGACCTCGACTAAACGTTTACTTACTAAGAGACTATAGTAGTTGTCATTTACTACCTTTCATACCAATCCCCATTCATTCATCCCGGACATGAGACATTCTTACAACAATAATGCTAGATAGAAATGCTAGCATGACTGACAAAACAAAATGATTTCAGCTATTGATACCACTTGGTACAATGCCTTTGTAAAGACAATTTAAAGGGCTCATTTTAGTTTCACCCAAGATAGACAATTTTTGTAATAGAATGTTAACGCGAAGAACTCCGATACTACTATTCTGAACTATTCGGATTTAGCTTAAAATCTTTAATATGCCAGGAACCTATATTCTTCCCTGTAGCATTTTCTAACTCGTACACTAACGCAGAGTTTTTTAATTATTTTACATTTTTCATATTTTGGGGCAAATTTGGAAATGTAATAATTCCCAGCATTACTTAGATAATAAGTCTTTTTATAGATCGTATCGCCTATTTGAAATTCCGCAGGACGGTGTTTTCGATCATAGTAAACTTTATTATGTGCATGTAATTTTAACAATTTCTGCCGCACTACATGAAAAATGTTAGATAATTCACTCAAATTTTGAGCGTAAGACAACCTACTACCAAAAATAACCTCTGCTTGAGATTCCGGCGCCTGAGCATAAAAAGAACCATTCATTATTGGTTCACGACCATGGACTAGGAAAAATGGACTGAACCCTGTTGATTCCGAGACTGCCGCGTTAATGGCCATCTGAATCTCAGAAAGGTAGAGATCCCAGCTGCGATGATCGTCTTTTACACACAACGATAACGCAGTGACCACACTACGATTCTGACGCTCAGTTGGATTAACTTGAGGGCAATATTTCGGGTTTAAATATACTTTTGGAATTTTATATTTCGCAATCAGTTCAGTGAACTCCCTACCGATAAACTGTTTTCCATTGTCTGAAATTAAATACTGCGGAACACCATAGCGAAGGAATACATTATGTTCAACGACGTAACTTACAAGTTTACTGGTAGCACGTTTTAACGGAAAAAGTAAACAGTATTTGCTAAAACAATCTGTCACCACGAGAATATGCATATTTCTGTTCCTCGTCATCGGATAAGGACCCAACAGATCGACCGAGACCATTTGGAACGGGAAGGCACAGGACTTAGGATTTCCTAACTGACCCAAAGGGGAAATATTTGAATGTTTGTATTGCTGACAAGTTTCACATTTAGAAACAAAGTTAACTACGTCTCCGTGTAAATTAGGCCAAAAGTAACGAAGACAAAGACGACGGTGTGTCTTAAAAATTCCAAAATGCATAGCCAAATCAGACTCATGATTTTCTCGAATAAGCTTTTCTCTAAGCTGCAACGGAACAACTAACTTCCAATCGTAACAACTGGTGAGTTGATACTTGCTTTTAGAGTACCTAAACAATTCATGGTCCTTAATCTGGAAATTTGGATATCCAGCGGGATTTTCAGACACTGCCTTAAACAAATCGTTGTACCATGAGTCGGAAACAACAGACAGAGAGGAAACGGGAAGCAACCGAGATAACGTGTCGGGAACCACATTATCGACACCTTTCTTGTGGACGATCTCGAAATCAAAAGCAGATAGACGAATACCCCATCGAGCCAAACGGCCGGTAGGATTTTTTAAGCGCAAAAACCAACGTAAGCTGGCATGATCTGTAAAGATAGTGAATTTGGGACCGCCCTCCAAGTAACCGCGAAAATGCTCGACAGCATGAATAACACTTAGGGCTTCGCGTTCGGTAGCCGAATATCGCGTCTCAGCGGGTAAAAGTGTTCTACTCGTGAAAGCGATAGGATGATCGACGCCATCCACTTCCTGGGTTAAAACTCCGCCTAAACCGTACAACGATGCATCGCAATGAAGAGCGAACGGTTTTGAATAATCCGGACAGGCCAAAATCGGACTAGAAACTAAGGCCGATTTCAGTTTTTGAAATGCCTCTTCCGCCTCGGGCGTCCACTCATAAGGGGGAGCACCTTTGCGGGTACTTGTCAACCGAGATAAGGGAGCAGCAATACTAGAAAAAATTTTAATGAACCGACGATACCAACCGGCCATACCAAGAAAACTCTTTACCATTTTTGGAGAATTTGGAGTAGGAAAATCGAGAATACATTTTACCTTCTCGGGATCGGTATGTAGACCGTGAGAATCAACTACATACCCTAAATACTTCAATTCCTGACGGAAAAACTGACACTTCTTGAAATTTATAGAAAGGTTGGCATACAACAAGCGATCTAATACTTTGTTTAACAAAGTTATATGTTCTTCAAAAGTAGCAGATACAATAATTATGTCATCTAGGTAACAGAAAACTTTGTTTTCGAAAGAGGGATCGAACAATTTGTCAGCCAGTCTTTGCATGCACGCCGGCGAGTTTCTTAGGCCGAAGGCGCAAGATCTGAAGCAGAAGAATCCTCGACCAGGAACAGTGAAGCTACACTTCTCTCGTGAAGAAGGATCCAAAGGGATTTGCCAAAAGGCAGAGGATAAGTCGATAGAAGATAAATAATTCGCATCTCTCAAACTGTCCAAGATAGTAGTAATTCTCGGCAGGGGATACGCA
Organism: Micropterix aruncella; assembly: GCA_944548615.1. Taxonomy (NCBI): domain Eukaryota; kingdom Metazoa; phylum Arthropoda; class Insecta; order Lepidoptera; family Micropterigidae; genus Micropterix; species Micropterix aruncella. The sequence continues at coordinate 15,387,928 of OX155975.1, read as the reverse complement.
TCCGGTTTCGTGATAGAGTTCAGCTTCCTGCTATCGAGACAGAAACGAAGAGTACCATCTGACTTTGGAACAAAAATTGTTGGATTATTCCAACCCCCGGAACTAGGTTCGACAACACCTAACTCTAACATCTTATCAACTTCTTCATTCAACAGCGCCAATCTAGCTGGAGACAAAGGATAGTAACGCTGTTTCACTGGAGGATGATCTCCAGTATCAATAACCTGGGACAACAAATTAGTACGACCGAGACCTTTGACTTCGGAAGAAATTTTTTTAAAATTATTGATCATCCTGTCTGCTAGCGATCGCTGGTCTCCAGTCAATGAAGCAAAAGGCCGCAAGGCCCTCACTTCATTGACTCGATGCCAAACAATCGCATCGCAGGACTCAAACTTGACGAATTTTAATATTTCCGGAGCCAACTCAAATTCTCGGACAAAATCAATTCCCAAAATAAGGGAAGTACCTATATCAGGAGCTACAACAGCTCGAATAACCTGGCATCGATTATTGAATTTAAAAGGAAGAAACATAGACCCAATCGTCTTAACCGAACTTGCATTAGCAGTGGATAAAGTCACCAACGGAGACTTATTAAGAGTAAAACCGATATCAACTAAATATTTATGTGAATCAGCACCCAAAATCGTTACACTCGATCCAGTGTCGAGTAATCCACAAACAGTTATATCACCAAGTGAAACTTCTAAGAAAGGGCGACGGTTATCCTTCTCATTTGCAAACAATATCGAGGCAGAATGTAGAAAATCCTCTATTCTGCCCCGCCTTTCGAGTTTTTTGGCTCTGAAACCGGGGAATTACCAGGCCGGTTATTCTTAGAACATTCCGGACAAGTGGCTACCGTGTAGTTAAACCTACCACAACGATAGCAATATTTAGAATAGCCATGATGAGTGCCACCGCGTGAACCACGCGAACTATTATTGGCTCCTTGGTTGTAATTACCAGAAGACGAATTAGCATAAGAAAAATCATTACGGGAAAAATTTCCACGATTAAAACCGCCACGATGAAAACCACCGCGATGAGAACCACCACGATTAAAACCACCACGATTGGATGGACCAGCAGAAGAAACGTTACACTCTTTTAACTTCTGTTCAACTTTCACTTCCTCCGTCGCACATTTGGTAGGAGACTCGTCGACCGCATAAACTGCTTTCGAGCCAGAAGGCTTGACCTTCGCTTGGGCAAGAGTGGCTGCATTAGATGCGTTGATACGCTGTTGTGCATTTTCAACTTTTTTTCCTAAACGCAGAAGTTCGTCGATTGAATTTATATCAACTAGCATGAAATGTCGTTGGTAAGAAATTGAGATATTTGAAAGGATAATTCCTAATTGTTCCTCACCAGACAATGGCCTTGACAACCTGTTGAAATAGCCCAACATGACGGAAACAAAAATATGCATCCTCTCATCCGACTTTTGTTTACGTCCCCGTACAAATGACAAAACTTCAGCATCGTAATTTAAACTGCCAAAATCGGAGCGGAGTGCAGCAACTAACTGCTTCCAACTGGAAATGCTCGAAGCTCTAGCACGGTACCAACTAAGCGCTTGTTTCTGGAATAGTTCACAAGCCGATTTCAGCATCCTAGCATCCGAGATATTACGCGAAAACCTAATCTCATCCAATCGTTCTAAGAACTCGACCACACAGGAATCGCCGTCAAATGTGAAACCCAGATTTAAAGGTTTAAGAATGCGTTCATCAGAAATGACAAAGTTATTGTCCAAAGGAACTGGTTTCGTGGAACTGGTTTCGTATCAACATGCTGTATATACGGAGCTGACGTCACTTCAGAATTCCTGCCCAAAGGAACCACCTCAGGACTAAGCTTCTCACCCTCGTGCAATGAAGTAGAAGGTATCGGAAGAACTACAGGATTTGGTAACGGGCTAGGCGAACGAACAATATCTAAATATTTTTCTAACAAAACGACAATTTCCAAAACTTCCTCCTTTAAATTATCTAATAATTTCTTGGAGTCTGAATTAGCAGGATTTATGCGTGAAATTCTATGAAAGATATGTGCAGTTTTAGTGCTAATTCGTTTATATAAAAGTTTCTGTTTGCTATTCATAAATTCCTCTATAAGTTCTTGGAGACATGAAAGTCTAATCGAACATTCTTGAAATTCTGAATCCGGATCTAAATCCGTTGAGGTAATTGATTCTGCGGGAAATTCCCTTAAGAGTGAATTAAATTGTTTTCTCATCGCTTCAACATTGGTTGGAGTGACCTCACGAATCGTGAACTCATAATCGAGTTCTGCCTTTACTAAATGTGACGCAGCATAATACACTATCGCTGGAGACGCCATCATGTCTATATATATAATTTAAATCCCACCAAAAAAATTAAAACCAAAATAAATAAAAAATAATAAAAAAATAAAATGGAATAAACTGACTTTTTTTTACTGCTTGCGGCACTTCTGATCACAATTTGCTGCTTACCTCCACCAAGATATGTTGCCTTCACATCTGAAAATTAACAAAAAATAATTAGTATGATATTAACAAACTTAAACGGCAAGCGTAAAACTTTTTCGCGGAAACCGCCTTAAAATAACAAAATCTGCTGCTAAACAATTGCCTTTAAATCTAAGATTCAGACAAAAAAAATATAGTAACCATAAAAAAAACGGCAAGTACAAAATACTTCTTTGCGGTAACCGCTTTAAATTACAAAAAGAATGCTGCTATATAATGACAAAAGATGATGTTCAATACAAAAAACAAAAAGACGGTGCTTATAAACCTCTTTCACGGTAATCGCTATGAATGAAAATTATATAAAAACAAAAAAAAATGCTTCTAATTTTTTTTTATACAATTTTAAAACAAAGTGCTTAAAAAATCGTGCTTCAATGGCTGAGGAAAAGAATATTCTGGAAGCCAAAATCCAATTTACAGGCCCCACGTTGGGCGCCAATTTTATAACCTCAAAAAACTAATTTCCGTGTTTGGAAGAAACAAGGTAGAAACTCCCAAAACCCAAAAGAATGAAAGCAAAAAAAAGGACGCCACCTCCTTTTAAAGAAAAAGAAGGAAACTAATTATATTAAAAAAAGATACCCGAAAGAAATTTTGAAAGATACCCGAAAGAAAGTTAACCTAAAAAAATATCGATCTCAGAGAGTGGGTTATATTGATCGGCACTGAATTTGGCCAACAGAAAACCCCTTTCCTCAGACACAAAAGACTACAGCACAAAAAGAAACACAAGGTTATGCAAAGTATCCGTGTTTATTCGCCCACAGGCACCCTTTTCTTCAAATTCCGCTTATCGGCACGTCACATGTGTTCAGTCAAATAGAGGTTAATTCCGGATATGAAGGCAAATTTCCTGACGTGGAGGCAAGTCCCGTCACATTTAGTGACGATTTCGTTACTTAATTAGCAGCAATTAAAATACGCATGTGTCAGAAGGTCATAGATGCCGCAAGCTGCGATCAATAAAAAAAAATCCGTTAAAATCGCGAGGATCCTACTTGAAAAGCTACCCAAAAAGAGATTAAATGCTTACCAGATAAATCCACACACTTCACATAACAAATTTTTTTTACCGCCAGGCGGTCACTCTCCGATTTACTCCTTACGGCGGTCGCCAATTCTCACAGCCCAATCTCTCTGTCTGTCTCTTAGCCATGTTGAAGCGAAATAGAATGATTGCAGGACGGCGGAAGTCAGCCATAACAGGTAGGGCTAGACCAGCACAACCGCGATTAATCGCCAGAATCGCCTAGAGCGATAAAAATTACGACTGCACAGCTCTATCTGTCAAAAATTTGATGTTTACGAAATTTCGTAAAAGGTTCATTTAATTGTCATAATATGGAAGAAAGTCATGAAAACAGCGAAAACCAACAGGAAACATGACTAAACACGGGGAAAACATGGAAAAACGGGTGCAGCGAACATAATCTGCACAAAGGTGCGAAAAACAAGACAACAAAATAAGCAGTTTTTGTTACAACGGGTTAAATACTATCTAATAATAAAACAACTAAACACTTATATTTACATTTGAGACACTTTCGCAATTATGAATATTTATTGTTACAGTTTTATTAGGAATTGAGATTGTTGAAGATTTCATATTCTGCGTGTTTGAAATATTCTGCGTGTTCGATTTCTTCGGCGCTGAAGACTAAGATGTTCCAAATTCAAAAAGTGCGCCGCAAAGATAAATTGCGGCGCGCTTATTCAAAAAGTGAGCCGCAAAGATAATTGCAGCGCACTTATAAAGTTTCTTATAGAAAACACCACTTTTGGACGCACTTAAAGGCGAACCAAGTCGTCCTTTTCGAATAGATGGGATGAAAAACCTTTTATTTCATCAGATGATGTCAGCATTTTCTCATTTGTATACATACTTGCATTTAATTTACCAAAAAGCTCAAAACAAATCCATTACAAAAGCTAACTTTGTGCAACAAGTTTTTTTGCTGAGTAAGTCGACAAATGTAAAAGTTCCTTACCTGATAAAGAATACCTCATAAACCTGAAGGCACACAAGGAGGATACTCGCGGCACACCGGTCGAAAACCACTGGTCTACAGGGTGAATCGCAATAGTGATTACTTACTTGATTCTAGTCTCTGTATGAGTTGCCTCTGGTGTTGAAGTTGTCTATGGAGTAATTGCTGTCCGCGGGCTCTGACGGTGGCGGCGAGACGTCGCTTGTTTGCAGCGCCTGCCGGTCCGCTAATATTGGTTGCCGTTTTGCTGAGATTCTCCTTGTTAACCAGTACCTACACACACAAAAGACTAAATGTTAGACAACTTGGGTTGTCGACTACAGCGGGCGAGCCCGTCACCTCAGGAAGTTTTAACGATTAGTCGTTCTATCTCCCTGGAGTGAGCGCAGAAGACTTGAGGACAAAACGATCCACCGTCTAGCTACACCACAAGCCCGTAAGAGGCCAACACCTTAACAGCGAGATAGCCAGGAGTGTTACCCGGCGGGCCTACACTCTTGCCCTTACTTCCAATTGTGACCAGATTACTCCGGTCTCTCGATTGATTACGAGTTCGAGGTCGCTTGCGCGGTCCTCTCCCTTACGAAGCGGTGAAACAATGTTTACCGAATCTATCACGGACCACAGCGTCCTTTGCCCGGCTGTTCACCCAGGATCGGATGGCCGATGGTCGTTTCAAGAGCAGTCGCCGTAAGGTCCGCAACCACCCCCGCTCTATAGGAAACAGTACTGCTTCCAGACTCCGCCGACTGTTAGTCGGAGTGCACAGTCGATTGGCTTACACCGCACGGTGCGCAAACCGTCCAGGAGCGCCAGAAGGTTGATTCCCAGGGGAAACTGACCATAAGGCCAGAGTCCTACCCCGGCTCGCACTTCATGCGTGGAGGCCATCGGATAGGTGGTGACCCGTGAGTGACCAACCCTGAACTAAAAGTTCCACGAGAAGAGATTCGTGGAACTTTTCTTAATCGCCAAGGTTGTAATCCGACTTATAAAAGCGCTGTTTTAAAAATATGGGACTCGCTATCGGCTCATGATTGTCGATCGAGCGGGCAAATTCTTAGGGAATCAAGATTGTGGACACAATTATACAGTATCGTGCGAATTAATTGGAACAAAGAGTATTTTTCTTCAAAAAGTGCTATATTGGACATAAACATACAAAAGCAATACTGGTAGTTACAGATTGTTAATTTTAATATAGAATGTGTCCTCCTTTTGCGTTGATAAAACATTTCACTCTTGTACGCATAGAGTTGACTAGGTTTTTATAGCTTCCTTTCGGTTTATCATCGTGAAATCAGAAATCCATGATTATGGATATCGATCACCCATGATTTATGGATGTGCCGCTATTGGACACATACCGTTTAAGTTTAGTCAAGTGAATCAAAGGAACGGCAGATATGAAAATGTTCAAGAGCCACAATTGCTGAATGTTTTACCTAGAAGACAGATGGCAATAACAGAATGGGATTAAAACATAACAAAAGGGGATCTGGAAATCCATATTAGTGAATGGAATGGTGCATTTGTGGTAAAGTTTGGTACTTCCAAGTTATGAGCAAAAGCCTCGACGTCTCAAAAACAACTGTTGAAATCAAACCTTTATCTCATAGCAACCTACTAGTCCTTACAAAAATTATTCCTTTTGTTAGCTTGGGAGAGGGGAAACGGAACTCGAGCAACATTCCGCTAGTTCCGCTAGTACAATTTACATTTTGTAATGTTTTTTGGGAACAAGTATACTCCAAATTAAAATAGGGTCTTCATATATCTAATTTAGCTAATAGAATTAGCAATATGGTTTTTTCTGTAAGGAAAATCTGAATTAGAGATTTGTAGTTACGATGGTCAGAGGTTCCAAACCGCTCTGAAAATCGTGCAGCGCTGGAACTGTACGAACTCATGATTTCAAACCCTCTATATCTATACTATCTATACTAATACAGTAGAACTCCAATTATCCGAACTCCGACTATCCGAATCGCTGGTTATCCGAAAATAAAACGGAAATCAATTAAGACGGAAACGTACTGGGATTCGCAAAATAATGATTCTGTATACGCGCGCTATTGTCCTTAGGGATGATGTACTAATGTACAACACTTTCTAAGTACGCTTAATATGTAAAAAAGCAGCATTTACATTTAATTAATATTGATAATAAATATCGATAATAAATAGTTTTTTTCTACCAATTTAAACATTTACAATAATTAATTAAATTAGACCCTTTTTTTGGAATAAATCCAATTATCCGAATTTTCGATTATCCGAATGGGGTCTGGTCCCAATTGATTCGGATAATTGGAGCTCTACTGTATTATAAAGAGGTAAAGTTTGTGAGGTTGTAGGAAGTAATCTCTGGATCTACTGAACCGATTTTGACAATTCTTTTACCAATAGAAAGCCACGTTATTTGTGAGTATATAAAATAAAATACAAACGGAGCTGCCATGGAATTCACCGACCAAAAATCGGGCCCATCATATATAATTATTACACTTCTGGGAGGTGAAGGGTGGATTCCGGACTAATGACCGGCTGTGGTAGGTTTAGGACAGCTGTCTTGCCACATGTGAGCGTTCACCTTACCATCCATTCACTCCCCCTTCGAAGCCATAGAATTTGAGATGCAGAAATTGCGGTTTTAGATAATTTTTCTAGAAAGGAGTTGATTATTTTCCTGGAGAGACCAAGATCTTTAAAAAGGTGAAACAACGATTTAGCTGGCAGGCCACGAGCGCCTATTTCCACCGCGTGAAGGTGAACAGTGAAGCCATTCCGGGTGACGGCATTTGCGAGATCATGGTATTTATTTAATTTGTACTCGTGGTCTCTTGGGATATTTGATTCCCATGGAACAGTTAATTCTACGATAAGGACCATCTTCCGAGATAGAGAGTAAAGAGTTATATCTGGACGCAGGGCTGTGCATCCGAGACTTTCAGGGAATTACTGCTTAGAGGCCGAATCGACCTCCAAAATTCCAATCTGAAGCTTTCTCGATTATTGAGAAAGGTTTTGCAGTGAGATGTTTTTTGCCTTTAGAGCCATAGGCTATATATTAATGCTCATAGGCTATATATTAATCCGAAAAATGAAAAGACTTTTTCGTGGTAGTCGGATTTGCAAAGTAAGTCAGAGAAAAAACAGTTGAACGAAAACATTTCTAACGAACGCTGCCTTAACGATGAGAGATATATGATTGAGTTCTAGAGAAAAGTTGTAGAACTTGATAATGCCTACAAAAAAGTCAGCGACAGCATATGTTTAACTTTTATATTTAAGTCACAAAAAGTAATTTTTAGTATTAAAAAACTTCATTCTCCCATTCTCACAGGGCTAGCATTGGGACTACTGGCTTATATTCTGCGGATACCCATGATTTAGTCGGTTTACCCATACCGTTTAAAAGGCTACAGTATCGCGTCAAGATCTCTTTTGCCCATACTATTAATAAGTCCCAGGGTCAAACATTGTCTCTGGTGGGCATTGACCTGAGAAAGCAGTGTTTTTCCCATGGGCAGTTATATGTTGGCTTATCTCGGGTTGGAACTTCGGATAGACAATGTATTTTGGTACCAAATAATAACATTACATTTAATATAGTATACAGAGAAGTTTTGAACAATTAAAATAAATATAATTTATTGAATCATAATCATTTCATTCACTCATTTGAAACCCGGTAATATAGCCCAATTTGGCAAGCAAATACATACATGAATATGCAGTAAAAATATAACCCTCCTTTTGGCAGTCAGGAAATAAATCATAGCACTCAGTACTAACCGAACCACACTCATAATTTCATCACAAGTAAAAATGTTTACCGCCCAACGAAGCGGGCACGGGTCAGCTAGTCTATAATACAAGCTCACCTTATTATGGGTATTGTTGAGAGGTGTGAAGGCAGAAGAAGTGGTAGTAGCGGTGCCGGTTGCGGTAGTGGCAGCACTGGACACGCTGGCCTTGTCCTTGTCGGCCGTTTCCGAGGCGCCCTCCGTTCCGGGAACTTCCGGGGCTGTTCCGGCCGGTCCGGGGACTTCATTCTTCTCTTCATTCTAAACATAATAATGAATCATTTTATAATTCGCTGACAATATTATGCACTTTTCAGAAATTCAACCGTGTTCTAGAATTTAAGCAATGCCTCCAAATACTGTTAAGTTAGAGATGTACATATCGTCGCTCTACATGTGGCATGAATATGCCAACAAGCAAACTTTTCAGGGCATGGAAAAACTGAACAACTCTGTTCGTGAGATGTTCTTTTTAGTTGTGTAAATGCGACATTTTGAAAAATTATTAGTTTACTGTACTAACGACTAAAACTGTCCAACATTTTGATAGGTATTACTACTAAGAACGTAACAGGTATCACCGGATAAAATTATCAACTCATCCTACGAGATTATTATTATTATTATTATTTATTCTGGACAGGCATTTTTGCTGATACGTCCAGATCAGATCTTGTAAAGCTAAACAATATTAACAATATTATATAAACAATATTAACAAGTTTTTAGGTACAAATCGAGTCTGTTTTTAAATTGATTGACAGAGATTGCACTAATCACTTCAAGTGGTAGTTTATTCCACATGTCCACCACTTTATTTGGCAGAATGTTCTTAAGAGGATTAGATTTAAATTTTGTACGGTTAAGTTTTTTGTTGTGACCTCGAAGATTTGTGTTGACGTTGAATTTGTAAATATTCTTCAGTGCAGGTACATCGTAATAGTGTGTTAGAATTTTAAATGTCTCAATCAGGTTCCCTCTTTGTCTTCTTTGTTTGAGTGTAGTAATTCCAAGTAATTTCAAGCGATCTTCATAATTCCTATTCTTCAGGCCCACTGGCATTTTGGTTGCCCTTCGCTGAACCTTTTCCAGAATATCTACATCTTTGCAAAAGTAAGGGTTCCAGATCTGATAGCCATACTCAAGAATAGGTCTCACATAAGCCTTGTAGATCTTGATAAAAACCTCTATTGACAGATGTTGGAAAGCCTTCCTTATTAGATAGAGAGTAGTTGGCTCTTTTAGTAATTGCAATTATGTGTTTCTCCCATTTGAGATCATCAGTAATTGTTATTCCAAGATCTTTTTGTTGCTTGACTGCTTCTATTTGGGCGTTTGCCAGAATATATTGTTTGTTGGGGTTGATTTTCTCGATATGAAGCACTACACATTTCTCAACGTTTAAGGTAAGTGTGAGGGACCACCCCTCACTAGACTCCAATTTGTTCGATGTGAGGAGGTGGTGTCATCTTGGGGTTTTCTCCGTAATGAAAGGCATCCTTGATGGAGCTGAAGATATTTATTGATGTACTTGATTGAAGATTGCCAGTTATAACGCTTCCGAATATCTGATCGCGGTGCGCGATTAGAAAGCGAGTGCTCGGAGAATGATGATCGCGGATGTTTACTCGAAGGTTGATAGTCGGTGCCCACTCGAGGGATGATGTTCGCGGATGACTAGTCGAGGAAGGAGCCTCGAGGAATGATAATGGATCGGTCGAATGTACTGGTTTATATACTATATTGCATGACGCAATGCTGAAAGAGTGGTGGTAATAAGTGTATCGATTGAATCGATTAGAAGAAATTGACATGAGTCACCGGCTGCGACTGCATTAATTACCAAAATTAGATGAAATTTAATGGCAGTTACTCGTGTAGAATTGTTTGTGTTTGCATTTCTGGATTTCTTTAGAATCTATTTCTTTTGATGACTTGATATGTAGGACGAAGTCTCTACATAAGCAACCAATCTTCCGTCCACTGAGATGCCACTGCATTGAGAATTACAAGGAAATTACACAATTTGAGTATTCGGGACTTTAACAGAACGATTCGGATCGTGATTTTATACTAATAACAAACAAAAAAACGCAAATTCGAATTTTTGATGCTTCTGAGGTCTCACATATAGATTGACGATATTCCGCTCCGATTTGAAGTGGATCAACAAATGCAAAAATGGTCAACATTGCTGTGAACGATGATGCGAGAATTGTCTCCGGCTGCTCAAACATACTCTCGTCAAAAAGCTTTATCCACTCAAAGGCAACGCTTCCCCCTGCAATACGTTGTGATGTCTTGGTTGCTGATTCTAAACGCCTAAAGGTGACTAAAGCACAGTAAACCAGACAGTAGCAACTCTTACAACAAAATTTAAATCAAAGCGAATACATCACGAGTCGTAAGGGCTCGGATGGTCGCCAGATGTTTCGCTACTCGGCCTACACAGATACCCGAGCGCTTTAAAAGGCCGGCAGCCTTTACCTGCCCTTAATGCGCACTGTTCGCGTTCGTCGTGTCGAACCCCTCTGCCCACATTCCTCGCACCCTCTTCCCGCATTGCCTTGTAGCTCGGGAGTTAATGGGCCCTTGCTGAGTTGGCCACAAAGACCCATTCTGTTCAGGGTTGATCACACTCACGGGTCAACACCCATCCGGCGGCCTGCACGCATGAAATGCAACTCTGGCCTTAGGGCTAGTTTCCCCTAGGAATCAACTTTCTGGTGCTCCTGGACAGTCTGCGCACCGTGCGGCGCGCAGTCGGGGGAGTCTGGAAGCAGTACTGTTTCCTATAGAGCGGGGGTGGTTGCGGACCTTACGGCGACTGCTCTCGAAATGACCATTGGCCACCCGATCCTGGGTGAACAGCCGGGCAAAGGATGCTGTGGTCCGCGATAGATTCGGTAAACACCGTTTCACCGCTTCGTAAGGGAGAGGACCGCGCAAGCGACCTCGAACTCGTAACCAATCGAGAGACCGGAGTAATCTGGTCGCAATTGAAAGTAAGGGTGTGAGTGTCGGCCCGTCGGGTAACATTCCTTACGGGCTTGTGGCGGAGCTAGACAGTGGACTGTTTTTGTCCTAAGTCTTCTGCGCTCACTCCAGGGAGATAGAACGACTAATCGTTAAAACTTCCTGAGGTGACTGGCTCGCCCGCTGTAGTCAACAACTCTAGTTGCCTTGTAGCTCGAGAGTAAAGCTACTGGATGGTACACTGCAAGGACAAGAATCACACCACAATCGCCTCTTTCAGTCATTTTTGAGCCTTACACAACCACTCCAAGGCAGTCAATCTTTAAACCGCATCGGTCAATGGAGGGTTTCACTTGGCGAGGACGTAAAAGAAGAGATAGCACCGGGGTTCCATCTTCCCTATACCACCTGGCATAGTCTCAACAGACTGAGGTTGGGTGTGACAAGATGCCGAGCCAATCTCGTCCGTTAGGGCTACACTGAGAATCCAATATGCGACTATGGAACGGTACAGAATCTAGACCACCTCCTATTCCGCCAGCAGTTGTTAACCCATATCACCCACCAGGACCCAGGCAGTCTGCATACTTTTAGAGACACGCTAACAAACGAACGAACGATTTAATTCTTACGCTATTGTTGTGCCAGAATACCATGATGAAACGGTTGTTAAGCACGGCCTCGGTACTCTTGTAAGCGGTGTTGGCTTCCACATGGTTTGAAAACGTCACAAGCGCCGACTCGTGGTCGCCTTCAAAATTCACCTGTGGGAAAATTAAATTAATTATGTAGTAATTATTCTCATTGTCCTCTTTTTTCACACAGTAAGATGCGATGGTTCTTAACTTCTGTTAGAAATAAGAGTTTCTGAACTCCTTACAGGGTACTTTAAACTAAATGTCTCGAAGGAAAAATACCATAATTGTCAAATACCATAAATATCAATTTCTGAAAATTTTATTCAAAAACCTCGGACAATATTTATTTTATTTATTTAAGAATTAATTACTATAAAACATTGATTTGCTTACAAAATTAACAGGAACCGAATGGCAAAACCTTAACCTTTTGCTTATTTGATTCTGTCACCCAACTGGGACCAGCCAGTTCTAGGGTGGTCAGGACTCTAATATTACAATCAAGTTTGCTTGATTGCTTACAGATGTACAAGTTTTAGTAAAAAGCTAATAACACTAAATTGCCCTAAAATTTGGTCTTCAAAAAAATAAGAAGTAAAAAATTATAATAATATAATAAATAAAATGCAATTCCATTATATAATCGGCAATAATATAAAATTCGATTAAATAATATAAATAAAATTATATGTGAGAAAAAAAAGAAACAGTCATTAATATTTAATATATTTTAAGTAATAAAGGATTTAATATGAAAATATCTAGTCAAAGAAAGTACAATTCATTGTCAAAATAATATATAACAACAATGTCAAATAATTTTAGTCAAATATTCCAAGTTTACATTATTTAAAAAAACTGAACTGAGCTGACTTATCATTCGACACCTTTAGCCTATTGAGGTGAATCCCGCAAGCCCGTTAGGGCTTGTGGGATGCCCTGACCTGCAAACTGCTTCAAATGGAAAATCCAGCAACTTCTCTAAACAAACAGCAACTTCCCGGGAAACGACTCGGAAAGTGGGAACGATAACAATTTGGAATCTGGATATGGACAGTCCAGCAGGACCAAAAAATGATTCGTGAGAATGTTCCTATATTCACCAGATGTCAATACTCTGAATTTTCCTTTTGGAGCATATTGAGATGTCAACCACAACGGGCGAACCCGTCACCGCAGGACGTTTTAACGATTCATCGTTCTATCGACCGTGCAGTGAGCGTAGAAGACTTTGGACATAACAAATCCGACGTCTAGCTACGCCACAACCCGTTAGAGTCCAACGCCTTACCGCGAGTAGCCAGGTATGTTACCTGGCGGGCGGCACTCGCGCCCTAACTTCCAATTGTGACCAGATTTCTCCGGTCTCTCGATTGGTTCCGAGTTCGAGGTCGCTTGCGCGGTCCTCTCCCTTACGAAGCGGTGAAACGGAGTATACCGAATCTATCGCGGACCAAGGCGTCCTTTGCCCGACTCTGAACCGGGATCGGATGGCCAATGGTCATTTCAAGAGCAGTCGCCGTAAGGTAGACAACTACCCCCGCTCTATAGGAAACAATACAGTTCCCAGACTCCCCCGATTGTTAGTCGGAGAGCACAATCGATTGGCTTGCGCCGCTCGGTGCGCAGACCGTCCAGGAGCGCCAGAGGATTGATTCCCAGGGGAGACTGGTTGACCCAGTGTCCTACCCAGGCTCCGCACCCCATGCGTGGAGGCCATCGGATGGGTCCTTTTGGAGCAGTTTGGAGGCTACGGTCTCCACTCAAGAGGCACGTCTTCGAATGGCAGCGAATCCCGCAGACCTACACTCGTGCAAGCGTTCATCGGCGGCCAAAAATGCATTTTACGGTGGTTGACAGATCCGCATGTAGCCGCTCCGGCTGGCCTCCATATATATTATATAAATATATAATATACATGACTAACAAGATTAATTATTAGATGACAAGAAAAAAAATATATTAGGTATTGGAATTAATTCGTAGCATTTTACAAGAGATGGCGTAGGTAGTACAGTATTTCGGTGTTAGCGACAGTAATGTATTCATTATAAATAGGATAGAAAACGAATTTACCGCGTGAAATTTGTAGGACCCGAGCACGTGATCTATGCGACACTGAGCATTTTCCGAAGGAGATGGAACATGTCAATGATGTCCTTAGGAAAAATGGATACGGAAAATATCACGAGACACGCACACGATCTAATACGGACGAAACTCAAAAACCGAGCAGATCAAGAGCATTCTTACCATACGTCAAGGGCGTGACTGATCGAATAAGTAAGATGCTAAACAGATTCGATATAAAAACGATCTTCAAACCGACCCAAAATATAGCTCGATTTTTGAGGCCTGTAAAGGATGTAATACCACTGCAAACCCCGGGTGTGTATAAAGTCGAATGCAGCTGCGGTCTAGCCTACGTTGGACAAACGAAACGGCCCATAGCCACGCGACTGACAGAACACATCAAAGCTGTTAAAAACGTTCAGCGAGAAAAATCGGCGATCTGCGAACATATATTGGATAGCGGAAGTAACCACTGGATGCAGTTTCAAAATCCCATTGTTCTATCCAAGGAACAATTCTACTTTCCTCGCATGATCCGGGAAGCCATTGAAATAAGAAGAACTCCGAACTTCAATAGAGATGACGGCTACAAACTCTCTTCTATGTGGAACCCTCTTCTTAAAATGTTCCCGCCGCCGAACGCCGAACGCAAAGACGTAAAACAGGATACAGTGAGTGTTGTGTGCAAGACGGATTTTAAAAATTCCCGCGCTCCGAGCCCGGCCCCCCACCACCGTTATAACCTACGCAGTGGCGGCAGCGGTTTGCGGCCTACCCGCAAAACAACGGACTGACAGCTCTTCAGTCTACCCTAGACAACGGCGGCTGCAACGTCACCGAAACGTCGGGTCCTACAAATTTCACGCGGTAAATTCGTTTTCTATCCTATTTATAATGTCAAACAACCGCGATAGTCTTCGATTTTATATTAGTAATGTATTCATAGTGAAACAGCTATCATTGAATGTCATTTTGCTGTACATACACTCTTTTTGAATCGTAAATAAAAACACTTTATAATTTATTGAAAATATGTCAACCTTGTGCCGAATAAAGTGTTTTTGCAGGGAGTTTTACTTCATTACTTTAATATCAACAAAAGTGCTGCTGTAGCTCATCGTATTTTAGTAGAAATATACAGTGAACATGCTCTAGCTGAGCAAACGACCTGGTCAGCCGAAAAAGTTGAAGATAATGAGTTGGAGGCATTGCTCAATGAAGACTCATGTCAACCACTTCAACAATTGTCTACATCATTGGGAGTTAATGAGCCCTTGCTGAGTTGGCCACGAAGACCCATTCTGTTCAGGGTTGGTCACACTCACGGGTCAACACCTATTTGACGGCCTCCACGCATGAAGTGCGAGCCTGGGTAGGACTCTGGCCTTATGGTCAGTTTCCCCTAGGATTTTTGTATTTACTTTTTTAAATGATTTTAAAATTTATGTAATTACTTTTTTTCTTTTAATATCATTTGATGTTAAATATTTTGATTTTGATTATTTCGATTTGTGTATTTATTTGATTATGATTATTTGGATTTTTTATTTTAAGATTTATTTGATTTGGTTATTTTATTTTAAAATCATATGTACCAATAATTAATAGGTGTGTCCTGAAAACCAGGATAAGAGATATCCTGAGGATACCCCTAATTTGCAGCGTTTGTAGCTTTATTTCATAGTCTTTGTCTATTTACAGTTTTAATTTTTAATCTGTGTGTTCTTGTTTTTTTGTATATGTTTTTTATAACAACAGCTGCAAATAAATATTTTTCAATTTTTCAATATTATGAAACAGATTGTTAGATTTTACTTATTTGGTAAGAATGTAACACTACATTAGTTGCTATAATTATTGCGTTGTCTTACGTACAATATCAACATTAAGTGATTTATATACAGTACTAGCTGACCCGGCGAACATCGTACCGCCTAACAGTCGAATCTCGTTTTGCAGATTAGCTGAACTTAATTTATGATTTTATGAAAGTAATACAATTAATACCAAATAAATATTAAGTTCCCTACTTTATTAGGATAATAAAACAAAAAGAAATAAAAACGTACAAAAATTAAGTATATCAATCAAGCAAGACATGATTAAATTAAATTATTGTTAGCATGGAATGCACTCGGTTTAATTCTCTTTATTGAATCACCTTGTGATATGACATTTTTTTGTTATTTTATCAGGCGCAAGAACAAATAAAGTGGATGATTTGCCGACACGTGAACATGCCACGTACAACTGACCATGAGAAAAACAAGGATTTAAATTTTGTATGGGAAAATGTTTTCTTTCATTTTAATTTTTCGTCAATCTTCCAATTTTTATTTTTAATAGTTATTCTGCTATTCGGGACGGAGACAAATACCACAAATCAAAAACCCTGAAAATCGGTCTAGCCGTTCTCAAGTTATAAGTGTTAGCACAAACCCGACTAACAAAATTAGATCAGAATAATAATAATAATCAAAAATCACAGTAAAAAAATCCATTATTCAAACATTGAAACATAAGTTGAAATTGACTGAAACAACGTAACTTTTTTCCTTTGAAACAGTTTGTCCTTTGCACCCTGTAGAATACTTTGTCTTTTGCATTCTGTAGCTGATACAATCTTTAAATCACAAAAAAACAGCTAGTGACAAAATTCTTACCTGCATATTGACAATTTTGCCAAACTTCGATAGGTGATTGTTGAGATGTGTGATATCGTTGAGGCCGGGTGGTATTCGTCGTAGTACTAAGGAACAGTTCATAGGGGGTTTCGTTGCTAAAATAAAAATAAAAAGAATGCATGAAATCATTGTATAAATTTAATTTTTAGGGTTAATACGAAAGATTCAAACGAAACCATATTAGCATTGATTATACATAGCATTAGATTGCTGTCATAGTATACTTTGGCAACCCTTTTGTGCCAGCGACATGCAGGTTGGCGCTGATAGCATTGTCCGTCGAAATAATAGCATTTTGTTTGACGATCTTTAAAAACATTGATAAAGAATGGTTTTTTTTTTTATAAAGGACTGATTGTTTATAAAAACCCAATAATTTAACCAATGATCACAATAATAACATTCAATTGATAACATTGATAAATAGGCTGATTACACAGAAATAACATGGAGTTAGAGTGCCATTTATTAGTCCATCCTGGACTTTAACCCCTCCTCTCGCGAAGTAAAAATTCAGCTATCACTTTTGCGCGCGACATATTCGCGCGAAAAATCGACGCGAGTTGACGACCTTGATACAAACGACCATAACTTGTAAACCACTACACCGATTATAAAAAGAATAACTGTAAAATGACTGCATTGAAATTTGAAATATAAAACATTATAACTTTATCTCGTAAAACAATTAAGATAATAATGAATAAATATTACAAAATTGGCAAACTGAAAAAACTCGCCTATAAAATCATTTCGATTTTTTTTGTCACAAAATACGTAAAATATGCAAAAATTGTAAATACAGTTATGTTCTTTATTACCCCGCTCAGCACGTAACATCCCATTGGGGACATTTATGTCGGCCGCCTAAACTCCGTAATGTCCGCTACCGGACAAAGCGCTCGCCGCTGCGAAAAATGCAATTTACGATTCGAAACGTCGTACTATATGCTTTCTGACGGCGCAACGATATAGCCAAAATATCTTTAATTCAAGATTTCTGTGTGGCAATATCGAACGGCGATTTAAAAAGTGAGCATAGACGTCAAAACGGCAGTGTCCATCGGCCACCGCCGCGGCCGCGTATAGTTCCGCGAAATGGTTGATAAAAACAGTGTTTTGTGCAGTGTTTTGTGCCATTTACTGGAGAACAGTGAGTAATTTGCATTTTTAAGTAGTTTAGGTATGAGGATTAGTCAATTGAGATAGTCCATTTGCTGTTTTTCACGAATTTTTAAAGAAAACACTTCGGCGACAACAAACGGCTCGCGAAAAAATGGTTGTTATTATTTTGTAATGTTTATGAAATATCCCGATATATTGCGAAATATGACGTAATGTCGCTTTAATTTACTAACAAAATAAGTATTGCTTCATTTACATCCTAAGTTATCACATAATTAGGCGTATTTTGAACATTATATCTTGTTTTGTAATATGAATCGCGCAAAGAAACTTGTTTTGATAATTACTATGAGAGAATAAAGTGCGATTTTCCATAGTTTTTCTATGAAATGTGACTCTTTGGAGTATAGTAATTAGTTATTAGACATATAATAAGTCTATGATAAGACAATATAATTGAAAAAATCTAACGAATTTTATATTATGAGCATTCAAAGTTTATTATTAAGTTCGGACGCGGAAACTCTCAAAACTTTAGATTTTTCTATAATATCAGACAAAGCTCAAAGTTCTGGTGTGATTTCTAAGAAGTGTGATATAGTAATAAAGTTATTTTGAAAGAATTTCATATAAAAAAATACCATAAGTAGTCACAAATTAAAAATTAAAATTTTTTTTTTTTTACGAGAATACATAAAATTTTTCTTGGCTGAATAAATAAATATTTTTGTATGCAAATAAGTAAAAAAAATATATCGTTTTGGTAAAGCATTTAAGAGGGTGCTGCACGAAATTTCTGAAATTAGGGCCTAGCGTTTTAGTTATTCCGCTAAAACTACGCTAATAAAAGCAGTGACAAAAAACACTCGTTTTTATCAATAAGTCATTTATAAGGTGAGCTAATAAATTTGGCAATAGTTTGCGTAGTTTTTTATAAAAACACCCGAGAAAATATACAAAAATGGGCGCGGGGTTTTAGTCCTCACTGGGAAAATAATAACTAATTTGAATTACAAATTATTATAAAAGAAAGTTAAATGACATATCTTCACTATAAGCTATTTAAATTTCAATGATTGTAATAGGATTTTATATAATAAATCCCAGAAAATCAGGTATCAGATTCTCCATACATTTTTTGTATGCGCTGGCCGCATTAATAAATACACAGGCGCGCTATGAAATAGATTCACTTCCCTGCTGCTATTGAAAGCGGGAGCACGTCTTTTTCGGTTAGCTCTTATCAGTTCCCGCTCACGTAATATTTTATTCTTCTACACCGCAGTGCCGCGTCGTCACACATCGTCACGAGAAAGCAAACAGCAGTAAGTATTTTATTTTTTATATTTGTTTTTTATTAATGGATGTTTATGCCGTCTTTGTTATAACTTATTATAATACTCCACATGTATTTTAGTTAATGGGGATACGTAAGAAAACATATTTCGTTTTTTGAGAAACGCCATAGAATCAGCGTGAAATTTCAGTCTGAAGACATAAGAAAGCGATGTTGTTTTCAGTCCGAGATATAAGAAAATGAGATAGTTTTAAACCCCAAGATTCGATCGATACGATGCTCATTATATAAAAAATAGATCGACTCCAATAAGCGTAAAACAATTGAAAATACTTTCTGAAACTATTCGAAACTTGTAATCTCGAATAGTTTATTTAATTTGCGTGAAAAACCTGAAATTCAATAAAAAAATACTGTAAGACGCATAAACCATGTACAGGTAGAATATTGATTTTGAATATTGATTTTGAAAAGCAGTTTCGCCATCAGGAGTGAGCAACGAAGGACATTTCGGCATGCAGATGTAACATTTTCGTAAGTTGAAAATAAGTGGTTGGCTGTAAGATATTTAGCTAACAAAGAGCATTGATAGGATATGCACTGATTTAAGGTTGCGACACGTCATTTAAACCAGAAAAAGCACAGGAATTTTAAAATCAAATAGTCTTTGAAAATATTCAAAACTATAGAATACTTATAAATATTTTGAAACTATAGAAAAATAAAATAATTTTAAAATCATTTTAAAATCAAAAAGTCTTTGAAAATATTCAAAACTATAGAATACTTAGAAATATTTTAAAACCATAGAAAATTAAAAAAAAATGAAAATCATTTTAAAATCTAATAGTTTTTGAAAATATTCAAAACTATAGAATACTTTGAAATATTTTGAAACCATAGAAAAATAAAATAATTAGAAAATCATTTTAAAGTCAAATAGTCTTTGAAAATATTCAAAACTACAGAATACTTAGAAATATTTTAAAACCATAGAAAAATAAAATCCTTTGAAAAACATTTTAAAATCAAATAGGCTTCGAAAATGTTCAATATCATAGATATTCAATAGTATAGAGAGAGTTTAAAAAAAATTTAAACTTGAGTTTTTTTATTTTTCTTTATTTTAACTTCATCTCATACATTGTTCACCTTGATCGATCAGCAGAAAATTTTCATCTCATGATTGCGTCACATCACAAAAATAACAATTTTCAATCACATTAATTTTCAATCGCTACGTTACATTATTTAAAATATTAAATTTAAAATTATCGCAGAGTTCGGAAGACCACGACGGGGCCGCGAAACCACCGCGGGGTTTATTCCGCCCTACTACGGCATCACAGGAAGACTCGATGACCGCATTAAGTGCGACACACAAGTCCTCTGCGGTACTACTAGAAGGCGATGGAAAGGCCTCAAGATTCTCGCAGAGGACTTCACCAAACCGGTCCCAGTTAATGTCGCCGGTTCGGTATCGCCACTCGGATTGTGGCGTGGGGGGAACGCGACGGCCGATGCCAAATGTCACCAGTCTGCGGTCCGAAGAAGAAAGGTGCTCGTGAACTTTCCAATTGTTCATCTAACGGGCGAATCCCGGGGAGCACAGAGTGAAATCCCCAAAACTCCTCTTCGAGACTGTTTAAAAGTGGCATTCATTAATTTATTTCTTTATTAATTTTAATTACATATTTGAAGTTGTTCAAACATATATAATCACATTAAGCCGCGAAATCTATCTGTACCTTCTTTCCGTCGGAAGTAGTTTATTTATAAAGGTAACTGCTTTTTGAAATAATTAAAGTTTTGGTGTAGCTATTTATACCTATAATAATTACTGTTTTTTTATCCTTCTCGACATACATTTTATCCTCGTACTGATGAGAATAACAATGTTATAATTGTTTTAAGCATTATCCATTTTTATTTCTTTACTCAGAATCATAAAGTATATCTGCTATCCTGATAGTGGAAGCGGTTGGTCTCATATTTTGAAAGAATACTGTAAATTGTGATAAAAGCAAATCCTTTTGCACACGTGTGTTCATTAGACCAAAATAGTTGATTTGACCTGCCGCTCCGACAATTTGGCCCAGCGTACTCAAAATAGTGGCCGTTTTTCAAGATGGTCTATTTGCCGTTTTTCAAGATGGTTTATTTCTTTACTCAGAATCATAAAGTATATCTGCTATCCTGATAGTGGAAGCGGTTGGTCTCATATTTTGAAAGAATACTGTAAATTGTGATAAAAGCAAATCCTTTTGCACACGTGTGTTCATTAGACCAAAATAGTTGATTTGACCTGCCGCTCCGACAATTTGGCCCAGCGTACTCAAAATAGTGGCCGTTTTTCAAGATGGTCGCTAATAAACCAAAATTATTTTTCTCATGCTGATTTTAATGACCCATATGTCGGAACGGCGGGTCAAATCGACCATTTTGGTCTAATAAATACGTGTGCAAAAGGATTTGCTTTTATCACAATTTGCAGTTTTTGTTATTTGCAATTTGCTATGAGCAATAAAATTATAAAATGCGGGTTACATAGCTTTGGCGGGTGACCGTCTGTTCAGCGTTATCAATGTATGCGATTTAGTCACAGCTGCGTGGCCGCCGCCGGCAAGCGTAAATTACCTACATTTGTGTAGCGGCATAGGCTCGGAGCCCTCTTAATA
The DNA here is from genome assembly GCA_944548615.1 of Micropterix aruncella. Lineage (NCBI taxonomy): Eukaryota > Metazoa > Arthropoda > Insecta > Lepidoptera > Micropterigidae > Micropterix > Micropterix aruncella. The sequence continues at coordinate 15,366,136 of OX155975.1, read as the reverse complement.
AAGAACATAACTGTATTTACAATTTTTGCATATTTTACGTATTTTGTGACAAAAAAATCGAAATGATTTTATAGGCGAGTTTTTTCAGTTTGCCAATTTTGTAATATTTATTCATTATTATCTTAATTGTTTTACGAGATAAGGTTATAATGTTTTATATGTCAAATTTCAATGCGATCATTTTTCTCTTTATCTTTTTTAAATCCGTTTAGTGGTTTATAAGTTATGATCGTTTTTCTCAAGGCCGTTGGACTCGCGTCGATTTTTTGCCCGAATATGTCGCGCGCAAAAGTGATAGGTGAGTTTTTACTTCGCGACAGGAGGGGTTAAACTGTTTGCAAATCCCACTATAGCAAATCTCATCAAAGACCTTGATCAAATTCTTAATTGGTCCACAACATAGTTGATGAAGCTAAATGCTGATAAATGTACGGTCCTTCACATCGGCAAGAGCAACCCCAAACAACAGTACTATCTAGGGTCAGTTCCGTTACAAAGTGTTACGAAACAAAAGTACCTGGGCGTAACGATAGTGAGCGATCTGAAATGGGGCGAGCACATTATACAGATTGTGAATAAAGCAAACTCAGTTATGTACCTCATCCGCAAGTCGTTTAACTATATCACGCCAGCCTTATGTGTGTCACTGTACAAAACCTACATCAGACCAATGCTAGAGTTTGGATTCCAGATATGGAATCCGTACTGTGCGAAAGATGATGATCTCTTAGAGAAAGTCCAGCGCCCAGCGACCACGATGCCAATGGGATTGAAAAATCTGGAATATGCAGAACGACTCGGCAGATTGCAACTGCCTACACTCAAGGATCGTCGGACCAAGGGTGACCTCATTGAAACATATATCCTCAACGGATGCTACAATTGCTCCGAATTCTCTTCTATCTTCAAGAGAAACTACAAGCATCATCTGCGAGGACACAACTTTAAGCTGGAGGAAACACGATTCCACATGAATCCCAGGAAACATTTCCTGACCAACCGGATTGTGGACCAGTGGAACAGTTTACCTGCTGAAGTGGTTGAAGAGAGTAGTGTCAACATGTTCAAAAATAGACTAGACGGACACCTTAAACAGAAATTGTAGTTGTACTCAGTTTCATATTCAGACATATCAGCAATTATGCTGCCTGTTTGTAAGTGTAATAATAATAATAATAATAATAATAATAAACAACAATTTTTTCACTACAGATTGGGGTTTTGTAAGAATTTAAAAAAGGTATATTTTTAAGGAATGTCTTGACCTAGGATAACGTTTGTTATTGTTTATCATGCCAACTGTCAACTGTCACTTTAGGAGGAAAAACCAAGATAATCGTTCCGTATATGTCTCACTGCCGGGAAAAAATGTTGGGAAAATCTCACAAACTTTTTTCGCAAGTTGCAACACAGATTCGACGGTGCAAGCGAGACGCAGGGACATTGCAGAGATAATGAAACCTCTGGCGATGCACCAATGACGCAATGACTGAGGAAATCTGCGAGTGTTTGACTTAAACAAGATGGATATTCGCGAATTGCATTAACTGATGTCGATGTTGTACACAGTTGAACAGTATCATAATAATATATATTTATTGTTCTTTCACTGCTTTTAAATGGTTTTCGCCTTGAACGTAACATGGGATTTACCTCCGCCTCTGGTAAAAAAAAAATGGAATTTCTGCATTTAAACTGTTCTTGTCGGCGTTACCCATTTACTGCAGCCATGCGGCCAGTGGTCAGCATAGACCACTGATGACCACCGTTTGCGGTGTTTGGTTTGGGTACCACCAATGGTGAATGCCGGTTTCACCAGAGGTGTGGAGACGAAAACGCACTAGTTGTCCGGCGGACGGTTTATTTTAGGCTGGTGAGCGGACGAGCTCATTCAGACGCGCTCCCGTTTACAAAGATGTTCGTTTGTAACCGTGGTGTGACATCAGTTGTTATCTGACTCCATTACTTCGAGAGGTGTGGCAATACCGCCCGTGGGAAATTTCAGTTACTTTCCGGCGGGGCAAACGCCTTATACCATGTGACGTAGGCTCTACTCTTGAACTTAGCATCGACCTAAAAGACCAGTTGGCCTTGAAATAATTCCTTTAATTTGGCATTTTAGAAAGGAACATATGAAAATGTCGGGTACTCACGTTGCGGGCGATTGTAGTCGAAGCCTCTGCGCTGCTTCCACCGCGGCTGGTGGAGTTGGTGGGGGTGCTGGGGGTGGTGAGGGTGTTGGGGGTGTTGGGGATGCTGGGGGTGTTGGGGATGCTGAGGGTGGTGGGGGTGCAGGGGGTGGGGGGGCCGCGGGGGCAGCGGCCCCTGGCCGGGCGGCGGCGGCTGCGGGGGTTGAGGGGCTGCGGGGGGCCGCAACGGGGGTCGCGGAGGGCCGTCGAGGGCGCGCGGGATGGCCACCAGCGAGCGCGGTGGCCCCCCGACGCCCCCCGCGCCCCCCGTCGGAGGCATCCCCTCGCCGGCATACGTCGCTCCCTGAAACCGCAAGACCGACCGTGAACACTTCCCACAAAACCTCTTGCGTTTCCGCGACTGAGGGTACGATCGACAAAATAACTGGCGATTTATTACGCTGCACGCGATGGATTTTGATAAAATTTTGGTTGTTTGTTCGTTAACAGTTTATTTCGAGAAAGATGCATGCGTAACGGTATCGATATATCTAAAAGGGAAGCCGAACGGCGGCAAGTCGAGTGCGTAAAAAACATCCTCGCAATCGCGATTGACTTTAGAACTGCACTAATTTAGAATTTGCCGTCGATTAGGCTGTCTTTAAGGGAAAATGAAAACGTAAAGAATGTCATGATCTATAAAAAAGTGAAAGTTAAATAGGTCAATAGAAAAGACATAAAACAACAGAAAAATACAAAAGACAACGCAGGCAACCTTTCATAACTTAAAAACTAAAGCAATAAATTATATAATTCGAAAATTTTATATGGAACTCTATATCGGCGATTCGACTGGTGCATTTGGCATATTTATTTATTTATTTATTTTATTTATTTATTTATTTATTTATCCAATTTTTTTATAGTTACATAAAAAAAATTGTCTTCATTTTTTTTAACACATTTTAAAAGAATACACATGAAGAAAATCGCGAAAGGGCATTAACTTGTCAGGATTACATCACCCCACTAGGTATACGCCTGTGTTGGGGTGATGGATATATAGTTCTGTGGTATTATTTGCTGAGCCTGTAGCCTAGCCTGCTGTCCTTCTTCTGTCTTAAAAAAAAAAAAAAAAACAATACGTAATATAATTTAGCATAATATAATATAACATATTACAATATAATATAATATCATATGTTATAACATATAAAATAATGTAGCATATTTATATACACCTAATATAGTATAACATGATAAAATATAACATATTATAATCTGTATATCTGTATACATATCCATAATTTACATCTATATATCCTATAATTTGTGGTTAGAAATAAAATATTTTAATATATCATACTTTCGCATTCTTCTCTAGTATAATTTGAGAGCCAATGAGACACCCGTCTCTTGAACTGGTTGTCGGTTATGTTTAAGATCTGTCCTGTGTACGAGTTAAATATATTATAGAGTTTAGGTTCGAGATATGCGTAGTGTCGTTGTCCGTATACAGTCCTAATTTTTGGTTGAATCTGTTTGTCTTTGTGTCTAGTGTTGTGTTTGTGCTCTGGTTTGTCTTTATCCGTGTTCTTCATGAGGTCCCTTCGATAGCGTACCAAAACAGCGCGTATGTATAGTTGTATAGTATTATATGTTTCATATTTTCCAAGGTATGAAGAAATTCAGCAAATTTTTCATAGACAACTTTTAAAATCAATTTATTTTCATAGTGACTTATCGATTCTTACAAAAATACTTCTCTCATTCAGTTCAAGCATCTAACGTAGAAAGAGTGCGTTATTTACGGTGCATAGTCGTCAATGCCGGAAAAGGAGTTTCCGGTGTTGAAAACCTGTACATCAATGCGAAGGCAAGAAACGGTATACTGTGTACGTTTCCGTCGTAGAAAACTCTGCGGCCTTCAGCGTGTGATTCGTGTCGAGACGATGAGAGATCTTTAGAAATCGACATCGAAAGGTAAAACAGCCAATATTAATAAAATGAAACGTTGTTAAATGTGGCTTTTCATCGAATATTAAGACGCAGCCGCTTTGCGTAACGTTTAATATGTTAGATTTAACGCTTAACCCCTCACGTTGCGAGGTAAAAACTCACCTATCACTTTTGTGCGCGACATATTCGCGCAAAAAATCGACGCGAGTCAACGGCCTTGAGAGAAACGATCATAACTTATAAACCACTAAACGTATTTAAAAAAGATAAAGATCAAAATGATCGCATTGAAATTTGACATATAAAACATTATAACCTTATCTCGTAAAACAATTAAGATAATAATGAATAAATATTACAAAATTGGCAAACTGAAAAAACTCGCCTATAAAATCATTTCGATTTTTTTGTCACAAAATACGTAAAATATGCAAAAATTGTAAATACAGTTATGTTCTTTATTAAATGCTTTACCAAAACGATATTTTTTTTTTACCTTTTAGCATACAAAAATATTTATTTATTCAGCCAAGAAATATTTTATGTAGAAAAAAAATTTATGTAGAAAAAAATTAAATTCATCTTAGAAAAAAAAATTTTAATTTTTAATTTGTGACTACTTATGGTATTTTTTTATATGAAATTCTTTCAAAATAACTTTATTACTACATCACACTTCTTAGAAATCACACCAGAACTTTGAGCTTTGTCTGATATTATAGAAAAATCTAAAGTTTTGAGAGTTTTCGCGTCCGAACTTAATAATAAACTTTGAATGCCCATAATATAAAATTCGTTAGATTTTTTCAATTATATTGTCTTATCATAGACTTATTATATGTCTAATAACTAATTACTATACTCCAAAGAGTCACATTTAATCGAAAAACTATGGAAAATCGCACTTTATTCTCTCATAGTAATTATCAAAAGAAGTTTCTTTGCGCGATTCAATTTTCAAAATACGCCTAATTATGTGATAACTTAGGATGTAAATGAAACAATACTTATTTTGTTAGTAAATTAAAGCGACATTACGTCATATTTCGCAATATATCGGGATATTTCATAAACATTACAAAATAATAACAACCATTTTTTCGCGAGCCGTTTGTTGTTGCCAAAGTGTTTTCGTTGAAAATTCGTGAAAAACGAATTTTCCAATTCCAAATGGGCTATTTCAATTGATTAATACCTATGCCTAAACTACTTAAAAATGGAAATTACTCACTTTTATCCATTAAACACTGCACTTATATCCACAAAACACTGCACAAAACAACCACTTCGCGGAACTATTCGCCGCCGCGGCGGGGCCGATCGAGACTGATGTTTTGACGTTTATGCTGACTTTTTAAATCGGCGATCGAATTTATCGTCGTTGGCCGGCGAATGAAAGATTATTTGGCCATGTCGTCCCGCGGTCAGAAAGCATTAAGTACGACGATTCGAATCGTAAATTGCATTTTTCGCAGCGGCGAGCGCGATATCCAAAATCGGATGTTACGGATTGTAGGCGGCGGCCATACATGTCCCCAAATGGATGTTACGTGCTCAGCGGGTTAATTAACGCGTAATTGTAAAACGAAAAGGGTAAAATTTTGTCCGTAATGGATTTTCAAACGGGGTATAGACACTCACCGGCGGGAAGAGGCGGTGCGGCGGCGGCAGCGGGGGCGGGGGCTGCGCGTAGGCGGGGGGCGGGGGGGGCGGCCCGCGCCAGATGTCGGGCGCCAGCGGGTTGTACTCGCCCAGCGCCAGCACGGACGACAGCGCCGCGTCCTCCACCACCACGGGGTCGGCGCCGTGGTCCCAGGAGCACAGGTCGCCGCGCATGCAGTAGCCCTTCTCTGCGGACGAAAGGCACGTTACGGAGGGCATTGCGAGGGGGCCGAGGGCCGGGGGGGCTCACCGTCGAAGTCCCGGCAGCGCTTGCGGCCGGCGGGCGGCGGGTCGCGGCGGCGGCGCGGGGAGCGGGAGCGCGAGCGGGAGCGGGGCGGGCGCGGGGAGCGGGCGGCCGGCGAGCGCGGGCGGCCCCCCCCCCCCCGCCGGCCCCGCGCCGCCGCTGCCGCCGTTCGCCGGCGACGGGGAGCGCGACGAAGGACCGCGCCTGCCAAAAAAGAGCACCCCGTTAGACAGCCGCCGATGCCTCGCCTTCGCGTACCGCAGCTCCCTTTCGACCGGATCTACAGACTGACTTTTAAACCGACGGAGAAAACGTCCTTTATATATCTCAATGTTATGTAACTCGACTTCGAAAAGGCCTCGACGGAGTTCCCGTAAGAAGACTTTTGCAAAAACTCCAACATCTCGGAATTCGAGGGAAAAGTTTAAATTGGATATCGGACTTCTTAAGAGCCCTATCACATATTTTTTCCAGAAAGGCAAGAAAAGTGGATTTTTGGCGTTCTAATTCCAAGAAATGAAGAGATTTCTACAAACTTTAATTACTGAATTACCTGGACCATTTCTTGATGTTGACCATAGCGGCCTTTAATTTGAGATATAACGAATATTATTTACTTATTCAGCCCATTTTCCGAAAGTCGTTATTCGTAAAACGCTCGGAAGGCAAACTTTGAGCTCCTTAATACAGTAATATCACTACAACGAAAACCGTATACTATTTTTTTTTATGTCCGTCATGTATTCTTGATGTACACTACGGCTTTATTTTTTCGTTTTTTGACCACATATCCAAGGTATACATTACTTACAATTACACAAAATTTTAAAAAAATCTTCCTGTATCATTCTAATTTTCTCAGAAATAAAATAAGATTCTTATATAATACTTATACTATATTAAAGTTCACTCTTTTAGCAATACGACATAATATAAATTATTGTCATTAGAAAGGAGAAAACACTGCAAAAAACAATTAGAAATTGTGTATATATTTGCTTGCGCAAGAGAAGAGCGCTCAGTGCCGCGGTTTTCTCCCAGGGTTGAATAGTTATTTATTTATTTATTTATTTATTTATCCTATCTTTTATACTTACATCCAAAAAAAAATGCGTTCATTTTTTCAACTCATTTTAAAAGAATACCTACGCTATTTTGTAATAAGGCTCTTAAGCGTTCGCACCTTCCGAGTGAAAGTAGGCGACTTTAAATCTGAACATTTCACCGTATCCAGCGGTGTAACCCGACGGTCGGCGCCGGGTCCGGTTTCGTTCACCTCGTATATTAAGGATCTTCAAGCCTCGATTACATCGCAGAGCGGGTACTTTGCCACGACGCAATAACCTATTCTATGCAGTGGACGGCTTCAGCGAGATCGAAGCGCGGACGGAAGATTGGTTGCTTACCTTAAACGTTGAGAAATGTATAGTGCTTCATATCGGAAAAATCAACCCCAACAAACAATATTTTCTGGCAAACGCCCGACTAGAAGCAGTCAAGCGACAAAAAGATCTTGAAATAACAATTACTGATGATCTCAAATGGGCGAAACACATAATTGCAATTGCTAATAATAATAATAATAATAATAAACTCTTTATTTCAAAATAAAAAAGGCGAGCTTATTGCCTTGCGGCAATATATATCAGCAAACCTATAGCTTAAGTTTATAATATAATTTGTTACGTTGGCTACACAAAAGAATACTAAAAATTAAAGTGATTAGAAAAAAAAGAAACAGACAGAAAACGAAAAAGAAAAAGATATAAAAAAAAGGAAAACAAATTACTAAAATTAAATAAAGACTAACAGAGCCAACTCTACTCTCTATCTAATAAGGAAGGCTTTCCAACATCTGTCAATAGAGGTTTTTATCAAGATCTACAAGGCATATGTGAGACCTATTCTTGAGTATGGCTATCAGATCTGGAACCCTTACTTTTGCAAAGATGTATATATTCTGGAAAAGGTTCAGCGAAGGGCAACCAAAATGCCAGTGGGCTGAAGAATAGGAATTATGAAGATCGTTTGAAATTACTTGGAATTACTACACTCAAACAAAGAAGACAAAGAGGGAACCTGATTGAGACATATAAAATTCTAACACATTATTACGATGTACCTGCACTGAAAAATATTTACAAATTCAACGTCAATACTAATCTTCGAGGACACAACAAAAACTCAACGTACAAAATTTAAATCTAATCCTCTTAACCCTTCCGCTCGCGAAATAAACATTTAGCCTGCAGTTTTGCACGCTCTAGTTTCGCGCGAAAATCGGCGTGAGTTGACGGCCTTGAGAAAAACGATCATAACTTGTAAACCACTATACGGATTAAAAAAAGAATAACTGTAAAATGATGGCATTGAAATTTGACATATAAAACATTATAACCTTATCTCGTAAAACAATTAACCCGTTGAGTATGAGTCAACCAAATCTGGTCGCGAAACAATTATCCGTTGAGTACGAGTCGACCAAATCTGGTCGCGCGTTTTTTTCACTTCTTTGACGTTCTCATATTTATTCATAATTATCTAATTGTTTTACAAAATGATATTTCCATATTCTATATTCGAAATTTCAATGCAATCATTGTGCAGTTGTTCTTTTTATGATTGGTGTAGTAGTTTCGTAGTTATACTTTAAGTCGATGTCGCCGAAAATCCTGCAAAAGAGACAGATGCATCCATGAAAATACCCATTTACTCCAAGGGTTAAGATAATAATGAATAAATATTACAAAGTTGGCGAACTGAAAAAATTCGTCTATAAAATCTTTTCGATGTTTTATCACAAATTACGGAAAATATGCAAAAATTGTCAATCGCAACAGTGGCTGATGAAGCTCCTTTCAAGTTTCTAGGGAAAAAAATCACTAGCAGAGGAAAGGAGCATCCCACCGAGGACATTGTCAAACTTTTTGATGAGTACCTTTGCCGAACTGACAATCTTCCCCTCCTTGGTACACATAAGGCATGGATCTACGATAACTACTTGACATCAAAACTTTCATGGCCATTTCTTGTCTATGACTTCTCTAAGCAAAATCTTAATAAATTAGACTCTAAAGTGACCAGATCCCTGAAATCATGGTTTGGCCTGGCTCACCCAGCTGACCCATCAACTCTATTTAGATCTCACAACAACTTTGGACTAAACATTAAGAAACCGTCAACGTTTTATCAAAAGGCGAGAATAGCCAAACGATGTATACTCAAAGACTCCAATGATAGTGCCATTCGAGCCCTACCGAACACATCGCTATCAGATAAAATGGAATCAAGACTCGACTTCTACAAATCATTCCAAGTTGGTATCCGCACTAATAGAGCTGGACTGGGTATGGAAACAGCTAAGTCTGACAAAGAAGTACTGAAAGATTTTGCCCAGGAGGACATGGAGCAAGGTTTCAAACTGCACGCCTTGAACTTAGAAATGCAGAATGACTGGTTGACTGTGGGTGACTTCTGCATCCCCCCTGCATTGAAGTGGAAATCCCTAATATACAACTGGTCCCCTGAACTGCTTAAGTTCTACCTAAATGCGTTCCAACTTACTCTGCCTGACCCGAGTAACCTAGTTCGGTGGGGGAAATCTACAAATAAAGTATGCCCGACGTGTAAGGAGTTCATAGGCACTGCCAAACATTTGCTATGTGGTTGCAAAATACTGCTTGACCGAGGCCATTATTCCTATCGCCATGATAAAGTCCTCCAAATCATCAGAGAGGCTATCAGCCTATCTATTGCACGGACCAGAAAAGGGCAAACGAGCAATGGCTTCAAGAAGGTCAACTTTGTAAAACCCGGAGCGAAGAAGCTGCCTAAAGATAGGACTAAACCGTCCTCAATTTTGGGAGCAGCAAAGGACTGGCAATTGCTGATGGACACACATGAGAAGCATTACCAAATGCCTTCAGAAATCTGCACCACAGCTTACAGACCGGATATTCTCATATTCTCAATGGCGACAAAGCATGTTGTACTTGTCGAACTTACAGTCCCATGGGAAAGCAACATACCGAAGGACCACAACTTCAAAGTAAACAAGTACTGCAATTTAGTAGACCGGATAGTGAGAAACGGATTTAAGACTGATCTCTTCGCCGTGGAAGTCGGAGCAAGAGGACTACCGGCGAAGTCACTCTACAGCCTCTTCAAGAATTTAGGCCTGCCAAGAGCGGCGCTGAGCTCATTCATGGAGAGAGCCTCGAAAGCGGCACTGGAGGCATCCTACAGAATATGGATAGGTAGAGAGAGGGAGGCCGAGGGCGGGACTGGTGGTTCTCCGCGTCCTAGTCATCGCAGACTAGCTGATGAGGGCTTGTAGCGAGCCGAAACGTCACGCGCGCTGGAGAACTGTAGAGCGGCCGCTCACTAGTCCCACCTCGTCCGACACCCTCCTTTATTGCCAATGGGCCCGGATATGTTCGGTGAAGCCATTGAAAGCTGAGTTCAACACCTTCCTAGAGTTATGTTCCTTATTAAATGCTTTACCAAAACTGTTATTTTGTTATACTTATTTGCATACAAAAACATTTAGTAATTCAGCCAAGAAAACTTTGATGTATTCTGGTAAAAAAAAAAATATTTTATATTTGTGACTATTTAGGGTACTTTTTTATATGAATTTCTTTCAAAATAACTTTACCACTACATCTCACTTCTTAAAAAATCACGTCAGAACTTTCAGCTTTGTCTGATATTACAGAAAAATCTAAAGTTTTGAGAGTTAGCATCCGCAAATTAATAATAAACTTTGAATGCTCATAATATAAAATTGGTTAGATTTTTTCAAATATATTGTCTCATTATATACTTATTATATGTCGAATAACTAATTATAATACTCCAAAGAGTCACATTTCATAGAAAAACAATAGAAAATCGCACTCAAAATATTGTAATACTTTCATACTACTTGTCAAAACAAACACCAAAATGCGACGGCATTTTATGAAACTACTCGCAATGAAAAAAATACGGCTTATTATGTAATTACTTAAGGGTGTAAATGAAAGAATAACTATTTGATCAGCGAATTGAAACAATATTACATCATATTACGCGATATTTCGGGAGTTTTCATAAAAATAACGGAACAAATTGCGACAACGTAATCTGACATATGTTTTGGCCAAAGCAATTTGCTAAAAAATACACAAAAACAGCAAATGGACAATCTCAAATGACAAATGCTCATTCCTAAACCATTTTAAAATGCAAATTACTCACGTTTTTGAAGTATTTTGAACTATAACACACACTAAAACACATTTTAATGTCACTACACTGCGTCACAAGGCGGAGGCACATAATTGCGTGCGCGCAACGGCGAACGCGGCAACTACTGAGCTATATTAAATAAAAACAAGACCGAGCGTTCATCGAACGATAAATTCGAATAGAGATGGGCATTAAGCCCGCTCTCGTAAGCGAAAATAACCGTTTTTGGAGTTTTAATGAATTTTTTCGCAAACGGTGAGCGTTTCAGCAATTATTGGTCGGCATACATTCCAACGTAGTTAGGCTTGCATCTAATAATGGTCGGCGTACATCTTAGGGGTTAAGAACGTTCTGCCAAATAGAGTGGTGGACATGTGGAATAAACTACTATTTGAAATAATTAGTGGAATCTTTGTCAATCAATTTAAAAACAGACTCGATTTGTACTTAAAAACTTGTTAGCATTGTTTATATTATATTGTTAATATTGTTTAGCTTTACAAGATCTGATCAGGACGTATCAGCAAAGCTGCTGTCCAGAATAAATAATAATAATAATTGACCCAACGCACACCGGCGCGCAGCTCAGATTACTTCTCCATTATCTATAATTATTTTTATTCTTATACATTCGAGATTATTCATTGTTCCTTATTTTTTTTCAGAATATTCGAATTAACCATTTATATTCTAAAACTGTATAACATATATTTTTTTATGTTTTGCGATAATGTTAAAGATTTTATTTGTTTTTATTTTATCGGTACCGCATGCATAACATAATCGAAATTAATTACATAATAGTATCCGTATAATATCCGCCCCGGTGCGAATGTAAACTCACCGGGCGCAACATTTTTGTTGTTACGCCCGAGTCTATTCTCGCTGCGTCTGCTTCTCAGTTTACGATCAGTTATAGTTATACAGGCTGAGTTATAATTAATTAACACCCTCGGCATGCGTAAATTAGAGCCAGCAAATAAGCAACTATTAATAATAATTTAAAAAAACAAAATTTGAAAAACATTTTCATATCTTCTAACAGGTTAAAATATGCCGATCAAAAATAGCCTGTTTTTGACGCGAGGAGTTTTGACAACGAAGCTTTCATTAATTCGAGTCCACAATTTGTTTAAGTGAATATGATGTATTTACTGTGTGTTGTCCTTTCCCAGTTTGGTTTACTAAATTATGTCGGTATGTTTTAGAGCAATGTGTTTCAATATTTTTTAGATCACGAACTCCCGTAACATTTTTCTCTTCCACAGCTATCCAAGGTAAGCTATTTAAGTTTTTGTAAAAACAATGGCGAAAAACATATTTACTTTAAACTGTTTTTCACTTTCGAAGCGTACCTGTTTCGATCTTAGATCAAAATAGTTTTATAAATGCAACATATTATATAAATGAAGATGTTGTGCAGCGCCATCTTGCTTTGTGACTATCGTGTTATTGAACGCCATTCAATGCCGCCGAGTTCAACGGCCTCGACCCATTAGCAAGGTCAAATAAAACAGCTAATTGATTCTCAAACAGTTGTAAATCATTTGGAATAAAATGTAATTTTAAAATAATTTGATTATATTATTTGATTCGACAATTTGTTGTCAAAAGTTGCTTATTTGCTCGTACTGATTAACCTATTTCAAAGATGTCAGTAATTGAAAACTCACCTGTATATCTTTATATGATCGATGGACGAATTTCTTATTTTTTTAGGAAATAAAGTTTAAGAAATTACGCTGTAAAAATACGGAAGACCTCACGCAGTCACATTTCATTCAGTCTCAGTTCATTTAGATTTACGACACCAAGCGTAGCTGGCCAGGAAGTGTAATATTACCATTCATATCGTTCACAAAGGAACATTTCAAGCGAATGACAAGGGTAGGCGGACAGCTAAGAAGAAAAAAAGCGGTCAGGCGGGGAAAGTGTCGCCGTCGTAAATTAAAGGTTACATCAAAGCCGCGAAATACGGGTTTAAAAATAATCTGATGATAATTATGAAATAAAGTTAAAGTATAAAATAGAAGCATCATTTACAATAGCAATACTCTCGAATGCAGCGATCTAGAAACACGACTAACTTCCTTATAAATTTAAGTTACAGTATAGTTTCATATAAATCGTAAATAATGTTAAAATAGGTAAAATCGGGGTCGTGGGTCTCGTGCGATTAATAATGTAATAACGTCCAAATGTGTGTCGCACGTGACTCTCGATCACTAATTAGACTAGAAGTAGAGTAATTAAGAGGATGAATGTAAATGAGACTCAAAACGAGACGTACGAAGCCCGCCCGTAGGGGTGCGGTTTGTTGGTTTAATAGCCAATAAGCGAGAAGCTAGCCCTCGCCGAAAGGACGTACGATCTCTGACCAATCAACGCGCGGAGCTTATTTGAAAGCTTTGACTTCCATTTTAAAAATAGGCCAGGCAGTCTCAAAAGAATCTTTGACTCCGGCAGATGTCAGTTGCCGAATCCGCGCGTAGATTGAAAGATATCGCCCTCATAGTTTAGGATGCGTCGGACGTGCATAATAATTGCACATTTGCATAAAGATTGCAACTCGCGGGTTTGCAATCGCGGGCAAATATTGTGAATTGTGTTTGTTGAAGAGGACTTGCTGGAAATAAAAACCGCATTTTAAAACATTCTCTATATTTACTGAACCGTTCCTTCCTAAGTTCTGTGGAATTATTCATCGGGAACGATTTAAATCAGACAGCCGGCCGAGAGCTGTGGGTACGCCAAGAAAACCTATGGAGCAGCTGACGACGTGAGTAAAATTAATACTACCATAATACAGTCTACTACCACATCGCGTCGTACGCGGCAGCCTTGGCTCCCGCGATTAAGGTCCTGGACCCTGCGTTTTCGAGATCGACGAGTTCGTCGGCCCTGAGGCAGGTTTCGTCCAATTTATTTATTTATTTATTTATAAGTACTTATTGCAATGGTTACGACTAATTATACCAAACACGTTCAAGAATCAAACATAAACAGTTCAGAGAAACCGTCACATCGTGTTTGGCACCTGCCTAAAACTCATCTAACTAGGTCAACTAAGGCCTGTATCTAGATGAGCTAATTACAATACGTATAATGACAATGATAAGCACGTCATATCAGGTAACTACATATAACTAAACAAAATATTTACTAGCTATAATATCTATAAGTATATATATTTAATCGATTACAATCGATGACTGTAGTCTTTATGTTTTCATATGAGTTTCATATGTGTGTTTATTTATTTATTTATTTAGTATAATAGGTACGCAAACAATACTCTAATAATACATGGTTATCGCTAATATTTTTACATTGTTACTAAATAAAGTATAATATTTTTGCTTACTCCGCATGCTTAATTAATAATTGCGTATGCGCCGTTTATCTCATGATTTACAAAAGAGTATTTATTGTAGAATACATTTATTGTAGAGGCATCTAAATAGAGGAACTAAAGCTTACCTCCTGTATTCAGCGGTGGCGGGCGGAGGGCTTCGATTCCTCCAAGCGCGTCTGCCGGCATTCGGAGCGCCTCTATTAGCATTCGCCATACGTTCTCTTCTATTCGCTCGCTCCCATGACCGTGATCTCGATCTTTTAGAGTCAAATAAATTATACAATGAGATTATACATTACATTACATTACATTTTCGTCGTGTCCAATTGACGGCTAAAGACCACTCTTGGACGTGTCAAAATAATTGTGCTAGGTAGTAAGTCTCGTTACTACTCTTTACTGAACATACATAGGTAGTTAAGAATTAACTACTAGATTGTCAAACTATAAATATAAATAATCAAAATAGAAGCCTAATATTTGAAGTAGTTAGTAATTCGAAAAGATACGTAGTAAAATTATTCATCGTAATATTCAAATTGTCAGTAAAATGTTAAATAATCAAATTAAATCTACGTTATGCATTTTAAACTAAAAGTACATATATAAGACCATATAAAATAATCAGACAATAAGGCTCTACTTTTTTAAGTAATTTAAATGGGCACAATATTTGAAAAATCATGGCCCTCAAATTCGGCCAGATTATAGAAAGGGCGGCCTATCAGCATCTCCTTGATGTTTTTTTTTAATTTTATGTCCTCCAGCTGTTTAACTAAGATACAAGTAGCTTTTCTGTACTTTTGCCAGTCGTATTCGGGGTACGCATAAAAGGGAGCTACCGCGGGTATGATGCGAGTGAATGTCTGAATTAATTGCAGTTTCTGCGAGGTGCTGTCTAGCATACATTAAACACTGGTATATGAACGCCGAATACATAGTCATTACCCTTGCCTTGCTGAAATATTCTTTGCATGAGGTCCTACTCGTTACCTGATACATGCTGCGCAGTGCTCTCTTTTGCAAAAGAAAGATTCTTTTACTGGTTGCGGCATTTCCCCAAAACAGTAGTCCATAAGTCATTAATGAGTTAAAATACGCAAAGTATACTGATTTGGCTGCCGCAAAACCACAAAGACTTCTGATTTTTTTAATAGAGTATATATTAGAATAATAATTATGCAATGGAGTACAGGTAACGAAGAGGCAAACAAGTCAGCATTTTTTCTATCGTGTTAGCCATAGGAATTTAATTTTACAATAGAAATATATATATATTGGAGTAAAATTTTCCTTCGCCTATTTTACGACTGATGTTGAGTAGTAAATTAGTGAAAATTAGTGGAATTAGTAAAATTTGTAAAAATAGTGTTTTTAGATATATTCATTAACCCCTTGAGCGGCAAACGGGACAATTGTCCCACAATTGAAATTACCGTAGATCGGCAAAAGGGGACGTCTGTTTCAGCCGAGATCGGCGCCGATGTTTTCCAATTATTTACCCTTGATACCTCACATAAATCATACGGCCTGTGGTATGTGCGAAAAGAGGAGAAGATTCTCTGTCGTTAACTAGTTGGTTCATTATTTTTCATACAGTCGCCATTTTTTAGTCTATGATTGAACCAAACCAAACCAAAAACTTCAATATTCATGTTGATTTTCAACACCGAATATTTTTTTATTTTTGTATGGGTATAAGTAAACCGAAGTCATAGGTTGAATGAAGCATATTATAATTATTATAAAAGTATTCACAATTTCTTGCATAGGGTGATTTATTTCCAGAAAAAACAGAAATGTTGGACAAGGCAGTTTTTTCTGTACCACAACTTTGACAGATAACTCTGAATAATGCTTATTGCTTTACAAAACGACGTTACACGTATCTAATAGCAAATTTCAACAGGAACATAAAACAGGTCTTCTTTATACGATCCGTATAGTAGTTTCGGAGTAATCGTCGTTTTCCTGAAACGCTATATTTTTGTTGTGATGTAATCTTCTTCTTCGCGTTCTCTAAGAGAAAGTACAATTCAAACGTCAGCGCTCGAAGTATTAAAATAAACAAAACAAGACACCTAAAAGTAAGCGTAAATTTTATGGAAAAGCGTAAATTTTAATTAAAACTCTAGGTACTGTACATATTATTTAAAACTAGGTATAGGTACTTCTAATCTGGGCGATATTTATCTTTTCACAGAAATTATAATAAAGAAAAAGTTTTATTTGTAGACATGGCTCTCACCCTTGAACCTTAAAATATATCAAAAATATATTTGTCCTCAATCTAAACGAAGAAAGTTTAAAAATTGATTCAATAAGGTTACAAAACCTTAAAGGCAAAATTAGTTATGCTCGCTGATTAGACTAGGTGCTTTAAGAAGCAGATTATATCTCAAAAAGATCCCAGCGATGAGAAACAACATGGTCTGTACAACCACTTCATTATCATCTACCACTTTATCTACTTTACATAAACTTTAAAATATGATTAAAAGTTGGATTTACCTTCTTCGGCGATCTCGATCTCGTTTGAAGCGTGATTGGTTGGCCGTTGCCTCTGCGGTTGCCTGTTCTAACAAATCTGGCACAACCTACAAGAGAAAAAAAACTTAATTATACCTAAATATTGCAGACAAGCCCAGCGACAAGCAAAAGGAGGCACCTTCCATGTGGACGATATTAGCATTCCCACAATGATTCTGCATTATGGTAAATGCATCTTTATTCTCCTTATGGTAAATCTTTATACCGCTCAATGGGGCTAAGCAGTATACATAGCCGTAGCTCTTCATATTTTAAATTAAAATGATGGTTAGTAACAACTCATCAAAGAATAATAAACATATTACAGCCATTATCTCCCATTAGGTTAGATACTGGAAGATCCTGCGCGTAGATGACTTAGACAATACAAGTCTATGGTCTAGCTAAGCCAACATGTCTGTCAGAGCAAATGGACTGTGGAAACAAAACACAGAAACACCACACTCAAAAATTCTGAAACGGGTTCTAGAAGAAATACCTCTTCTGGACGCACCCATGGACAGAATAAAATGCCATCATGTCTTTGATCGTAGATACAATATCCAACTCATTGCAGAACCAGCAGATCACTCTGGTACAAATGAAGTAAGGATATACACGGATGGCTCCAAAACCACTCAATGTACCGGAGCCGGCGTCTTCTCAAATGATCTAAACATCAAAATATCAACTACCCTAGGCAACTTAAATACGATCTTCCAAGCAGAATGCATTGGCATCACCAGAGCAGCACAGGCAGTTGCAGCCAAAGATGTCGGAGACCTAAGTTTGAAATTTGTCTCCGACAGTGCCTCCGTGCTACAAGCGCTAGCAAAAAATACTATAACCTCTGTCCTTGTACTGGAATGCCACAATGCGCTTCAATCCATTGTAAGGTCAAATAGAGTGACCCTGCAATGGATTAAAGGGCACAGCGATTCACTGGGCAACGACGCGGCAGACGAACTGGCCAAAAGGGGATCAAAGGAAATAGTATATGGACCGGAACCCTTGATGCTCATACCCACAGGCCCAAATAAAAACATGGCTACGCAGGAACACTGACGAAACACATCTTACAGAATGGAAAAAAACGCAGGATGTACGCAAACAAAGAATGCGGTTCCGGAAGGGTCTAAAAAACTTGCCTTGCGGGCAACCTCATCAGATTAAAAAGGGACAAAATCCGTTAAGTCATAGGTACTATGACAGGACACTGTCCCCTAAACAAACATCTGTTTACCATAGGTGTGACAGACAATCCTCTATGCAGAGAATGCATGGAGGAAGAAGAAACGCCACAGCATGCGCTCATGGAATGCAGGAGCGTGGCAGAGCAACGGGCAAGAATACTACAATCTCCAGCATCTGTCCCGGAGGCCTGTAGCAACCTAAACAGGCTGCTAACCTTCTGGGGCAGCCCGGGTTGGCTGAACTAACATAAATAGAAACATGAGCCACGCACATCGGCCCAATCAAGAGACCAAGTGCGGGAAATAGCCCAGGAAAACTAACTAACTAACTAACCTCTAACCTCCTGACTGGGTACGGGTCCGAAGTCGCTTGCGCGATTTCTACCTGGCGTATATTCAACTGTGATTCAGTTTGAATTTATTGCGGACCGTTGATATTTTTTGCCCAGCTCTGAATTCAGGATCAGGCAGTCAATTGGTAATTTTAGGAGCGGTTGACAATCGATTAACATCCACCCTTATCGCTTAGAAGACAGTATATTTCTAGTCTTCACATTCCTTCGGCGACAAGTCAGAGTGCATAACCGATCGGAGTCACAGAAAGGTGTGCAAACCATCCAGTGGCGTCAAGAGGCAATCCCCCAGGAGAAACCGATCCGCCGGCCGTGAGGCCTGAGATGCGAGAGTTTTACCCGAGGTAGCCGTCCATGCGAGGAGGAGACTTCCGAGTAGGAGTCGAATCGCGAGTTGGACCTATCCAAAAAATGGTGGATGTCAAGGCCTAAGCCGTTTACGGTGAGGGTTACGGCGACGTATGCAAACTAATGCGTGCGTTTTCACTATATGGTAAAACCGAATGCGGTAAAAAAACCAATTCGATACCGAAAACCGTAACGGTTTTTTCGTTCCGAGTACCGTACGCGGAAGCGCGGCGGGACGAGAGATTTCTCTTCATCGGCTAATACCTTATTTCATTAACGTATCTGGGTTTTTCGAATCTTCTTCCGATCTTCTTAAAAGTTCATCGAACGTCGAAATCGATACGTGAAAATAATTGTAGAATTTCCTTGCTGGAATCAGCCAGAACGGCAATGGTCTGGGGTATGGTAGTACAACCATGAGCGATGTGGACTTGAAGAAGTCTCTCTTGCGGGGAGATTACGACAGCAACAGTATGGCTCACGCTATTGGCCTTCAATGCCAGAATGACAAGGACAACAATTGGAGACTTTTGCATTCCTCCTCCAATGCACTGGAAAGTAATGTTGTATGACTGGACGCCAGAGATGCTGAAATTTTATTTAAATGCCTTTCAGCATACACTTCCAGGCCCCAGTAACCTCGCTCGTTGGAGCTATGGCGAGGATAGTTCATGTCCCCTTTGTAGCAACACTCCTTGCACAGCTAGACATATTGTAGCTGGCTGCAAGGTGGCCTTGGATCAAGGACGGTACACTTACCACCACGACAAAGTCCTTGCTGTTATTCGCGAGGTACTTAGCCTCTCAGTGGCTCGTGCCAACAAGGGTTTGAGAGTATCCTCCAAACCACCAATACAGTTTGTGCGGGTTGGCTCTAAAGGCTAAAAACATCTCACTGCAAAACCTTTCTCAATAATCAAGAAAGCTTCAGATTGGATTATGGAGGTCGATTCGGTCTCTAAGCAGTATAAATTCCCTGAAAGTCTCGGATGCACAGCCCTGCGTCCAGATATAACTCTTTACTCTCTATCTCGGAAGATGGTCCTTATCGTAGAATTAACTGTTCCATGGGAATCAAATATCCCAAAAGACCACGAGTACAAATTAAATAAAATACCATGATCTCGCAAATGCCATCACCCGGAACGGCTTCACTGTTCACCTTCACGCGGTGGAAGTTGGCGCTCGTGGCCTGCCAGCTAAATCTTTGTTTCGCCTTTTTAAAGATCTCGGTCTCTCCGGGAAAATAATCAACTCCTTTCTAGAAAAAATATCTAAAACCGCGATTTCCGCATCTCAAATTCTATGGCTTCGAAGGGGGAGTGAATGGGCGGTAAGGTGAACGCTCACATGTGGCAAGACAGCTGTCCTAAACCTACCACAGCCGGTCGTCAGTCTGGAATCCACCATTCATCTCCCAGAAGTGTAATAATTATAAATGATAGGCCCGATTTCGGTCGGTGAATTCCACGGCAGTTCCGTTTGTATTTTATTTCTTTTATTTAATCACTCCTCGTTCGAAACGCAAGCGTCGCGTTAAACGCCGTAATACAATCGGATGCATCCGAAACGTTTTATACATTTTTCGTTACCCTCGCCTGTGTTGGTAGAAAAAAACCGCATTCGCAACGTCGGCGTCGACGTCCATCATTTATGAATCGTTCTAAAATACCGATTACCAAACCGTATATTTTTTTTTACCGTATCCGGCTAAACAGTATCGGAAAATCGGCTAAACAGTATCGGAAATCTCAGCAAAGACCTTGATCAAATTCTTGATTGGTCCACAACATGGTTGATGAAGCTAAATGCTGATAAATGTACGGTCCTTCACATCGGCAAGAGCAACCCCAAACAACAGTACTATCTAGGGTCGGTTCCGTTACAAAGTGTTACGAAACAAAGGGACCTGGGCGTAACGATGGTGAGCGATCTGAAGTGGGGTGAGCACATTATACAGATTGTGAAAAAGGCTAACTCAGTTATGTACCTCATCCGCAAGTCGTTTAACTATATCACACCAGCCTTATTTGTGTCACTGTACAAAACCTACATCAGACCAATGCTAGAGTTTGGATTCCAGATATGGAATCCGTACTTTGTGAAAGACGAGGATCTCTTAGAAAAAGTCCAGCGCCGAGCGACCAAGATGCCAATGGGGTTCAAAAATCTGGAATATGCAGAACGACTCCGCAGATTGCAGCTGCCTACACTTAAGGATCGTCGGACCAGGGGTGACCTCATTGAAACATATAAGATCCTCAACGGTTGCTACAATTGCCCCGAATTGTCTTCTATCTTCGAGAGAAACTACAAGCATCATCTGCGAGGACACAATTTTAAGCTGGAGAAAACGCGATTCCACATGAATCCCAGGAAACATTTCCTGACCAACCGGATTGTGGACCAGTGGAACAGTTTACCTTCCGAAGTGGTTGAAGCGAGTAGTGTCAATATGTTCAAAAATAGACTAGACGGACACCTTAAACAGAAATTGTAGTTGTACTCAGTTTCATATTCAGACATATCAGCAATTATGCTGCCTGTCTGTAAATGTAATAATAATAATAATAATAATAATAATAAAACCTATTCGTAGACGCCATAATTTTGTTGAGATTTCCTCTCGCCGTGCAATGTTCAAAATAAAAAAATAATTAGAGGCGAAAGCTACCTTGACTAGAGTTTGCTCGGTGTAAGCGTGCTGCCTGGCGGGCCGGGCGGGGGCCGCGCCGGCGGGCGGGGCGGGGGGGCCGCCGCCCGGGGCGCCGCCGGCCGGGGGGCCGCCCGGGGGGCCACCTGGGGGGCCGCCGTTCGGGGGGCCGCTGGCCGCCGAGGGCCCCGCGCCCGACCGCGACAGCACCACGCGGTTGTTCTGCTTGGGGGGGGCCGGGGGGGCCGCGGCGGCCGGGGCGCTCACCCGCGGGTGCGGCGAGTTCGTTTCCTGCGTCGACGGCGACACTGCAAACGCAAACATATTACTCGCTTCCGGACGACTGAGCGTACTATAACTCCGTAACGATATTTCTTTTTATTTACTTACAGTTAATAACTACAGAAAAAAAAACTAATAAATAAATGAAACATTTCGCAATTTCCGCATCTCAAATTCTACTGATTCGAGAGGGGAGCGAAACGACCACCGCAAACCCGCCGCAGCCGGTCGTTTTTACTGACGACTTTGACGTTTCTCATCTACGATCTCTGCGTTTGAGCCGTTTTTGAGTGATTTTGTAATTTTCACCCGAAGCTTCCTCGGCGTCTTCGACGGCTTTCGCTTCGCAGACTTTTCGGCGGCCTAGGAGAGAAATGTTTCGCCTATTCGGTTCGCTTCGCATCGAGAGGAGCGGGATGACGTCGTTTCGATACGAAAAAGAAGGACCGAGGTCGTTTCGATACGATCGGTCCGAGGACCGAGGGCAGATATTATGAGTGTTATAAGTGGCTTGCGAGGTATCTCTTTCCATCGAAGGATTTCCTCATTTGGCTTTCCTTGTCCCTACTCAGGTACCGGATGTGTTGCCTTTTGAGGCGTCCGATTTCGATCGGCTAACTTAGGATTGCCGCTAATGAATTCATACGTACGTTCGACCTTCTCTTGTAGGATTTTGATAAACGTTCGACTTCTCGTTCGACCGTAGCTATCTCCGCATACTCGTGGACTTCATCAATTTTAGTGAACCATGGTGAATTTGATATTGTTTTAAGGGCATGGTTTTGAAATTTCTGCAATATTTCGATTTTGAGTTCTCAGCCGAGCCCCATAGCTCAATTCCATACGTCCATACGGGTTTTATTATAGACTCGCGCACATGCACACATACAATTTTATGGATTCCAGGATCTAAAAAAGTGGAGATCCTGTGCAAACTTAGAAATTTAAATTTTGCTCCAAAACAATACTTCCCCTATTAACATCCTTCATGTAATGTAATGTGTTTTTTTTTTTTGAGAAGGTAAAAATGGGAATTACTCTTTCATAATTACTAATGTAAGCGGTGAGTTCATGAAACGTTGCCTCTTGCTGTGGGGTCATGCTGCTGACGCTGATAAAATATTTATACTACAGAAACGAGCCATCCGCGCCATTTATAAATTAGGTGCTAGACAGTCGTTACTCGGAAAATTTAAAGAAAGCAATACTTTGACACTTGTATCTCATTACATCTATCAAAACATAATGTATGTGCATAAAAATAAATAACTGTTTTTAAAATTGTTTTTTAAACTGTGTCTGATAGGCACGGTGTCAATACTAGAAATAAAAATAAACTCGCTGACCATAAAACTCGACGCTCCAAAACCACAAAATCATTCAAAGGGCAATGTATACGCTTCTACAATAAAGTCCCAGAAAACATGCAAAATTTATCTATTATACAATTTAACCCGCTCACTCCGTAACATCCGATTGGGGACATTTATGTCGGCCGCCTAAACACCGAAACGTCCGCTACCGGACAAAGCGCTCGCCGCTGCGAAAAATGCAATTTACGATTCGAAACTTCGTACTATGAACTTTCTGAGCGCGCAACGATATGGCCAAAATATCTTTAATTCAAGATTTCCGTGTCGCAATATCGAACAACGATTTAAAAAGTGAGCATAGACGTCAAACGCCTAGTCTCCCGTCGGCAAACGCACGGCCGCGTACAGCTCCGCGAAATTGGTGATAAAAAGTGTGTGTGTGCAGTTTTTGAGTGTTATTTACCGGAGAACAGTGAGTAATTTGCATTTTAAGTAGTTTCGGAATGAGGATTAGTCATTTGAGATAGTCCATTTGCTGTTTTTCACGAATTTTTAAAGAAAACACTTCGGCGATAACAAACGGCTCGCGAAAAAATGGTTGTTATTATTTTGTAATGTTTATGAAATATCCGAAATATGAATATTACGAAATATGACGTAATGTAGCTTTAATTTACTAACAAAATAAGTATTGCTTCATTTACATCCTAAGTTATCACATAATTAGGCGTATTTTGAAAATTATATCTTGTTTTGTAAAATGAATCGCGCAAAGAAACTTGTTTTGATAATTACTATGAGAGAATAAAGTGCGATTTTCCATAGTTTTTCGATGAAATGTGACTCTTTGGAGTATAGTAATTAGTTATTAGACATATAATAAGTCTATGATAAGACAATATAATTGAAAAAATCTAACGAATTTTATATTATGAGCATTCAAAGTTTATTATTAAGTTCAGACGCGGAAACTCTCAAAACTTTAGATTTTGCTATAATATCAGACAAAGCTCAAAGTTCTGGTGTGATTTCTAAGAAGTGTGATGTAGTAATAAAGTTATTTTGAAAGAATTTCATATAAAAAAATACCATAAGTAGTCACAAATTAAAAATTAAAAAATTTTTTTTTACGAGAATACATAAAATTTTTCTTGGCTGAATAAATAAATATTTTTGTATGCAAATAAGTAAAAAAAATATCGTTTTGGTAAAGCATTTAATAAAGAACATAACTGTATTTACAATTTTTGCATATTTTACGTATTTTGTGACAAAAAAATCGAAATGATTTTATAGGCGAGTTTTTTCAGTTTGCCAATTTTGTAATATTTATTCATTATTATCTTAATTGTGTTACGAGATAAGGTTATAATGTTTTATATGTCAAATTTCAATGCGATCATTTTTCTCTTTATCTTTTTTAAATCCGTTTAGTGGTTTATAAGTTATGATCGTTTTTCTCAAGGCCGTTGACTCGCGTCGATTTTTTACCCGAATATGTCGCGCGCAAAAGTGATAGGTGAGTTTTTACTTCGCGACAGGAGGGGTTAAGTCATTTATTAAGAAGAAGCTGTACTCAAAGGGCTACTATAAAATAAATGATTATCTAGACGACAAGACCCTTGGAAGTAAAATGGTTACCTCGATGATTTATATCACGTTATATGTCACAATAATTTGTTACAATGTCACAATAATTTAATTTCTATATCATTTATGTATGTTTGTATGCATTATTGACGTCAAAAAGTTAAGATTTCGTACTATTTTGAATAAAAAAGTTATCGATTATGATTATGATTATTCAGTAGGTTGTTTTTTTGCTAGACAGGAAATCAGCTGGCTTACTGGTGGCAACGGCGGCGGTGGGCGGGGCGGGAACGGCCGCAGCCGCCGGGACGGTGCCGGCGCCCGCCGTGGGGGCGTCGCCGGAGGTGCCCCCCTCCCCCCCCCCCTCCCCCACCTCCCCCAAGTAGTCCTGGCTCTCCAGCGCCTTGAACAGCAGCTCCACGAACGGTTTGGTTTCTGCAACACATTATACCGCAAATTAGCATTCGCCTTACACCATGTCAAACTGCCCGCAAGGAGCTCCTTCTCGACGAGACCGTTCTCCATCTTTATCAGTGTTATTAATAAACCCAGACTAATTCCTATTCCGCGCGTAATCCTCGGAATAAACGAAAGTGCCATTAATAAACCTGGAATAACACTATTCCGTCCTTATTACTACTAGACTATCTCCTGTCAGTTTAGTCCGTGGTGTGAGGTGGAATAGTGCAGGAATAGCGGTGAACAGTTGCGTGTTTTGCGACATACCAGGGATTTCTTCAGATTTTGCGTTCGTTTTTCGTGATATTCCGTGAGAAAATGGATGAAGTGAATTATTTTCGTACCGTCAACGTTTGCCCGTTTTTAGGCTCCGAAAGCCGAAATTTTACAAAATTGCCGGATTAGGAATTTCGCAAAAAGTATCGTTTCTGGAAAGCGAGTATTCTAAAAATTGTGAATATGGTACGTCCTGAGGTTTGAGGCGACAAAAAAGGTGGATACGTGAAGCCCGAGCTGCAAGTCGCCGCGGCAATCAGTTGGTTATAATAAGGTTAGTTTTTCTGTAATTTGCTTCTTTCTATATATTTTTATACTTTATAGTAATATGTTATTGCGTTTTAATTTCAGATTCAAGCTTAATGCGCAGACCTAGGTTATCGACTGTACCCATCTTTGCATCCCAAGAGTCGGCGGAGAAGCTGGACAAAACTATGTCAATCGATAAAACTATTTTTTGATCAACAAGGTTATGGTTGCCCTTAATAATAAATAAAGAATTAGTAAGTTCATAAATATTCTTTCATTTTACTTATTAAAACCAAGCAGCCGACGCAACAGAGGTATTGCGAATTGAGGTTATGTCGCAGTTCGAATGACAGCTGAGACCTGAGTCTAGCCAAGTTGACAACATAACAAACCGAATATGACAGTGTTACTATATGGAAAAAATGTTTTCACTCTAATCCGCTGACTAACTAGTCTAGGTTTAAAGCTGGCTTATTAATACCATTGCTTTAATACCCGAATTAAGAGATAATACGCGGACTTAGTATTCCGAGGATAGTCTGCGGATTAAGGAAATCTATTTAATAGCACTGTATTAGTACAATTAGGGGCCGTCCACATATAAAGTATTTGCGTTTTCGGGATTTTCGACCTCCCCTCCTCCCCCATGTCAACGGACGTAATCGGCGGCCTGACCGCCCCCTCCCCGAGATTTCGTAATCGACCGAATTTATGGAAAATGTGAAGAATTGCGAACCCAACATTTGTAAAGTGTTTGAAGACAGTAAGTGGAAAAAACACTTTAGAAATGTACTTTATCAATTCAAAGTACATAATCTCAAACTCTTTGGTTTATTTTACAGATCCCAAACCTCAGACAGCAGTGGCTGAAAAGACCGTATCAGAGAAAAAAAAAAACAATTTGCAAGTTTAGACCGAAAACATTACAATGCGGCGACTAAAGTTGATTACGTAATCGGGACTGCACCCCCTCCTCGCCACGTAATCAAGCGTAAGTCTCAGCTCCAACCCCCCCCCCCCCCACCCCTCGGTGATTACGTAATATGTGGACGGCCCCTCACTGCAGTTCTCGCTTTCTTCTACCGTTTGTATGCCGATGACTTGGAAGTATATCTCCGCGCCGAAACAGTAGGCGGTTCACAGTGAGCTGCGAAATGCGCTATCGAAGGCAACTTTGAGAATGTTTTAAGTGTCATTATGCCGGTGTTTATGGGTTTGCGGATTAATTGGTCTGAGTGCCTGTACTAAGTCGGCTCGATACTCGTCTTAACCCTTGGAGTAAATGGGTATTTTCATGGATGCATCTGTCTCTTTTGCAGGATTTTCGGCGACATCGACCTTAAAGTACTATAACTACGAAACTACTACACCAATCATAAAAAGAACAACTGCACAATGATTGCATTGAAATTTCGAATATAGAATATTGAAATATCATTTTGTAAAACAATTAGATAATTATGAATAAATATGGGAACGTCAAAGTGAAAAAAACGCGCGACCAGATTTGGTCGACTCGTACTCAACGGATAATTGTTTCGCGACCAGATTCGGTTGACTCATACTCAACGGGTTAACCTTATAAAGACTCACGACAGCACATCTTCAACCCCCGAATTGTAGAGGGTGTTAGAGCACGCATACTAATGTATAATGGTGGCTTATTTGATGAAGGTGACTTTTTTCACATATAATTACATAATTGCATAAATATGGAGATCGACCGCCCGCAAGTTGTCGCAACGGAAAAACCACCGATCGGTGGTTATAGCATTCCAGCGGTTAAGGCTCAGAAACTTTTATTGAATGTCATTAATAAAAAACCTCCCTGATGTAGTTCAGAGCAACTGTTTAACAAGAGAAAAAAAGCCATTTAAGTATTTATCTCTGTCCATGAGGATTTTTTAATATTTCTTAATCCAACGAGATGGATGGAGACAGAAGCCAATCCATCGACCGCCCGAGCAGTTATAATGACTATAGTCGTCCGTCGCCCGAGTTTAATAGCATATCCAAAGATCAGAGGCTTCTATCCCCATCCAATCCCCCAAGGTGTCATTTATTTATTCGTTTTATAATTACATGTTTTTCTTTTTTTTACTTTTTACATTTACATACACATAGATATATTTACATTACATTTCATTGCATAGTTACAATACGTAAGAAAATATTATATAATAATAAAAAGAAAAGAAAAAAAAATAAAAAAATATTTTTGACAGGTGGTAGTGCATAGACTATAAATTAAGCAGCATTCGCAAACAGCAGCAAGAAGGGAGTGGGGACAGAGCGAGCCTGGTGCGGTGGCACGGACACACCCGTTAGGGAGAGAAACAATACAAACAAAGTTTAATTTAAAGCTGCACCGGCGTTTAACCCGTTGAGTATGAGTCAACCAAATCTGGTCGCGAAACAATTATCCGCTGAGTACGAGTCGACCAAATCTGGTCGCGCGTTTTTTTCACTTCTCATATTTATTCATAATTATCTAATTGTTTTACAAAATGATATTTCAATATTCTATATTCGAAATTTCAATGCAATCATTGTGCAGTTGTTCTTTTTATGATTGGTGTAGTAGTTTCGTAGTTATAGTACTTTAAGGTCGATGTCGCCGAAAATCCTGCAAAAGAGTCAGATGCATCCATGAAAATACCCATTTACTCCATCGCATACATACCTATTGCGACTTTAGATATCTTGTTATTTGCATCTTGGGCTTTGGGGCTCCCTAGACGATCAAGCATGCTTGTCAAGCATCGCGTCGCGGGCTGGGAGGGGACAGTAAACCGTAGGAATAATGCAAATATTTTTTTCAAATGTTTACCAAAAATGCCTAATTTTGTAGTTTATATCAGGGAGTCACGTTAATTAGACGTAATTGATCTTTCTTTTGCCAAAGACAGTAAAAGAGTCTTTCTTTTGCAAAAGAGAGCACTGCGCAGCATGTATCAGGTAACGACTAGGACCTCATGCAAAGAATATTTCAGCAAGGCAAGGGTAATGTATTCGGCGTTCATATACCATCTTGCGGTGTCGACTACAACGGCCGAGCCCATCACCACAGGACGTTTTAACGATTAGTCGGGGGGGGGGGGGGGGGGAGAACTAAGTTACAGTCTAAGGGGGTCGCGTAAGAGTTTTATTATTCTTTTTCCAAAAAGGGGTTGCGTTTAAAAAAAAGGTTGAAAAACATTGTTAATTCATTTAACCCGTTGAGTATGAGTCAACCAAATCTGGTCGCGAAACAATTATCCGTTGAGTACGAGTCGACCAAATCTGGTCGCGCGTTTTTTTCACTTCTTTGACGTTCTCATATTTATTCATAACTAGCGATCCGCCCCGGCTTCGCACGGGTGCAATTTATTAATAGATAGCGCTTAGCAAGGAAATATGAAGTATATTTATTTTACAACGTTTATTTATTTATTAATAAGTTTTTAAATATGTCACAAATGAAAAATACGAATAATGTAAAAATTGGTTTGAGTCGTAATTTTATCGTGAAACATACTCGTAGATCGAAATTTGACCACGGCTTATAGATTCAAATTTGGATAATTTTAACTGTCAGCGTCAAAATGTTATTTTTTCTGCCAGTTATTAATGTTTTTATATAGAAATGGTTCTGGTGGTGGAACCAATAATGTCAGTCTTATTTTACTCCCTGCGCTACACAAACCGAGTGGTTCGTGGCGTTACTTCAAGGCATTGCAATATTGGCAGAAATGATCCATTTCTCCAATTTGCACTCATTTATAATCGCTGTATTGTATCGCCAGATTATAATATTTAGAATGCCTCTCTGTATGTGTTTTGTCTCAAATTCAATCGTCTTCGCACTGCAACATTACGGATCCGTGCCGCTTCATTCAATTCTTGGCGATGCTCATCGCTTACAGTTCCTCCTGTCTCTTTGTCGTCTTGTCGTCTTGCTGGAGCGGTCAATTTGCTGAGATTGGAGCGTCTGCGCAAGGGTATAACTGTGAAAAATTATAAATGTGCTAAACCTGGAAAAACATTCACGAATTACACAAATTAAGTTAATTCAGTTGATTTATCTTCAGAATCACGAAAACGCTATGAAAAAATTCAACTGTCAAATGTCAGTTTTCGCGCCGAGCCGCCATCTTGATTTTCGAATTTTTCGTATTCTTATTCTTGTCAAACAACGCCATCTATGATCAAGCTCGGCACTAAAATAATTTTTGGTTTTTCTCATTTTTCTCACTTTTCCGAGAGTTTACAATTTTTTTATATCCTATAGCAACACCGAAATGATTACGAACAAAACAAAAAAAGAATCGTTCAAATCGGGCCAGGCGCTCGTGAGTTATTAGGTAACATACATAAAACCCGACTCATTTTTATTATATAGATTATCTAATTGTTTTACAAAATGATATTTCAATATTCTATATTCGAAATTTCAATGCAATCATTGTGCAGTTGTTCTTTTTATGATTGGTGTAGTAGTTTCGTAGTTATAGTACTTTAGCCCGTTGAGTATGATACGACCAAATCTGGTTGTGAAACAATTATCCGTTGAGTATGATACGACCAGATCTGGTTCCGCTCGGCGCGCGCGCTTTCGAACTCTTTTTTTACCATCGAAAGCATTTTGTCTCTTTCATGCGTATGGCAGATCGGTACAGAATTAAATTCTCTCTGTTAGCATTCGCAGCAGCAACTGCGCAGTCCATGTAACATATTATTACGGACCGCGGCAAAACTGAACGCCCGCCTTCACGAAACGTCAAAGTCCGCAGTGCGTGTGTCGCCGCTTCGGAAACGTTTTTCGTGTAGTTTTCGGTGTTTATTTGAACGAAACGTAAGTAAAACCATTTCTACAACATCATATAGTCTCCCTAAACTAATTAGATGTACCATTTATCGTGTATATAAAGTATTTCGGGTCTTTGAATGTCGCGTCGCAAATGCCAAAATCGGCCATTGTTTTATCACTTCTTTGACGTTCTCATATTTATTCATAATTATCTAATTGTTTTACAAAATGATATTTCAATATTCTATATTCGAAATTTCAATGCAAAAATGACCAAGTACACAGCCAGCATATAAAGCTGAGCTTTATATAAAATAAAAACTATGAGGGCTGGGTAAGGTTTAAATTTTGTAATACCACGGATAAGAACGACATTCGCACAAAGGCAGGCTTGGTACACTACTCTCCGAAAGTACAAAAAACTTGAAGAACCTGTTAAAATATAAGATACTAGCTGTTGCTTGCGGCTTCGCTTGTAAATCGCTTTTTTCTAATCGCTTTCAAATCGATTTGTTATTTAACCCCTTGAGTATGATACGACCAAATCTGGTTCTGAAACAATTATCCGTTGAGTATGATACGACCAGATCTGGTTCCGCGTTTTTTTCACTTCTTTGACGTTCTCATATTTATTCATAATTATCTAATTGTTTTACAAAATGATATTTCAATATTCTATATTCGAAATTTAAATGCAATCATTGTGAAGTTGTTCTTTTTATGATTGGTGTAGTAGTTTCGTAGTTATAGTACTTTAAGGTCGATGTCGCCGAAAATCCTGCAAAAGAGACAGATGAATCCATGAAAATACCCATTTACTCCAAGGGTTAAGTAGGGTGGCATTTATTTCCCTCTTTAGACGCTGCCTTTAGATATATAGTGCAAGACGTCCCCTCTCAGATGCACGCTACCTATCTCGTAGATTTACGCATCTTGTTCCTAACCACCCGCTAGGTATGTCGAGGTGCTTGCAGGCGTTTCTAATTTCATAATATCTCTAAAACTATAGGTACCACCTAAAAATATACAGCAAATGGGCATATTTTATTTCTATTTAACCCTTGGAGTAAATGGGTATTTTCATGGATGCATTTGTCTCTTTTGCAGGATTTTCGGCGACATCGACGGCGCTCGACTTAAAGTACTATAACTACGAAACTACTACACCAATCATAAAAAGAACAACTGTACAATGATTGCATTGAAATTTCGAATATAGAATATTGAAATATGATTTTGTAAAACAATTAGATAATTATGAATAAATATGAGAACGTCAAAGAAGTGAAAAAAACGCACGACCAGATCTGGTCGTATCATACTCAACGGATAATTGTTTCACAACCAGATTTGGTCGTATCATACTCAACGGGTTAACCCCTGTAATGATAAGTCAAATTATTTTGAAAAGGATTCTTATTTAATTGCTAATGTCTTCAACAAACGCTGCCTACTTATTTTTTGAGACATAAAAGCAGTTATTGTAGCTTAAATATAAAAGTTAAGTATATGCTGTCGCTCACTTTTTTGTAGATCTATTTAAGGCCGATGTTTTTGTCATATATTGTTTTCACATATATCAAACCGTTTCGTCAGCGCGCGCCGATAAAGCAACTCACCAGATCATTTTCTCTGACTTTTTTTACAAATAGTGATTTCGTATTGAAAACCAATATTTATCACAATAAAATATACCCTATAGCACTAGTCGATAATAAGGCTTTCCATTAGTGAAAGAATTTTTGAAATTGGATGAGTAGTTTCGGAGATTAGCCCTTACATACAAACATTACTTCTTTATAATATTAGAATAGATAAGGCATTCCATGTAAAACAGAAAAACGACAAATTTTAACATTCAAATAATTATCCCTAATTCAGTATTAACCTTTAGTTAAATGAATATCCATAACTCATGAATCTGTAGAAAAAATAAATAAAAACTGTCATTTTGTCTATGAAAACTTTCCCTTCGTATAGACCTGTTTTTGGCTAATTTGTCAGTATCGGCAGAAGGTTGGCATACGGGTCAAACTCACCAAAATAAATATTTGGATTAATGTATATACACACCGAACACACTTAACTGGTTAAAGCCGAATGCAGATGGTTGTTGATCGGTGCTAAAAATGTTGTTTTGGAGAGTCATGTCAGTCTATAATCTACACCCATTTTATAAGTGCCATTTCACTTCTGCGGTGGCGTGAAGTAAACTCGATGATGTGTACTTATCGGTCGTTTACACTTTGTTTTGCTGGTTTATAATAATTTTTTAAACGCTTGTATAAGGGGGCGTTCAAATATTACGTAATGCAATTTTTAAAGATTTTTGACCCCCCCCCCCCCCGTGTAATGCATCGTTTTTTGTACCCTTTTCCCCTCCCTAATTATTACGTAACACCTAAGTGTCATTTTTAACCTAAAAGTCACAATTATGTTATGCAAAGTACCGGAAAGTCACTTAACCCCTTGAGCGGCAAACAGGACAATTGTCCCACAATTGAAATTGCCGCAGAGCGGCAAAGGGGACATCTGTCCCAGCCGACATCGGCGCCGATGTTTTCCAATTATTTACCCTTGATACCTCACATAAATCATACGGCCTGTGGTATATGCGAAAAGAGGAGAAGATTCTCTGTCGTTAACTAGTTGGTTCATTATTTTTCATACAGTCGCCATTTTTTAGTCTATGATTGAACCAAACCAAACCAAAAACTTCAATATTCATGTTGATTTTCAACACCGAATATTTTTTTATTTTTGTATGGGTATAAGTAAAACGAAGTCATAGGTTGAATGAAGCATATTATAATTATTATAAAAGTATTCACAATTTCTTGCATAGGGTGATTTATTTCCAGAAAAAACAGTTTTTTTTTTGTACCACAACTTTGACAGATAATTCTGAATAATGCTTATTGCTTTACAAAACGACGTTACACATATCTAATTGAGAAATTTCAACAGGAACATAAAACAGGTCTTCTTTATACGATCCGTATAGTAGTTTCGGAGTAATCGTCGTTTTACTGAAACGCTATATTTTTGTTGTGATGTAATCTTCTTCTTCGCGTTCTCTAAGAGAAACTACAATTCAAACGTCAACGCTCGAGGGGTTAACATTCCAGCCTATTTCTAGCATGACTTTCCACAGTTTATCCTATCTTACTGAGTAACTTGTTATAATATACTAACCATGTTGTAGGAACACATCTAGTTGATCGAGAAGTCCATCTCTGAGCTCGTCTGGGGGCTTTTCCTTTTTTACCAAGGCATGTACGTATTTCGCTAGAGCGGCAGGATCCGCGTCGCACCTGAAAGAAATGAACACCATAAAGAAAAAGCAGGTTGTAAAGTTTACACATTTGGCTATCCGGAGGGCTTCAATTTAAAAACGACGATGCTGTGCTGCTCTTTATTTATTTTATACAGAAACTATCAGAGGATAGCAAAGTCGACAACTTACTCTATGGCAGATATTCATTAACACTCTTACCAATAAAATGATCTTATAACCGCATTAAACCCTTGTTATTGTTATACCCGGTATAGCCGAGTTATAACGAAGTTGTAAAATCGTGACCAATAAAACAGTTGTAACGCGGTTATAACTACTCCCTGAAACCAAAGACAAGTCATATTTCTAGCATGGCAACGCCCACTTGGAAGCAGTGTGGCCAATTGAAGCGGCATGAAATGCACGTGAAATGTCACTTTTTGTTGTCAGAAAGCCCGAGCCCATTGTTTTGTTACGCGAATGCTGATCGAAATAATAGTGGTATTTCCATCTCAATCGTGAACAGTTGCCGTCGACATTTTGCAGGTCAGCTCTCAGGATATCGATGATTCTTGCGGCGTATGGCTTAGTGAAAAGATATTTAGTTTTAAAATTGTAATCATCCAAATCGAACGGGTTGTATCGCAATTTGTAAATTTTTGGTCGCCTATCACGACGCATTTCGATTTCTTCCAATAAATCCAGATCGATCATATCATCCTTGTCGTCAAAATCCATTATTAGGCTAAAACACAGGATTTCACAGCAGTATAAAAGGCGTATCCTCGTCGTAACACGGTTATTACAACGAAAGCGCACGATTCGCGAACGAGAAGTCAGTTTGAAACAGCTGTTACGCCGGTCGGCCATTTTTAAGTTAATACTCCGTTAAACCGCTGTTATACCTGGCCTAGGGGTGGTATAGCGGAGTTATAGTGCGGATGGAAATCCAGTACCACTATTCCATGCTTATACCCGAGATGATCAGTGGTGTAAGCTATACCGCGTTTATTGGTCACAGATTTTCTTATACCTAGTAATAACAGAGGTATAAATTTTACAACTCGTTTATTGGTAAGGCTGGAAGTGTTTATGAAGGACAATGGGCATTTTTATATTGGTGCTCTAAACGAGTAATACTTTGACCGCAATTTGTGGCCGCAATATCAGCAACTATAGCCCGGCCATCAGAACATATATATTTTTTTTTTGCAGCAAATGGCAGGAAAATTAATAGCCCGGCCATTCTCGGCAATATTTCTGTAAAAGTTTGGTCCCATCATTTTGACTCGAAAACGGGCTACACAATCGGGCAACAATGGTCAATGAAATCATACGCGTCGCAGCGGCTTATAACGCGGTGGAAGTTGGCGCT
Source organism: Micropterix aruncella (assembly GCA_944548615.1). Classification (NCBI taxonomy): domain Eukaryota; kingdom Metazoa; phylum Arthropoda; class Insecta; order Lepidoptera; family Micropterigidae; genus Micropterix; species Micropterix aruncella. Next base: position 15,330,869 of record OX155975.1, on the reverse strand, counting down.
CGTGGCCTGCCAGCTAAATCTCTATTTCACCTCTTTAAAGATCTTGGCCTTTCCAGAAAAATAATCAACTCTTTCTTAGAAAAATTATCTAAAACTGCGATTTGCGCATCTCAAATTCTATGGCTTCGAAGGGGGAGTGAATGGGTGGCAAGGTGAACGCTCACATGTGGCAAGACAGCTGTCCTAAACCTACCACAGCCGGTTCGTAAGTCCGGAATCCACTGCTCACCCCCCAGAAGTGTAAAAAAAATAGTATTATGATGGGCCCGACTCCGGTCGGTGAATTCCATGGCAGCTCCGTTTGTATTTATTATTAAATGAAAACTTAAAATTACAAAAAAAGATGTGAATGTGGATTCGACCTGACTTCAATAAGCGTGATACTTTAAATATCTTAGCCGGAATGTTTTCGATGATATGAATACCAATTACCAATTGAAAGATCTTCTCCATGAATTCACTATTAATAATAAATTCAAATACAATTATCTATTAACCCTTCAGGCCTCGGCCCCTCAGCCGATTGACAAGTTGATGTCCCAAAAAATTTTAGTAAAAATTCGTAAAAAAAATGAATTATGACACTGTCTCACCAAATCATTAATTACTGCCAAACCACTGTACCCATAATTAAAATAAAATATATTAACATAATAAAACATAATAAAATAAAACAAATTTAATTAAAATAAAATTAAAACAGGGTCGTCACGCTGAATCGTGTTGTAACCGATATCGGCTAATTGGGGCTCTAAGGTTAATGATGTATATAAACATTTAAATACACTAATAAATAATATAAATTATTTGACGCAATTGTACATAACATATCAGAATAGATAATAAGATAATCAGCTAATATGGAAATCAGAGGTATTCCTGAGTCACAAAATGAAAATCTTCTTAACATATTGGAGAAAATTGCCATGGTCACCAAATGCAGTTTTAATAGATCGGATGTATGTACTATTTATCGTATCCGGCACAAGAACTCTGAAAATAAACCGAAGCCGATCATTGCAAAATTCATTACAAACGAGCTAAAAAATTCCTTCATCTCTAATTTTAAAATGTATCTCAAGAAATGTAAAACAAATGGCGAAACCTTAACTCTTTTTGACATTAGTTATACTGGTAAAACAAATGCACCGGTTTTTATTTCTGATGATTTGACTAAACGCTCAAGAGAACTACTATGGAACGCAAAAAGAATTGCCAAAGAAAAATCATTTAAATACTGTTGGGTAAGTGCTGGGAGGATTTATTTAAGAAAAGGGGAAGGCGATAAACCAATCCTCATTAAAAATAATGCCTCTTTTTTAGATCTATAATTTCAGTTATTTTATCTAGATGTCCGCTTTTATCTTTAACTACTTATGGTTTAAACAAATTAACCCTTAATATTATATTAGTCTACACTTATTATGATTATTTGGAATTTAAGTTTAAATTTAATTATATTATAGATTTTATTATTTTTTATTTTTTAATTTTTAAAATTAGTAATGTATATATTATTCTATTTTTTAGCACACAAGTATTGCCGCAGTTTGGCATTGTCAGAGATATTTTGAATATTAGTTTAATCTTAACGACTATTTTAAAAACTACCTACTTATATTCATACCCTACATCGAAAATATTCTTGATCTGCATTGGTTGTGATATGATATCGCTCTACAAACTAACTAAAAGTCTTAACAAAATGTTGCTAAAACTGCTTATCAAAACTATAATGATTACTGTTGTATTGCAATGGATTACATGAATTTTTTGAATAATAGTACTGAAAACAGACACGTCACATCAAACGTATTGTTGTGCAGAGAGATTATGTCCGAGGGTGATACAGTCAAGTGTCTATGTCTAAATATTAGAAGTCTCAATAAAAATTACGATCAATTTATTATTCTATTAGAGCGTCTCCAAATTGACCTAGATATTCTAATACTCACCGAGACCTGGAATGGACACTACTTTAGGGATAAGCACATTCCTGGATATGAATGCTACCACACAACGCTAAACCACACTCAGAATGATGGTGTGGTAGTGTATATACGAGAAGGTTTTAGTTATATGTCTGTCCAAGAAATTAATCTCCCTGAAGCAAATTGTCTACAGGTTAACATTGATATTGATAGAACTCTACTCTGTGTATATAGGAGTCCATCCAATAACAATATCACAAATTTTATAAAAAAATTAGACGGGGTCTTAATTGAAAATCGAAGCGTAAAGAATTTAATACTTTGTGGGGATCTTAATATTTCAATAGAAGGGAAGGCAAACATCCAAGCTGACCAATATATCAATCTTCTAATGCTACATGGACTCCGCCCAGAGGTTGTCCAGCCAACGCGAGAATTCAATAATAGTAGTACTTGTATTGATCATGTTATGATTCGCTCTAAGAATACGATTTCCACGATCATCTTCCAAAACTCTATTACAGATCATTATACAATATTATTTAAAGTAGGGAAATGGAGGAAGGAGGCTGAACATAAACATGAATTCACAAAGAAAACTATTAACTACGATAATATATTAAAAGACATTAGCAGTCACGACTGGTCTCCTGTTCTCTCTCTGCATAGTACGGATGAAACATATCGGGCATTTATCACTTCGTTAGGTCAAATAGTAAATAAAAATACGTCAATTGAAACTTTTAAAATTAGACACAAACACAAAAAACTAAAGCCTTGGATCACTAAGGGTCTACTCTTCTGTATTCACAAACGCGATAAAATGCACGCTACCTTAAAAAAGCGACCGGATGACCTCATTTTAAAACAAAAATTTACGCGGTATAGAAATATATGTAAGAATTTAATTAAATTAACGAAGCAAAGATTCTACAAAACGCAAATTTCAAACTCGAAAGAAGACCCTCAGAAAATATGGGAAATAATAAAAGAAGCATCAAATTCAAAAAATAAAAAAACTTCGTCTTTGTCCAAAATCCAAATCGAGGATGAAGTTGTTACCCTGCAAAATAACACTAAAAAAGTGCTAAATCACATTAATAAACACTTTTGTGGCGTGGGTCCTATGTTAGCCAAAAAATTTGTCACGGATGAAGAAATTGATTCATGTAATGATACTGGTATCTACCAGGCCTCACTATATCTCAGACCGACTAATGCTGCTGAAGTCACGAAGATAATCGAAAGCCTAAAGAATAAGTCAGCAGCAGGAAATGATGAATTAGGGTCCCATATATTTAAAATTACTAAGTCATATATAAGCGTACCCATCAGTCATATAATCAACGTTAGCTTTAGAAGTGGTGTATTTCCGAGCGATTTGAAAACTGCTAGAGTAATACCAATTTTTAAGGGGGGTGACAAACTGCAGGTGAATAATTATCGACCTATTTCAATACTGAATACAATGTCGAAAATTATTGAAAAGGTGGCTAAATTAAGATTAATGAAATTCTTAGGAGAAAACGCTATTCTGTCAGACAATCAATTTGGCTTTAGAGAAGGCCTAGGGACATCAAACGCCATCTCAGCCTTAACAGATTTTCTTGTACAAGGCATAGACAAGGGAGAAAAGTGCCTGGCAGTATTTTTAGATTTGGCGAAAGCCTTTGATTCGGTGCCTCATAATAGGTTACTACAACAATTAAAAAAAATAGGCGTAGCGTCATCCAGTCTCCAATGGTTTCAGAGCTATTTAACTAACAGAGTCCAGTTTGTGTCGATTCTTAACCACTTTAGTGACGCTGAACCACTAACCTATGGGGTTCCGCAAGGAAGCGTCCTGGGACCCATACTTTTCCTCACTTATATAAATGATCTTTGCCAGTTACCGACAGCAAAAATAATTTCATATGCTGACGACACTGTAGTTATCTTTAAGGGATCAAATTGGGACAGTACTCTCACAAAAGCAAATTTGGGCATGAATGAGATTCGTGATTGGCTAGAAACTGCAAAACTAACACTAAATGTGAGTAAAACCAGTTATATGACTTTTAGCCCTACTAATAGGGGTCAGCCAACAGTAAATCACCACGTAACCATTCACAAATGTCACTCTGAAACCTCGTGTAATTGTGCACCACTAAAGAGATCCCCCACAGTCAAATATCTAGGCATTGTAGTTGACAATAAATTGCGATGGGAAGAGCAAGTCAATGCAGTGTCAAAGAAAGTGAGAACCCTTGGTTATACTTTCAAAGAGTTGAGGAGTGTTCTGGATCGCAGGACGCTAACCATAGTGTATTTTGCATTATGTGAAACCCTTATTAACTATGGTATAATTGGGTGGGGTGGGTGCTGCAAAACCCTCCTGACGCCACTTCTAACAGCGCAAAAATGTATTTTAAAAATCATGCATCGCAAACCATATCAATATTCTTCTAAGGAACTCTTTAAAGAAGCTCAGGTTTTGGATGCTAGGTTATTATTCATTAAAACTGCACTACGTTGGGTTTTCGTGGCCAAACAAAATAAATCTTTTATTATTACGCACACGAAACCCACTAGACAACTCCTGAGTGATAATTTAAATGTACCTAGGATGAAGACGACTTTCGGACAGCGACACTACTCTTTCATAGCTACAAGACTCTATAATAAATTAAGCAGTGACATTAAAACCAGCCCCAGTTGTCATGTGTTTAAAAGCAAAATAAATAAATGGCTGGTGCAAGAAGAGCGTTTATCTATCCATGCCATGATCGATGTAGTAGAATAATTTGAAGTTGACTTAACATATATTGTGTATATATGTATGTATGTGTGTATATGTATATTCTAATGTATTTAGTATTTCTATTTCCTATATAATATTGTAAACTTTATTATTATATTTATTTATTATTATTATATATATTTTAAAATTATTATTATTATTATTGTGTTTGGTTGGTTCAACGACCCTCGTTTTAAATGTAAAAATACAAATTGCTTGCCCTGGAACGGGTATATCCCAGTTGGGCAGCACTAGCCAGTGAATGAAAGAGGAAAGTTTTTGCCATTTGTTTTAATATTATATTTATTGTAAAATGGTTAATTTAATAATTCCAATAAATAAATAAATAAATAAATAAAAATATTTTATAGATCAAAAAATTAATCATTAGATGATATAAATACAAAATGATGATGTCGTATGTCATGCCTCGCATCAGAAAGGAACGCACTTATGGCGCAAAACGAAACAGCAATAAAGCTGGCTAGGCAATAATGCAGTATTTTCGATTGCATAGCGATCGTCCAGCAATACTGGCCAGCAACATCGGCCATATGGAATAATGTGCCCATATGGCCAGGGGGTTAATGGGCCCTTGCTGATTTGGCCACAAAGACCCATTCTGTTCAGGGTTGGTCACACTCACGGGTCAACACCTATCCGACGGCCTCCACGCATGAAGTGCGAGCCAGGGTAGGACTCTGGCCTTATGGTCAGTTTCCCCTGGGAATCAAACTTCTGGCGCTCCTGGACGGTCTGCGCACCGTGCGGCTAAAGCCAATCAACTGTGCACTCTGACTAACAGTCGGGGGAGTCTGGAAGCAGTACTGTTTCCTCCTGGGAACATCCTGGATGCGTTCAGTTGACTTCGATATAGAAGTCGCGGGGCTTGAAGGGTTAATAATGTTTAGCTTTACAAGATCTGATCTGGACGTATCAGCAAAGCTACCTCTCCAGAATAAATAATAATAATAATAATACTTTACGAATTTCGGAAAAGCGGGAGTGTTGGGACTGCCAAAAAAAACATTCAGTGTTTATTTAGATCATTATCCTGCTCCCTGGACCATTAAAAAGTGGTTAGGTAGATTCTGAAATGGTGAATTCAACTTCGAAGATCAGCCTCGCTCGGGACAACATACTGGTATTGATGACGATGTTATGTGTTCGATAGAGGAAGAAAATTCAAGGATTACAACTGTTGAGATTGCCGAGAGATTGAATATTGACAATTTGATTGCTTTTCGGCATTTAAAATAGCTTGGATACATTTCTACGTTCGAAACTTAGGTGCCGCATATCCTCACTGAAATGAATAAGCTAAATCGCATGAATGTGGCCATTTCTCTACTTGCATGGAAGGAAACTGAACCGTTTTTGAATCGAATTGTAACAGGCGATGAGAAATGAATCCTGTACAATAACTTTTTCGGTCATTGCAGAACCGTTTGAATGGTGAAAATATTAGATCCGTAAAGGTTTTTACCATTATCCACAGCAATCATGATTAACACTTTGGAGCTGTCATCTGCAACAGGCAAACCTGACACCACAGGCTGTATAGCGATATAGATCGTTCTTTCAGCTGTGAGGTGTTTACACAAAGACTTAGGGGCCGTGACCTTTTTTGTCCACCATGGTCACTCGGAATCGGGTGACCGACGGATCGATTCAAGGGTTAAAGACGTCAGGTCGACAAATACCCTATGCTGTCATAGGAGACACACGTCTCCAGGATCCCCTGGTTATTCGCGGGCTGGGCCTCTCTTCGTTTTTTCCACAAGTACAGATAGCACTCTAACCACCCAGTTCAGCCCGAGGTATTCCCCCGAATCTGCAATCTTCTGATCCCAACCGCCTACGACTGCATGAGCACAGCCGTGGCAGAATCTCACAGCGGCCCTGACAGGTTTAGCCCCTCTTCGGGGAGGCTACCAGATAGGAGTTGGACCATGAGTTGGGCAGGCCAGGTGACAGCAAGAGTTTGGCTAACACCGCCCAAGCTGTTCGGAATCATTATAAGTCATGGGAAACAGTAGAAGTTTTCAAATGGTAATAGATATTATTTACGAAATCAGAAAACACAAAATCATTGTTACACATCGGACCGCCCGCTGCTTTTGAGCGAGCACTGAATGAACATATAGTAGAGATTATCGTCTAAAATCGACACACGGAATTTTATGTCTTACCTATATTTGCTTAGATATTTCAGTGATTTACTGTGTATTGCCAACCCACTGCCAGGACACCCCACAAACAACATAGCGAGCACGAAATATACACAGGCAAAGATCCCACATTTAGTTACGTAATTATCTTTATAAATCGCGATAAAAACAGAAATAAAAAGACGCCATGATCCAAATGTCAATCCTAATCCTAACCAAAAAGACATAACTTTCACCCACAAGGACGTTTCAATTATCAATATTATAACATTTTTAACGCTCCGAAGTGTGTTTGCGACAACTGGTATACAAATCGCCAGAGATAACACTCGATTTAATCAAACGTTGCACAAAAAACTTTCTATCTTTAACCTTATCAGAACTTGGGGTATCACATTATACCAACGCGTGGGTATAAAGTATATATTTAGATACCAAATTCTTCATTTTACGTCGCGGTTTATAATTAAATATCGGCCTACTTACAGTGGCTCTAGAATCGACGTGAGCCATGTCCTGAACGCTTCTGGATTTTCGATAAACATCTTCACAACTTTTTGCAACAACCAAATATACTGAAAATCAACTGTTTTGCCGCACGAATATAGATAAAAACAAATCCTCGGATATTTAACTGTTATTTAAATTCACAACACTCGCGTTCCAACGGTCGAAAACAATAAATTAAGACGAAATTTCCGGCTACTCCGTCTTTGGCAGACCACGTCGGCCATTTGCTTTTCGAAATGGAAATTGGCTGAAATATGTTGCCCAATGCTGCCAGTATATGAAAAATACCATAGATTTTTATTATTATTATAGACGTAAAACGCATTTTATTTTAATATTGAATATAACAATATTAACAGGATAAAAAAATAAACATTTAAATAAGCTTTTTGGTTTTACCTCATTATTTTTAGTCGACATCCACGAGAACTCGCCAGGTCGATTCTGAAATAAAATTTAATATACAATGAAAATTTACATAAAAATAATAATGTGCAATAAAATGTAAATAAAAATTAAAAGAAGTTTTTGAGACAAAATTCAAAGCATATCGTTATTTTGATTTTTCTGGGAAACCCTTGTAAATAACTGTTTCATGGCTCGGAAACGGAACGAATCTCTTTGTGCATTGCCTTCTCTATAGGCTATGCTTTGTGTCATAACTACATGTATAAAAATACGTAAACATGCGTAACGGCGTTGCCATACATACATATTGTCAAATTATAATATTAATCTTGAAATAAAATTTGAGCGTCTCTGATATGCGACTGTTTTCATAAATTGAAATGCAATACATACTTTCAACTTGCTACGACTGTCGACTGAATAAATCACAGATAACTTCAGAAACGAGCAATTAGGATTATCGCGAAAGCAGAAATTATGCATCTATATAATTGGTCCAAGACCCGAGACTATCTGCACTGCGGGGCGATGCGTTGCGGTTCGTTTTTTTTATGCCGGACGGAAGAAACAGCATTTTTGTAGTCCGCGCATGTGGGGGAATTTACAGACTTTTTTGTCATTAGTCGTCTAAGCAAGTCTGCCGGCCATCTGCGGAATAAAATTCGGATAAATCTGTCCGGCGGCGTAGCGCAGCAAATTCGTAGCAATCCCCAGAATTTAAATCCGGCCCGATTTTATTTTCCGTAGTGCACTCCCATCTATGTCTGATGTCATTTTATAGTTCACAGATTTTCCAAAAATTAAACGCATGAAACTTTAACACGGTATTCGATTAGGCTAAATTGTTTTTTACCTGTAAATTCATAGCTACAATCTTTAACCTAACAAACAAACACGGCCTTAAATATAATTTTAAAAAACTATGTATTTAATGGAACATGTACACATTGGTACAAATATTCGTATTATTTAATTTTAATAACAATGTACGTAATGTTACACACATTTACCTTTACGTTTAAGAGTATATACAAGATTTATTTTATAAATATTTTTTGTTCCTATTACACCATTCTTTTACAGGGAAAAGCCCCTATACAGTTTTTTCTAAATACAGTAATTTTCTAATATCAGTACAATAACAAGTGGTTGCCAAAATACTTTTGAGCGGTAGTGTAGTAACTATTAGTATTCTATATTATTAAGATAGGTTAGGAAAGACCTAAGCACATAGAAAATGAATTTAAAATGTCTTTCCGTTTACGTACAAAAATACCTAATACCTACAGTTTCATACCTACTTAATTTACGAAGTAAAAACATAATTAAATAATTAAGTAACAATAAAACTTACATCAAAATGATGTTCACAACAATGTACATAGCTAGTAGCTGTGAGGAGATCTGTTCATTCATAGTCTTCATCCACTCTTTTCCACTGCAGCCTTTGTCGGTACTCTAAAAAACAGCTTGTCAGATGTTTTTACAATTGAATTAGTACACAGAGGCACAATACAGAACTTTCTTACTATTTTTACCCGCAGAAGTGAATTAAACTTGATAAAATTAACTATAGAAGTGGAAGCCGCCAACACCCGAGATACAAGAGCGCCAAATGAGTCGCGTCGTGACGTCACAGCGAGTCACGCACTCGGCCGGTCTCCGACAAACACTTTGATACCTGGTTTACACTCCCGCCTCGCGCCTCGTGTCTGTGTCTCGCCTCGCGCCTCGCGTGATCGAAGGAAACTGAGTTTCTGTTTACACTCTCGTGGTGCGTGAGAGCTAGCACCGATTAGTCCAAGAGACAGCGACAAAAAATGTGAAAGAGTTTTGGAAAAGCTGATACTTTCAGATCAGACAATATTTTGGCCATAGAATGCCGGAGTACAGTCAGCAGGCTAGGTTTCGGGAGACCTGTCGCTGGCGTAATAGGAAAGGTGTAATTTTAATTAGTATCCCAAAGTGTTTTGGAAAAGCTGAAATTCATCAGTAGACAGTGATTGCAATAAAGAACTTGAAACATATGGTCAGGCTGCTTTATAATCGAACGCGTGGCGTCAGCATCTCCATACATGTCACGCATCGGTCTATGACTTATCGGTCTACTGTGCCATGCAATATAATGGTATGGACATGCTGACGGCACGCCTTCGATTATGAATCAATCTGACCATTTGTTTTGGGTTCTTTATTGCATCTACTGTCTACTGATTAATTTTCAGGTTTTCATGCCTATGGCCAAAATACTGTCTGATCTGAAAGTATCAGCTTCTCCAAAAGTCTTGCGCCTTTTTATCGCTGGCTTCCCGACTGTTCGTCGCGAGGCCCTTTGACTCGTGCCCAAAAAACCGCTCCCGACGCGAGCGCCGCGAGCGGCGAGACGAGGCGCGAGGCGAGACGCGGGTGCCCGTTCACACTCTCGTCTCGCGCTTTGTCCCGCGCCTCGCCTCGCGCCTCGCGCGAGAAAGTAAATGAGCTATGACCACTTTACTCTTGAATATCTTAACCATTTTAAAATATAAAAAATAAATAAAAACGCAAATTTACTCGTGATTTTTCGTTTTTGATACCTTTAACAAAAATCGATGGCCAGACTCATTGTGTATAGTTCCGATGATAATACAATATTATTGTACTATAGAGCTGATCTGATGATGAAGGCTGAAGGTAGTCACAGGAACTGCATAAAGGAACAAAGTATCCGAGTCGTGTTGGGCTTGTCAAATTGTCTTGAGATGTACTCTGGCCATTTAGGATTTTCAGACTCTGATGATGGATCCGGAAGGTTGGTACTGGAACTCTATAACGGAACAACGTATCTTGGCCGTGTTTGGGCTTTTTGGAATCGTCTTGAGATATACTCTAGCCATGAATGGTTTCTTGGGTCTTAAGATGGAGCCGGAAGGTAGGCACTGGAATTCTGTAACAGAACAACGTATCTTAACGGTGTTTGGGCTTGTTGGAATCGGCTTGAGATGTACTCTGGTTATCAATAGTTTCCATGATCTGATGATAGAGCCGGAAGGTAGGCATTGGAACTATATAATAGAACAACATATCTTAGCCGTGTTTGGGCTTGCTGGAATCGTCTTGAAATTTACTCTGGTCATGGATGGTTTCCAGGGCGTAAAAATGAAACCGAATGGTTGTCACTAAAACTATATAACTGTTACAATGTTTTCTATTTAAATATAAGACTAAAAAGTAAAAGATAAAACAATAGACAAATTGACACTTTTATAAGTTGGTACTGCACTAAATACCAAAAAAATAACCACTCTGTTCTCACTGTTTATCCCGTAAGGGAATTAGTGAAAGCCATGTTTTAATTAGTGTAAAAGTGTTTGGCTATTTGAGTGTAACTTGAGAGCAAAAGTGTGGGGCTATTTTTCTAACATTCGTTTAGGTACATAATATTTCATAATAGTTTTCTTTTAAGATCGATTATGTTTTAGATCTTGCTAGCAAACGAAAATGAATGGTAGGGAGGAAAAAAAATTATCTTTGATTATACATTTCTTGTGAAATGTGAAATATGATGTTCACATTTCTAAAATCGAATATCAATGGAAAATTTAATTTTATTCTTCGTTTACTGTGGTGATCTAAGATATAAGCGATCTTAAAAGTAAACCATTATGAAATATTATGTACCTAAACAGATGTTCATTGGAAATATTTCAATGGCAAGCATTATTATGATTTGATTTGGAGAAAAAGCGCCCCACACTTTTACACTTAAATAATATAGTTAATTAAAAACATGGTTTACACTGCGTCCCTTACAGGGTAAGCAGGGAGAACAGAATGGTTAATTGTTTTTTGGTTTTAGTGCAGTATTTATAAATTTGTGCTTTTTAGTTTTTAAACTATTGTTTTATTACAGATGCACATGCTGCGGTCACAACAATACAGAGCGTTGCCTAGTTACGTATATGATCAGTGACGTTGCTATGATACGAAAAAACAACATTGTCAATTGTTGAATTTGCGAAAATTGGACACATCAAGTGGGCCGTCAATAAATTTACTTTGTATTATAAATTGAATAAAACAACATCTACATTATTGAACCTTTTACCACGGGTTTTATTGTCAACAATAATAGATGAGGAGCCAGCGACAAAAAAGTGCAAGAGTTTTGGAAAAACTGATACTTTCAGATCAGACACTATTTTGGTCATATAATGCTGGGGTAGAGTCTGCAGGCCAGATTTCGGGACACCTGGTACTGGCGTACTAGAAAAGGTGTGATTTTAATTAGTACCGCATTTTTTTATGGAAAAGATGAAAATTCATCAGTAAACAGTGGATGCAATAATGAACTCGAAACAAGTGGTCAGTCAGCTTCATAATGGAACGCGTGGCGTCAACATCTCCATACATGTCACGCATCGGTTGACTGAGCCGCGCACTATAATGGTCGCAATGGCGCAATATAATGGTATGGAGATGCTGACGCCACGCGTTGAATTATGAAGCAGTCTGACCATTTGTTTCAAGTTATTTATTGTATGCACTGACACGGTCTACTGATAAAATTTCAGCTTTTCCAAAACACTTTGGAGGGTACTAATTAAAATTATATCTTTCCTAGTACGCCAGCGCCAGGTGTCCCGCAATATAGCCTGCTGACTGTACCCCGGCATTCTATGGCCAAAATACTGTCTGAATTGAAAGTATCAGCATTGATTTTATAGTGTTATAAAATCAATGGTATCAGCTTTTCTAAAACTCTCACATTTTTGTCGCTGGCTCGAATAATAAAACGCCGAGGAACGTGTGTTTGGCAGCGCCGTTTCGCCAAATTTTGAAGTTACCCTTGTGGTACAGTAAATAGGTATATTGTGGTAGAGGTGTTGCTGGTTCACAGACGCTGTGCTTTGACTGTGCTCCCAGACGTGTAACAGACTCACAGTTCACAGACTTATAATACTTGTTCGTGACTTGTTCTTGCTAGTTACATTGAGCGTACAGTGGATTTGCTGAGCGTATTTTTGAAACGGTGGTTATATTCTCTTTCTTTTTTACAAAACTATAACCTGTCTTTAGCTCGTTTGTTTTTGGTTTCGTTTCACAATCAAAAAGAAAATCGGAAACGGAAGCGTCATCAAAGTTCACAGATTTATATGATCAGTGGTTCACAGTTTTATACGTGCATGATTTCGTGCGACGTGTTGTGACATCGGGGCATCGCACATATTTTGGCGGACTGCGTCCTTCTTTGTGATATTTGCGAGATTTCGGCTATTTGGAAATGGCCCATCCTGCGCTGTTTGCGATTTTCGTTGGAATAGGTAAGCTCGATATTCACTTATAGTGCTTGACATTACACTTGAAACGCGTATTTATCTGGAAAAAGATCATCGCGAAGTTTTTTCTCTGGTAGGTACTTCGGTATTTAAGTATTAGGTATTGCTACCAGTTCCTAGACTACATTTTTGATTTGTTAACATGACCTGATTGTATTCACCACGCAGATTTCGAAACTGCAATTATTATTATCTTTTGTCGGACTCAATAAATAAGAGAGATACAGGCATTTAAAGAAGTGTCAGAAACACCTACATTTAGGTATGTTAGTTTTTTTAGAACAATTCAAAAGCACCTATTTGTGAGTAGGTTAGTTTTCCTAATACCTATAAGGAATTATTGCAGTATAGGTACCTTTCTCAGAAATCGAAAAAACAAAGAAATACTACTAGGTTAGATCATTGTAATGCTAAATGTGAAAGAAAAAAGCTTCGGACGCGTAAATTTTCGAAACCAAATTTACATACAAAAAAAAAAAAAATTTTTTTTTAACCTCAGTTTTTAAGGTTGTTTTAAAAAAACCTAACCTAACCTAACCTACCGCCAAATAGGTGTTTATGTATTATTTTTTTTTTAAAACTACCGAAATGTATGGGTTTGGCGCTTTTTTGAATGCCTATATCTCGCTTATTTATTGAGACCGAATAAATATTATTGCAGATTCGGAATCAGCGTGGTGAATATAGTCTGGTGACGTTAAAAAATCAACAATCTAGAAGAGGTACCTATACTGCAATAATACTCCTATAATCCCCTCTGGTACGAATGAAGTAAGGATATACACAGACGGCTCCAAAACCACTCAAGGTACAGGAGCCGGCGTCTTCTCAAATGATCTAAACATCAAAATGTCAACTACCCTAGGCAACTTAAATACGATCTTCCAAGCAGAATGCATTGGCATCACCAGAGCAGCACAGGCAGTCGCAGCCAAAGATGTCGGAGACGTAAGTTTGAAATTTGTCTCCGACAGCGCCTCCGTGCTACAAGCGCTAGCAAATAATACGATAACCTCAGTCCTCGTACTGGAATGCCACAATGCGCTTCAATGCATTGCAGGGTCAAATAAAGTGACCCTGCAATGGATTAAAGGGCACAGTGACTCACTGGGCAATGACGCGGCGGACGAACTGGCCAAAAGGGGATCAAAGGAAATAGTATATGGACCGGAACCCTTGATGCCCATTCCCCAGGCCCAAATAAAAACATGGCTACGCAGGAACACCGAAGAAACCCACCTTACAGAATGGAAAAAAAACGCAGGATGCAGGCAAACAAAGAACGCGGTTCCGGAAGCGTCCAAAAAACTTGCCCGCAACCTCACCAGATTAAAAAGGGACAAAATCCGTAAAGTCATAGGTACTATGACAGGCCACTGTCCCCTAAACAAACACCTGTTTACCATAGGTGTGACAGACAGCCCTCTATGCAGAGGATGCATGGAGGAAGAAGAAACGCCACAGCATGTGCTCATGGAATGCAGGAGCGTGGCAGAGCAACGGGCAAAAATACTACAATCTCCAGCATCTCTCCCGGAGGCCTGTAGCAACCCAAACAGGCTGCTAACCTTCTGGGACAGCCTGGGTTGGCTGGAGTAACATAAATGGAAACATGAGCCACGCACAACGGCCCAATCAAGAGGCCAAGTGCGGGAAAAAGCCCAGCCAAACTAACTAACTAACTAACTACTCCTATAATCCCATAACCCAGGACTTAAACAATTTCGTTGCGGGCATAAGAATGATTATGTTGAGGAACTGACTGAACTAGCCTCCATTTTGGCCGAGAGTGTGCGTTTAAGGCGCTGATATACGACTTTTAATTATTTAAACTGATAATTACGTCTAAACGAGTACTGCTTACAATTCGAAAAAAATATATGTTAAACAAGAACATTTTCCTAATATTCTTATCTGCGAATATTTTAATTCTTATCTAGAACGTGTGTACAATTGTTTGCTTTGAGCACACTTATTTAAGAGTATGCTTAAAACAAGTATGCTTGACATAAGCAAATGTGTACAGTTGAGGAGCATGCTAATTTTGAGCATACTCATAATGAGCATGTGTGTTAGTACCTAAAAAGTCACCAATCAAATATACTGGGTAAAATTTGTTGTATAAAGCTTTTTAGTCGAATAAGGGTTATATAATCGCAAGGGCGGTCCCAGGGGGGGGGTAAAGGGGGTCATGACCCCCCTCCAAAATCTTAAATATATAATAAGCCCCTTATGCAAATACACTTGTTTCCATAAATAAATTATTGTATATTAAAGGGGAACTTTAAGTTTTATTTACAAATCGACAAGAGTCTAACAATATTTAGTCAACTTTATTCAGAAATTACTGAGGTAGCATCAGAATTGGACAGTGTTATTAAGATGCCGAGATCAGCATCTCGTCAAACGCAGCGTGCAAATGTCCCGGCTAACTCTACCTAGGATTACTTCCGCAGAGTAATGTATGTGCCATTGTTAGACAGTGTCATAATTGATTTGAAAGATCGCCTGTCTCCAGACATAATGAAACTTTCAATTTGAATGTGCTCTTGCCACGAACCTCTTACAGTGATGACGACATACAAGTTTTACGAGAGGTAGCCGATGCTTACAGTGGACTTTTGGGAGTAGGTACCAGTTTTGTCTGTTGTTGCAGAATATCAATTGTGGGTAGCTACGTGGAAGCGACTGTCACAATCTGCCCCAAAACAAGCCATTCTCACTTGTCTAATGCAAATAATTGAACAATGTGACAATGACTTGTACCTATCCGTCAACTGCCTGCTTCGGATTCTTGCGACATTGCCAGTAAGTGTTGCCACTGGAGAACGGAGCTTTTCAACTCTGCGTCGCGTTAAAAGTTGGCTCCGAGCATCCATGGGAGAAGAACGCCTTGTCGGTCTAGCTCTCCTGAACATTCACAGGGACATTGATGTTGATGTGGATGCTGTGATTACAAGATATTCAAAGGGTTCAAAGACCAAATTAGAGTTTGTATTGTAATTCTCATCTTTATTTTACATATTAAAAATTGATTTACTATTTAATGTTTCAATTAATTTTAACCTGAAGGATTAAAAACCTGATAAGTAATTCAATATTGATCAATCTGAGTTTTTAGGTTAGGACTTGGTATTGGTCCGATCAAAAAACTTTAAGTCCATAACGGCGACCCCCCCCCAAAATGTAAGGCTAGGACCGCCCTTGTATAATCGCTATAAAGCATACTAATTTATAACCATTTTATAACTAACAGCTGTATAGCAGTCGAATAAATAACCTTTATAAAACAAACAAAACAAAAGCTACTACATTACCCTTACTCCACCCTGTATATTGGTTACAAGACCCACTCTCATACAGCTTATAGTCATATTGGGCTCGATTGGGTTTCTTCGTGAACTAAAATCGAAAATTAGTCCGTGTGAACAAGACAGGGCAATACGCCAGAGCGGAGTGTGAGATGACCGGTTGTCACTTCTTCGCATTAAAACTGCCCGCCAAGGTCAAATCATACACCGCACAAAATATGCTCGAATTTATTCGGACGAGTATAAGTTCGGCAGGTAGTATTTATCGACCATCGTTCGTTTCATATTCCGCTCTAACATATTGCTCTGTCTCGTTTGCTTGGACTAATTTTAGTTTTAGTTCACAAAGAAACGCAATCAGGCCCATTGAAGTGCCATAATTGATTTACAAAGAGTTATAGCTGTAAAGTTTGTAACATTTGATTCTTTATATATAGAAACCATAGAAACTATAAAAAATGAAAAAGAAGAGAAAGTTTCAGAATTTCTTTATTATACAAAGGAAACGTTACGTTCTGCACAGAAGAAGTCCGTGCAGCTAAATACATAAAATGTAGATAAAAGATATTGAAAATCGATAATAAAAGAATATAAAAAGCCTTTAAAGGGAAATCAGATGTAAAATATAATAAATTAGCACAATTTAAAAACAATGTAAAAAATAATAAATAAAACGCTATTCAGCGGAGAGGGGAGAACTCAGGGTCGGCGCGAAAACGCGAAATGCGTTACAAGTTGTAATATTGATGTTTGATGTTATAAACATGTTTTTGGCGATGTTAACCCTTAACCACCTGACGTCGGTCTCAGAGACTCCAGCGATTTTATTTTTCAAATTATTCCGTTATTATGCACGTGACGCAAGTGAGTCTATGTACTTTTTCCCTTCCCCCGCCAGTTTGTCCCGTGCCCTTAGCAGCTCTGGACGTGCGCGTTTTTGAAAATTACTGGTATTTCGTTTTTGCGTGCGGTCCGTTAGACCGACGTCAGGTGGTTACGTAATTTTGTTGAATTATATTTTTGATGGCTAACAATGAATCGCATGGATGAAAATATAGGTCGATGGTTAGAGGAAGTTTACACAGACTCGGAAAACTGGACTATACCAGAACTTTCGAATGAAGTGACGTAGTGTGACGTAGAAGATGGTCCAGTGGATCAGATCATTGAAGGCGAATGTCAGTCCGACTCAGAGTGGAAGGTGATGGGCCTGACCTTCAACTCACTGAACAGGAAAACGACATCAGGTCGCCGATGGAATATTTATCTTCCGACGATGATGTCTTGTGACCCCAAAAAGAAACGCAAAACAGCCTATATATGTTTTCTATGTAAGAATCCATGGAATTTGCAGTGAATGTAGTAAGAAAATGTGCATTGATTGTCGCCGTAAGTTGTGATTTTTCGTGCCTTCTAATTTTGCGAAAGTTGTGATTGTTTCATGTCAAAAACTATTTTATTTCAGATAATTAATCGAACTTGTCGCAAATAAGTAAAAATAGTTATATTATAAAGATTTTTTAAACTCAGATCTCAGATTTTCCAAGTTCCTAGAGTTTTACCTAAAATTGATAAACATTTGTTAAGTGTTGATTTTTGATATCTTTAAGCATACTTTTGGATTGTTTAAAGTTTAAATATGATTACAATTATTATGAAAATAAGGATGTGACTTTAATTTATTCCAATATTTTAAGTTACTTTAACATAAAATGGAAAATACGCAGGCGGTCTCTAGGACCGACGTCAGGTGGTAGTGTATCTGAAATATACGTCAGGTGGCTAAGGGTTAAGATCTTTGTTAAACTTCTCTACTAATGTTTCCAATGATTCACTTGTCTGTTTCTTTTCCATCTTCTTAGTAATGGATATTTTATTATCCTTTTTATTCATATACCTACTCGAGTTTATCTAGTTTATACTTTTCATAAGTATAAGTAACAATTTCAATTCGTTCATGATTGCCCCAGTTAATGTTAAAAAATTTGTTTCTGCAATCTGGGGGGCTATTCTTTAAAAAATTAGCATGCTAAATTTGTCCATGGCCCGTGTAAATCAAGTGGACCATAGACAAATTTGGCATGCTAAATTTTTCCAGAATTGCCCCCCAGAGCATTCTCCATATGAACATGCTTTCGAATTCGAGTCGCATTGTATTTTCCTCAAGATTGCATCTAGATCCTTGGTATCGATCATTCCCAAAAAAAAATAATTTTTCACCTGATGTTTTTGTGTTTTATGCATCCGCACATTTCTCTGTTTGAGAGTTTAGGTAGGTACTTTTTAAATGAAATATATTTTACTTCGCCACCTTCCAACCTATACTTTTTGTAAAGGTCCTTCAGACTTTTCAGCAAATAGCGTCGCTGTTGCTTGTTTTTCCTAAAAGTTTTGACTTATTTTTTTCAGCTGTTGCCCGACTAAAGGTCGTCTTTTTCATAGAATTGTTTAATTCCGTCTATAATTATCTTGTTTTTCCTCAAAATGATTTTTCTGCGACGAGCTTTCCTTTCAATCCTAATACAGCTGTAGTTATGCTTTTAGCCTTGCACTTGTTCACTATTTCATTCTCAACTACGCCTTTTAAGTACATTGCGTTCTTTATTATTTTTTTATTTTCGTAAGTTTTCTGTAGAGCGGCCGTAGTTAATACGTTATAATTAAGAAGCTTTATTTTTCACTTTTTGTTAAGCTATTGCATAGCTTTTATCGCGGGCCTAGGCCAGCGCGGCGACCGAATGAAGAAATTTCTTAACGAATTTTAAACTGATAATTACGTCTAAACGAGTACTGCTTACGATTCGAAAAAAATATATGTTAAACAAGAACATTTTCCTAATATTCTTAGCTTTGAATATTTTAGATTTTGTTTATATTACATAGTGTAATTAATTTGTGAAATTAGGTCTAACCGAACACAAAAACGACTACTACGCAAATACTATCTGGCGTATTATTATGAAACCTGCACCATTTTAAAGATAATTTAATTATCTATCTTTTTATCTACGATTTTTTTCGAATATTCCGTTTTTTTTGCTTTATCGAATAAAAAATTCGTGCGCGGCGATTTATCGGAAGACGTTTAAATTATTCCGAATCATTTGCTTTCGCAGCCGCAAATGATTCGGAATAATTTCAACGTTTTCCGATAGAGCGCAGTTATCTGATATCAGAAAAAATAAAATAAATAAATAATTATAATTGCATAAGTTGTTAAAAATGCTATGCAATAGCTTTACCGCGGCAGTCCCCGAGTGCCACACGTTTTTTTTTTGGTGTGGATATATTGGGTATGTTTTTATCTATACAGCTTTCGGTTTCAGAAAGTGGTGTCATTTCATTGTCACTGTACTTGTCACTGTACTTGTATGAACATTATTTATTTGCAATTCTGCATTTTTTTGCTACAAGTTCTTCAATACGTGCAATTAATGATTGTTGTTGTAATGAATGATTGGACAACAATTGGGACTTTTGCATTCCCCCTCCAATGCACTGGAAGGTAATGCTCCATGACTGGACGCCAGAGATGCTGAAATTTTATTTGAATGCCTTTCAGCATACACTTCCAGACCCCAGTAACCTTGCTCGTTGGATCTATGCCAAGGATAGTTCTTGTCCCTATAACGTGAGATTGGGGATCATATTCTACGTTATTCCAAAACAAATCAAAGGTGATTTTCCTGCCAAGAAATTTGAAGTGGTTATTTGGGTCTATAAGGGAGGTAATAGAGCCCTTATAGACCAATTTTGGGTCATAGGACGTAAATTTTGTGTCTATGCGGGCGAGTCCAAGGAAAAAACATTTGGAGGGCTTCACTTTTATACAGCCTGACCAGTCGCAGAACAGCTCCACTTTCTGTAATAACAGGGAAAGCTGCTTGGGGCTCCTGGTGATAAAAGTTAGGTCGTCGGCAAAAGCGAGGCACGACGATGTGTATTGGCCGTCTGTTTTAAAACGGTAACCCCACTTCTTGTCGAACTGGGTTAAGCTTTCCAGCAGTATATTGAAAACGATATTGAATATCGTCAGAGAAGGCAACAGCCCTGAAACAGTCCAATATTGAATATGATATAGAGCGGGTAGTCCATTCTTGCGTTTTGACATGGAACGTCAGACAGTTGTAGTAGGAGGCTACAATGTCACGCACCACAGGTGGGAAGTTGTACCAGCGGAGCGCAAAGTGGAGGAGACTGTGCCGAACTGACCCAAAGGCATTCTCTAGGTCGAGCCAGCATACATTGATTTGGCGTTCGTGATGTCTCGCATCCTTAATGGCAGCAGCCAAGAGAGAATTGTGCTCGAGGCAGCCTGAGATGCCACGCATGAAGCCTTTTTGTACTGACACTACAAGGTACTCGTTCCGGTGCATGAATTCGCTCATCCTCATGTGGACTATGCCAAAAAAGATTTTGGCCACAGTATCTGTCAGAGCAATGGGCCGAGCGTCCTTTGGTCCGGTGCAAATTGGGACCTTCGGAATTAAGATGACTGTCGCTCGGCCGAAATTCTGTGGGACTACACCGCTACTCCATATATGTCGGAAGATGGATCCTAAATATTGCAGAAGGCAGGGGCA
Source organism: Micropterix aruncella (assembly GCA_944548615.1). Classification (NCBI taxonomy): domain Eukaryota; kingdom Metazoa; phylum Arthropoda; class Insecta; order Lepidoptera; family Micropterigidae; genus Micropterix; species Micropterix aruncella. The sequence continues at coordinate 15,309,861 of OX155975.1, read as the reverse complement.
CTTTTTATACACTAAGTAGGGAATACCATCAGGACCTGGAGTAGAGCCCGACGGCTTCCTTTTTATTTGATTTAAAATCTCATTTAGAGATGGGGGTTGAGAGGCGAAAGCTACTGTAGGCAGGTGCGGAGGTTTAATGCCCGGAGGAGGGCTGTACGTATGGAGCAGCATTGGATCCTCATAAGTGGTCGAAAAGTATTCCGTGGCCATTTCTTCCGGGATTTGGATTGTGCCCTTAGCGGCAGACAAAACCTTTTTACTGTAGTTAAAACGGTTTTTGTCAAACCGGGACTCCTCTTTGGACTTGAGAAATGCTTCTTTGCGCTTGTTGTTTTGCGTTGCTACGCTCTGTATCAGTTTGAGTATAGAGCGGTACGCGCGCGAGAAGTTGTGGCAGGGGGCCTTATCTCCGGCTTTCTTGGCTTCACGTAGCTGGCGACGAAGTAGCCGCTTCTGCCTACGGAGCTTTGCTTTGAATGCGTTTTCTCTGTGAACCGGGTCGACATGGGTAGATTTTGGGTAAACACCCGAGAAGTATTCATGGACAGCCACCTGGAAGGACGACAGTTGAACACTGGCAGGGGCATTACGGTTCACAGAGTGGTCAAGGATTGAAGTTAAATTACTATTGTGAAATTCCCAATCCTCTTTCGCAAGTGAAGGGAATTTTAGAGGAGGGAAAGATATGATTGGCGCAGGTCGTGGAAACCGGTCGGGTGACAAACTGCGGGCAGATGTGGAGTCTAGGGACGTGTGAGGTTCGACTCTGTCCGTGACTCCTTGCGACGGTTTAAACCACTGCCGTGCAGCGTCGCTATCCTCATGCCCAGCAATATGCTTGTTTAGCCACGCCAGACGTTTATATTTCTTTTTACATCTTGCGGTGTCAACTACAACGGGCGAGCCCGTCACCACAGGACGTTTTAACGATTAGTCGTTCTGTCGCCCTGCAGTGAACGTAGAAGACTTTGGACAGTACATTCTACGTCCAGCTACGTCACAACCCGTGAGAGTCCAACGCCTTACCGCGAGTGAGCCAGGAATAAACCCGGCGGGCTCGAGATACTCGCGCCCTCACTTCCAATTGTGACCAGATTTCTCCGGTCTCTCGATTGGTTCCGAGTTCGAGGTCGCTTGCGCGGTCCTCTCCCTTACGAAGCGGTGAAACGGAGTGCACCGAATCTGTCGCGGACCAAGGCGTCCTTTGCCCGACTCTGAACCGGGATCGGATGGCCAATGGTCATTTCAAGAGCAGTCGCCGTAAGGTAGACAACTGCCCCCGCTCTATAGGAAACAATACAGTTCCCAGACTCCCCCGATTGTTAGTCGGAGAGCACAATCGATTGGCTTGCGCCGCTCGGTGCGCAGACCGTCCAGGAGCGCCAGAGGATTGTTCCCAGGGGAGACTGGTTGACCCAGTGTCCTACCCAGGCTCGCACCCCATGCGTGGAGGCCATCGGATGGGTGTTGACCCGTGAGTGTGACCGACCCTGAAACAGAATGGGTCTTCGTGGCCAACTCAGCAAGGGCCCATTAGCTCATTTCTTTTTACAGTAAGGGCCAACAAGGTCCGGTATTTTCGCCATGTCGTTTTGTGGGGTTTCATCTGAGGTAGCGGGAATTCTCCCCCCTTGATAGGCCGCTTGGGAGCATGTTTTCTTTTTTTCCTTTTTTGCTTTAGTTATATAAACTCTCAATACCTCACATGCCGCCATTATGATTCCATATAGCTCAAATGATTATGACAATAATATTGTTATTTTCTTGTCTTTGTTTCAGGTTTAGGCATGGCTATTTATTATGCTGTAAGTACACAGCCACAGCTACAGGTAAATAGACCTTACAGAGCGTATCCGCCTCCGAGCAATTCAGCTAAGGAAGATTCCTGGAGGTATTTATTTATTTATTTATTTTCATAACAAATCAACATTACAGTTTCTACCAATCCGTTGATATGCAATATACACATAAATATAAAAAAAAAATAATAGAATTCTTACAAGTACATACATAACATGTTTAAATAAGCGTTAAATACAAATACCGGCATTAAGAATAGAAAAACTTACAAACTTACAAACTTACAGTACATAAGAGTGAAAACAGTTTATATTATTCTGCCATAAACAAGTAGCGCAATGCCCACACCTTGAAGAGATGCGGGCTCGCTGTGAAAATATCAAAGTCTGGCGCTGTCGAACATAGCGCATTTATGTGCCGCAAAGCTCGTGTAAGCAGACTCCATCGACTTAGGTTGGTGCGCGAGGACGGCTCCGCAAATAGATTATGAATGCGAGCACGATTATAATTGTCCGGGACAAAGAGACAAACCTTCGCTAGCATGCTAGGATTATCAACTCTTCCCCTAATCAGCTTGAAAACGTAGGCCATGGCGAGCATTTCTCTACGCAACTTAAGAGAGTTATAGCCCACCATGCCTAGTAGGAAACTAGTAGGGTATAAGTACGGATAATATCCGTACTGTTTAAAATATATAAATCGTAAGAAACATTTTTGAATTTTTTCCAACATAGTGATATAATGATCCTGATGTGGATTCCATATAACTGCATTTGTTTCCAATCTGCTTCTCACAATTGAATTATACAATGTATGCATAACCCGTACATTGTGAAAATGCTTTAGGTTGCGAATAACAAACCCTAGTAGCTTAAAAGAGGACTTAGACAAATTAGCAATGTGCTCCTTGAACGTAAGCTGGGAATCAAAGAGAACTCCTAGATCCTTTACCTTCTCAACCCTAGTTAGCACCTCATCAGTGATGGAGTAATCATACATCATAGGTGCGGTCGATCTAGTATATGTCATCACTGAACATTTGGATATATTGAATGAGAGATATTTATTCTGGCTCCAAGCCCAGACGGCATCGCAAGCCAGACGGTATAGTATGATAACTATCTCTCTATATGCTGACATATACACAGAATCTATTTGTATCTTTCATAGAACTACGCAACTCATTATGCTAGAATGAGAACACATCCCTGGCGCCAAAGGCTTGAATTTATGACAACTGATTAACCTCTTATATAGGAACGCAGGAACACCGATGAAACCCACCTTACAGAATGGAAAAAAAACGCAGGATGCAGGCAAACAAAGAACGCGGTTCCGGAAGCGTCTAAAAAACTTTCCCGCAACCTCACCGAATTAAAAAGGGACAAAATCCGTTAAGTCATAGGTACTATGACAGGCCACTGTCCCCTAAACAAACACCTGTTTACCATAGGTGTGACAGACAGCCCTCTATGCAGAGGATGCATGGAGGAAGAAGAAACGCCACAGCATGCGCTCATGGAATGCAGGAGTGTGGCAGAGCAACGGGCAAGAATACTACAATCTCCAGCATCTGTCCCGGAGGCCTGTAGCAACCCAAACAGGCTGCTAACCTTCTGGGACAGCCTGGGTTGGCTGGAGTAACATAAACACAAATAGAAACATGAGCCACGCACAACGGCCCAATCAAGAGGCCAAGTGCGAGAAAAAAGCCCAGACAAACTAACTAACTAACCTCTTATATTTCATGGTCCTTTGTCATTTATAATGTCACTAACAGTCAACTTTCTCACCTAGATGCGCTGGTAACAGTTATGTAGTTTAATATCCAATCTGTCAATAGCCCAGTTGGGCCATTATAACCTATGCGTTAAGCTTCTTGTCGACGTTTTTTTAAGTTACGGAGCGTCAGCTACGCGTATAAAAAACGAGACCTCTTGTCTACTGCATGGGGGAGTTAATGGGCCCTTGCTGAGTTAGCCACGAAAACCCATTCTGTTCAGGGTTGGTCACACTCACGGGTCAACACCCATCCGACGGCCTCCACGCATTAAGTGCGAGCCTGGGTAGGACTCCGGCCTTGGTCAGTTTCCCCTGGGAATCAAACTTCTGGCGCTCCTGGACGGTCTGCGCACCGTGCGGCGTAAGCCAATCGACTGTGCACTCTGACTAACAGTCGGGGGAGTCTGGAAGCAGTACTGTTTCCTATAAAGCGAGGGTGGTTGCGGACCTTACGGCTACTGCTCTCGAAACGACCATCGGCTATCCGATCCTGGGTGAACAGCCGGGCAAAGGACGCTGTGGTCCGCGATAGATTCGGTAAACACCGTTTCACCGCTTTGTAAGGGAGAGGACGCGAGCGACCTCGAACTCGTAACCAATCGAGAGACCGGAGTAATCGGGTCACAATTAGAAGTAAGGGCTTGAGTGTCGGCCCGCCGGGTAACATTCCTGGCTATCTCGCGGTTAAGGCGTTGGCCTCTTGCGGTCTTGTGACGTAGCTAGATGGTGGACTGTTTTGTCCCCAAGTCTTCTACACTCACTCCAGGGAGATAGAACGACTAATCGTTAAAACTTCCTGAGGTGACGGGCTCTCCCGCTGTAGTCGACAACCCAAGTTATCCACCAGATACACAGCATAACTTTCTTTGTATAAATATTCAGATTTGCGGTCAATGTTGACGGTTTTCCTGGATCCACCCATGATTTTTTTGGCGAGGTCCAAAATTGATAACTTTATCAATTCAAAACAGCCAATTTTTTTTCACAACAGCATTCGTCAACTGCCAGAAAAATGGGCTAAATTAATAGAAAGCAACGGCAATTAGTTACAGTATTGAGATGTACCTATATCTCGCTTAATAAATACAATTTCAATTTTATTTAAAAATGCACGGAATTAATTTGTATACCTAATTCTTTGACACTACCCGCTTCAATCACTACAGCAGATAAACTGTCCTATTGGTCCACAGTCCGGTTTACTAGGAAATGTTTCCTGGGATTGGTGTCGAATTGTGCTTTCTCCAGTTTGAAGTCGTGTCCTGTCCCACATGATTCAAGTAGTTCCGCTTGAAAATTAAAGAGAATTCGGGGCAATCATGGCAAAGTAAGGATTCCATACCACAAAGTAAGGATTCCATATCAATCCAAACTCTAATGTAACATAACTACATGGTTCCAAAGAGTTTGTAACTCATTGAACAAACTCAGCGCTTGGACATAGGAATGGCTCCTAACTCTTACTGCTGAAAAATGTATTGTTCTTCATCTTGGTAAAAAGAACCCTAAGCAGCCTTACTTTCTGAAAAACACCTGTCTTAGTGATGTGAAATCATAAATGGATCTTGGCGTAATAGTCACCGAAGACCTAATATGGGAAGAAAACGTGACTGCAATGGTAAAGAAAGCAAACTCTCTATTGTTCCTCATTCAGAAAGCTTTTCACCATATCACAGAGAAACTGATGCTGAAAATTTATAAGTCATTTGTTAAATCCATTTTGGAACACGCCTAATCAGATCTCAAATCCATACTTTGGGAAGGATATCGATCTTCTAGAGAAGGTCCAGCAAGGAGCGACTAAATTGCCTTTGAAGCATCTAACATACGAGAAAAGATTGTCGGCTCTCGATTTGACCGCTCTGGAGCAACGCAGGGCACGGGGTGACTTAATAATAAAATAATAATAATAAACTCTTTATTTGCACTTAATTCGTATACAAAAAGGCGAGCTTATTGCCACATGGCAATGTCTTACAACTAACCTAAACACAGTGGTACATGCGCGCATTGTGAAAATAAAGATTATTACATAACATACAGACAAGTGGAAGAATTTAAAACTAATAATGCTCTAGGAGAGGAAATTGGGAGAGGAACAGGAAAGGGAAGAACTGGCTACTTCTTAGAAAGGTAGTAATCCTTAATGTGAGTCTTAAACGATGGTAAAGAAGGCGAGTTTCGTATATTTGCTGGGAGATCGTTCCAGAGTCTTGCACCATGGACAAAGAAAGAATAGGAATAGAAATCACTATTATGACTCGGAATTTTTAATAAACTGTCAGAGGCTGACCGAAGTATGAGACCGTGGGAACTTAGTGGTTCAAAAAGCTCGTGCAGATAGGATGGTGTTAATTGGGAGAGTACACGATATAGGAGAGCAAGTATATGAACATTTCTTCTTTGGCGTACTGGCAACCACTTTAACTGTGCCCTATAGTCGGACACGTGATCATACTTACGTAGACCGAAGATAATCGTATGCATACATTTTGCAAACGTTCAAGTTTGTCAACTTAATCGAGACTGTTCAACTTAATCGAGACATATAAGATTCTGACTGCATCGTATGACATTCCTGGGTTGCAGACTATCTACACCATGAACACCAACACCTGAATATACAGCATGAATCATTCCATTCAAATCCTAAGAAACATTTCCTTAGCAGTAGAGTGGTAAACGAATGAAATGTTCTGCCAAGTGAAGTGATCAGTGCCAAAAGTGTCAATGACTTTAAAAATAAACTGGACTTATTCCACAAATATTGTAATGCAAGCACAGACTCAGGCGCATCAGCTTAAGCTGCCTGCGTGTTAAATGTATAATAATAATAAATTGTCACTCTTGTTCAACGCCTGTTTTATATAGAATATCAAACTTATATGTATTTTATATGTTTCAGAACAGACGATTCGGGCCAGAAAGAAAGAATGGTTAAAAAAAAAAAGAGAAGCATAATTTGTGGCATATGTTCGAATACGATGGAAAATTATGGTATGTATTTTCCTTTTCTTTCTGAACGGACAATGTGAAAAAATTATGAGCGCTGGGCCCTCCTCTCTAATAACAATAACGTTTTTGTCGTTGCAATTCTAGAATATTTATGAGTACTGGAACTTACCTAAATTATGAGCCGTTTTGAAGTTTGAAATCTTCTTAACCCCTCACGTTGCGAGGTAAAAACACCTATCACTTTTGCGCGCGACATATTCGCGCGCAAAAAATCGACGCGAGTCAACGGCCTTGAGAAAAACGATCATAACTTATAAACCACTAAACGGAATAAAAAAAGATAAAGAGAAAAATGATCGCATTGAAATTTGACATATAAAACATTATAACCTTATCTCGTAAAACAATTAAGATAATAATGAATAAATATTACAAAATTGGCAAACTGAAAAAAACTCGCCTATAAAATCATTTCGATTTTTTTGTAAATACAGTTTTTGTAAATATCAAAAATTGTAAATACAGTTATGTTCTTTATTAAATGCTTTACCAAAACGATATTTTTTTTTTACTTATTTGCATACAAAAATACGGAAAAAATATTTATTTATTCAGCCAAGAAAAATTTTATTTATTCTCGTAAAAAAAAATTTTTTTAAATTTTAATTTGTGACTACTTATGGTATTTTTTTATATGAAATTCTTTCAAAATAACTTTATTACTACATCACTTCTTCTTAGAAATCACACCAGAACTTTGACCTTTGTCTGATATTATAGAAAAATCTAAAGTTTTGAGAGTTTCCGCGTTCGAACCTAATAATAAACTTTGAATGCCCATAATATAAAATTCGTTAGATTTTTTCAATTATATTGTCTTATCATAGACTTATTATATGTCTAATAACTAATTACTATACTCCAAAGAGTCACATTTCATCGAAAAACTATGGAAAATCGCACTTTTTTCTCTCAGTAATTATCAAAACAAGTTTCATTTTCGCGAGCCATATTAGAAAAACAACATATAATGTTCAAAATACGCCTAATTATGTGATAACTTAGGATGTAAATGAAGCAATACCTATTTTATTAGTAAATTAAAGCGACATTACGTCATGTTTCGCGATATATAGGGATATTTCACAAACATTACAAAATAAAAACGGCCATTTTTTCACATTGTTGGCCATTGTTGACAAAGTGTTTTCTTCGAAAATTCGTGAAAAAGAGCAAATTGATTGTGGAAATTGAATAATCCTAATGGCTAAACTACTTAAAAAGGGAAATTACTTACTTTTATCCGGTATACACTGCACTTATATCCACAAAACACTTCACAAAACAAACACTTCGCGGAACCTATACGCCGCCGCGGGGGGGCCGATCGACACTGCTGTTTTGACGTCTAATGCTGAGTTTTTAAATCGGCGGTCGATGTTATCGTCGTTGGCCGGCGAATGAAAGATTATTTGGCCATGTCGTCCCGCGGTCAGAAAGCATTAAAGTACGACGATTCGAATCGTAAATTGCATTTTTCGCAGCGGCGAGCGCGATATCCAAAATCGGATGTTACGGATTGTTAGGCGGCCGCCATACATGTCCCCAAATGGATGTTACGTGCTTGAGGGGTTAAATATGGCTAATTACTTAAAAACCCCCATGTCAATTATTTATTTATAATATATTATTTTCAGTGCAGATCCTTAAAATATAGTATATGATGAAGTACGGTTACTGGGCACACCATGTTAAACAGCTGACCGTAGCATATTACATACATCAGTAAATAGAGCGGGAATGAAATCATGAGATTTACAGAGTTCAAGCAATGTATCCAAGTATTCCCCCTCCGTATACTACTGACCAACTTTAGCATTCTTAGTATTATATAATTTGTACTCATACAGCATGTACTTTATCGTTTCGGGTATTCTGCGAAGTTTTTCATTTAAGCTGATGTAGCGCGAAGTTCCTCTTCAGCTTGCACTCTGAAGACGGTCTTGAGTTCGTCGCCCACCTTAGCAATTCTTTAATTTTGCTGGATCGTTACCACGCGTCCGTGGCGGCACTTTCCGGTCTGCCGTGTCTCTCTTCCGTACATTAAAACCAAGAACTTTTCTTTTCAAAGGTTTATTCTAAAACTGCGAGCGTACGCTGGTAAAACGCTGCCAAAATGCAATGTACCTAACACGTGCCCTTCGCTCGGGCCTTCAAAATGCAGACTGAAAATATTTTACAGAGCGCCCTCCGCGTCGACCGCGTCTATAGACGCTCTGTATTACATTGTACATATCGTACGCTAGCCTACATTATTTTAGCATATCGCAAATCCAATTTTAACAATATAACCATATTCTAACTTAATTAACGCTCGTGAAATAAACATAAGGTTTATTTCCTCTTATTAATCTACTCAGCGTTTACATACATACTCTAAATAAACAATTACACATTACATAATACTCGCAAAAGGACGATCGCCAGTACCTCATGCCAACACACATCCCTGCATAGGCACGCAACAGCCGTGTAATCCGATTCGTTTTTTTCACTTCTTTGACGTTCTCATATTTATTCATAATTATCTAATTGTTTTACAAAATGATATTTCAATAATCTATATTCGAAATTTCAATGCAATCATTGTGCAGTTGTTCTTTTTATGATTGGTGTAGTAGTTTCGTAGTTATAGTACTTTAAGTCGATGTCGCCGAAAATCCTGCAAAAGAGACAGATGCATCCATGAAAATACCCATTTACTCCAAGGGTTAACATTCGGCAAGAAACACATCTTAGATGGGCGAATGAACCACTGGGTGCAGTTTCCAAATTTCATTGCGCTATCCAAAGAACGATTGTATTTCCCCCGCGAGATCCAGAAAGCCATACAAATAAGAAAAACCCCAAACTTCAATAGAGACAAAGTCTTCAAACCATCTTTCAAAACTGATTACAATGTCAATTAACAAATGCAAAGATGCGAAACGAAATACAGTGTGTCGTGTGGACATACTGTTGTACGAATTTTAGTACGGTTTCCAGACTCCCTCGACTGTTAGTCAGAATGCACAATCGATTGGCTTACGCCGCACAGTGCGCAAACCATCCAGGAGCGCCAGAAGATTGACTTCTGGGGAAACTAGCACTAAGGCCAGAGTCCTGTCCGGACTCGCACTTCATGCGTGGAGGCCGCCGGATGGGTGTTGACCCGTGAGTGTGACCAACCCTGAACAAATGCTGCGAAGGTGCCTGCTGAAAAATAGAAATATTTTCAGAAACATATTTTTCGTAAGAAAAAGTCGGGGAAAAAACGTATGGAGGAGGTTGTTCCAAGAGGGACCCTGCAGAACTGGCGAGTTTGAATGAGAATCGGGTACCCTTTATAGACTTCGCAAGCGCCGTTTGCGCGGAGCGAGCGAGACAGCCTACTACTGCCCGCTCCAACACAGATCCGGGCAAGCGAGACTGCCTACGATCGCCCGCTCCAACGTAGCTAGTGCATAATCTTTTGTTCTATAACGGTGTGACGTTTGTGAATAATAGTTTTAGTTATTTATAGTTTTCGATTTTATTCGAGTGAATTTTAAAGTATACAAACGTCAATTGCTGTATTTTCGTATAACGGCCGCGGCGATCTTTAATATGCTAGATGAAGATTTAAAAATGTATGTGCCGAAGTCTTCTTCTTCTTTTAAAGCCAAAATTGATTCCTGGCTAAAATATGACGCCCGGCAAAATATCCACAAATTAATATACCGAGACAATTATCCCTGACATTTCTTATTATTATTATTTTGTTTGACTTTTTTTTTTTTTATTTATTACTATTACTTATTCATAAATTTTGGTGACTATTGTTTGATATCATTTGACATTTTATTTTATTTTTATTTTATTAACACGATTATTTATTTTTGTGTTTTATTTCCTATTGTGATCATTAGTTAGTGATTATTAGTTATAATTTGTAATGGTGACGGGAATATATATATATTTCTTTTCCTTTTTTTTTTTTTTTTTTTATTCATTGCCGAATATATGTGATATAAAAACTAGAGAGCTAGCTGCCCTGGAACAAGTCCTGGCACTTAATTGGGCAGCAGCAGTACTTAAATGCTAATGCTCATATCGGCCGTGTTTAATTTTAATTTTAATTATATATATTTTTTTTATTGATATGATTATTAGTGATACTTGTGCACTTGTAAATGAATTGTTAAATTAAATAAATAAATAAATAAATAAATAAAAGTATGCAAGTTATATGGAATATAATGAAGTTGGCGATCCAGGGGGAAAACGTGGGAACGAGGGGTTAGCCCCGCGAGTACTCCCAGTCCGGGCACCGAGCCTGCGAGGCCTCCGTCGGCTTCAACTCCTCGGACGTCTGTAAAGGCGGCTTCGCAGGTCTTCAGCCGCACCGGTTGAGTCCGGAAGATTCTTCGCGCCGGGGATCCGCAGCAGTTCCCGAACCTCGCCGCAGTGCTCGCCCTATACCGCCTCCCTTGAGGCCACCTTCAGAGATGCAGACGCCGGAGGTTGGTCGTCTTCCAGGGATCTAGACGCCGGAGATGGTCGCCTTCAAGAGATCCCTGCACAGATCACAATATTCGGGTTAGGAAACACTCATCGCGGCCAGGGGATAGGACAGATTGGACCAAGGAGGACTGAGGGCAGCGGCGCCCCCCGTCAGTGGTCCGATCTTCCCGGCTGGCACTCTCCCTATCGCTACACGGGAACCCATAGCGGGTTTCCTCTAACCCTCAAGCATTAAACAGGACTCACCGAGTTATCCGTAACACTGGTTCGACGACTATTTCCTCGGGATCTCTTGATTATTTGAAGTGGTTTGCTTGAAGGCCGGAAAACGAATGACCCTTTTACAATCTGCGAGGTAATCCGCGGGTCAACGAACTTCGTTTTCCCGCCAAAAACGAGATGAAATTCTATCGCGAACTAATAATTTCGTAACTATTCTCATTAAATTTCCTGATTTATTTTTGTATTATATTCTATATTTCAATTATTTTTGAGAACCAAATATTTTACAGTCTAAATAATAAATTTTAAAACAACCGAATATTACTTTTATTTATCATTATTATATTCTGACATAATTCCGAATTTATTCGAAATTATTTTATTTATGTGATATTCGTACACAATCGGATCGCTAAATGATCGCACGATCGATAACGGGTCGATCCGTCGCTCAATCGGTGTCCGACACTACGCCGCTCGCGCTGACTGAACTGTCAAACAGATCGCGGATCAAAGGGCATGTTTTCGTTTTCGTATTCAATGTCGCGAACGAGATTGGGTTTTCCGACTGTTTTTCTCGCCGGAAAAGCCAATACCGTGACAACGGGCACGTGTGAAAATGCCAAAATAAAGACAAAGGCGGGTAATACTGATCGGAACAGTCTCTAAAGAGTTGCGATATAAGCACAGAGCACCCCTCTTACGACCCGTAGTGCAAAATCACGCGTTAACGGGAAAAAGCCGTGAAAAAAGTTATGAAATATGTGGTATTTACTACTACGAAAATAGTCTAAAACTATAAATAGGATAGAAAACGAATTTACCGCGGGAAATTTGTAGGACCCGACGTTTCGGTGGCATTTCAGCCGCCGTTGTCTAGGGTAGACTGAAGAGCTGTCAGTCCGTTGTTTTGCGGGTAGGCCGCATACCGCTGCCGCCACTGCGTAGGTTATAACGGTGGTGGGGGGCCGGGCTCGGAGCGCGGGAATTTTGAAAATCCGTCTTGCACACAACACTCACTGTATCCTGTTTTACGTCTTTGCGTTCGGCGTTCGGCGGCGGGAACATTTTAAGAAGAGTGTTCCACGTAGAAGAGAGTTTGTAGCCGTCGTCTCTATTGAAGTTCGGAGTTCTTATTTCAATGGCTTCCCGGATCATGCGAGGAAAGTAGAATTGTTCCTTGGATAGGACAATGGGATTTTGAAACTGCATCCAGTGGTTACCTCCGCTATCCAATATATGTTCGCAGATCGCCGATTTTTCTCGCTGAACGTTTTTAACAGCTTTGATGTGTTCTGTCAGTCGCGTGGCTATGGGCCGTTTCGTTTGTCCAACGTAGGCTAGACCGCAGCTGCATTCGACTTTATACACACCCGGGGTTTGCAGTGATATTACATCCTTTACAGGCCTCAAAAATCGAGCTATATTTTGGGTCGGTTTGAAGATTGTTTTTATATCGAATCTGTTTAGCATCTTACTTATTCGATCAGTCACGCCCTTGACGTATAGTAAGAATGCTCTTGATCTGCTCTGTTTCTGAGTTTCGTCTGTATTAGTTTTTTGTAATTCGTTTTCTATCCTATTTATAATGTCAAACAACCGATAGTCTTCGATTTTATAGTCTAAAACTGTTGAAAGTGAGTAGAAAATAAGATACCAGCACAACCGGCCACAGAAAAGTGAACAGAAATCGAGGAATCGTCGATTCAAGTTCAAGCGGCCGATAAACTGACCACAACCGGTGATGAAGATGATCGCCGCCGAGAAAGTAACAGAAACAGATACGGAAGGTACCGGGACAAACTTTGAGAATGTTTAACCCTTCAAGCCCCGCGACTTCTATATTGAAGTCAACTGAACGCATCCAGGAAAAGTGATTTGACTGGGTTTTTCGTGTCATTCCGTATTTAGTTGTATTTTATTTAAATGCACGATGATATTTGTATCATCGTGCATTCAAATAAAATACAACTGCATACAGAATGACACGAAAAACCCAATCAAATCACTTTTCCTGGATGCGTTCAGTTGACTTCGATATCGAAGTCGCGGGGCTTGAAGAGTTAAAACCTGAAGAAACCACTCCTTAGAAAAGGATGGGTTTTCGGCCATTTCGGATTGGTTAGTTGCTGACCAATCAGAAATGCGTTTCGACGAGCCAGCGGGAGCCAACGAGAAAATGTCGGGCGGCCCTGGAGTCGGGACAAACGCGTACATTACCGTAACGGGCATTAGAGGAGAGGAGAGAGCTATCCGCCTGGGAAAGAACGCGAGGGCGCGATGAAAAGGGGTGAATCCCTACTTATCACAGAAAGCCGGCCGCATCGCGTCGTTGGTTAACGAGAAAACAGGTGCAAGGTAAAAGACGTAGAAGTGACTTGAAATATTAGCGCACGGGCCATACCAATTCACTCACCCAGTCGACCGACTGGGAAGGGCAACCAGATCTGGAAGGAAGGAAGCGAGGACTACGAGGACCGCGCGGAGGAAGCGCTCCACTGCCTCGCAGTAAGGAAGCGAGTCGCGAGCGGCTCTACTGCAACGCGCACAATCGAGGGCCGGTCCAAGTCGGGACGCAACGGTCCACGAGACGCTCGCTCCGAATCGGGGAGTCGAGTGTCGGTCCAAGTTGGGACTTACGGAGTTCGAGCGCCGGTCTAAGTTGGGACCTTCGGAGAGTCGGGCGCATGCAGGCGCAGACGGGCGAGCGCGGACTATCGCCGCAGTGAAGAAGGTGGGTGACGTAGGTTTGTCGGGCGAATTCAAAGCGGAGCGCCGAAGCGTTCGCCGCCAGACAACCGACCGCAAGAGCCCTCGGTTCGACCCGACGCCCGGGCGAACGGGGCCGAAGGTACGCGCCGCGAGAGGGCACCACATTTCCGATGGCCAGGCCACATAGGGCGTCGGTCGCACGCGTCCGCCGCACGGTCGCGACACTGCCCGCCGCAACGAGACTGGGCAGTGCAGTGAACGGTGACACTTCTAGAATTAATTATTTCTATTTTGTTGTTGCGTTCGGGGATAAATTTATCTCGGAGTTGTTGTTGTGTTCGGGGACAAATTTATCCCGGAGTTATTGTATTTATGGCTATATTGTCTGTACCTAAACTAGATTTTCTGTAAACTTGTGTTCAGGTGGCAACTTGTTTCGTTGTTGCTTTTGGGGATAAATCTCGAAGTTATTGTGTTGATGGTTATTGTTAGTTTATGGTGTGCTGTACTTAAACTAGATTGTGTTTTATCGGTGCCAGGAGACGGGGAGTAACACGGCGGTTAAGGAGAAGACTGAGGCGTATCGAGGCTCGCAGCGGGTGTGGTGGCCGCCTGTTACGGGGCAAGCGGCGACCGAGTGGTGGACCTCTTTACAGTCCTGGGTCCACACATCATCGGTCGGTCCGCGCCACGGGGCACTGCACATGTTATGAGACGGTCGCGACATTGTCTATTTCGATTCTGCAATGGTTAGGTTATAACGTATAGTTAGTGATCCTATCACGTTATACCAACACAAGAAACAAGAGCGCCATCGAGTTTATTTAAAACGCGAAAAAGAAAAAAATACTATAGGTTAGGTTATGACCGAAAAATAAAAAAACAACCACAGGGTCGGGGAAAGGATTTGGTTTGGCACTAAATTTGGTAAAACGGAGAATAAACCTTCGCAATTTTAAAATAAAACTACAAATTTAAAGTTAGAAAAACAAGATCCTTTAATCAGCAGGTAGTTCCGTCAATCTCTTCTTCCGACATGTGACATGTGGTTTTTTAGGTTGAATTTCAAATATCCAGGCGAGGAAACTCCGGGCACGGTTGGCCGATTCGTGGAGTCGAATTTACATTCGGAATATAAAAGGCGGCACAGGCAAAAACACGCTGTGACCAAAAGAAAAACCCCCATTACTACAAAACTCGTTTATCTAATTGAATCTCGAAAAGAATTAAACGCTTACCGAAAAATGAGACCTTGTTCACATAACTTTAAAAACGCCGCACTTCTGGTGCATACAACTCGCGGATCACCTTGCTTTTAATGGGTTTTTTGTCGCCCGGCGCGAGTCAGAAGTGCTCTTCCTCGCGCCATCTTGGAAAATATGACCCCCTCAATTACTGTGGCTAGGATGGACAGACTGGACTGCCTGCAGTTATACCAACTTTAGGAGATTAAAAAAAACTCATAGCAACTCATGTTCACTAAAATAGTAATATTTTTTGTAATATTTATTACATTTATAAAAATTCTTTTGAACTTGTTTTTTTTAAGTAAATCTTTTGTTTTTTTTTTGTCATGGCAAGAACACCAGAAGGGTCACTTTTTATTGGGCCGTGCAATACGGATATTTCTATTATGACAGGTCTAATGTCAAAGCTTTTAGCGATTTTTTATTGTTTTGGAGATATGTTTTGAGATTTTGAACCATGATTCCGAAACAACTCAAAAACTGAGTAAGACCAATATAAAAAACACGAGGAATACAAGCGAAACATGTTGCAATGCGTGCAACATGTTTTTGAAACATAACATGCCACGCAAATTTGGATTTTTGTTACAAGGTCAAATAAAGCTTCCGCGTACATTTTTTTGTAATAATTGTTTGTGTTATTTTCTTCTTTTCTAAGGTATGAACATACCCTTGAATATGATACTTGCCAAAAAGTATTCACTGAGTAAAAGTATCGATTTAAAAAGTACTAAAGTATCAGTATTGAAACAAAAAGTAAACTGAGTAAAAGTATCGATTAAAAAAGTACAGAAGTATCTGTATCGAAACAAAATTACTCGATACCAAAAAGCATAAAAAAAAACCTAGTGTCCCTACTAGTACTGATACCTATGTATTCTTATTTTCACAGAAGATGGTGAAAGCTGCTGCGGAAACTTCTTCCATTCAAAATGCCTAACATTTGGCAAAGTTTGGTGTCCAACATGTCTTAGAAATATGCAACATTGAACCCACTGACGAGCATCGCTAGTAAATTGCAATTATAACGTTAGGTGGAGGTTTCCAAAGTCAAGTTCTTTTTAAGGGCCAGTGACAGTCAACTTCCCAAGGCACAAGGTGATGTGAGGCCACCAGAACCAGAGTGGCCCAAATGCAAAAAATATTTTTGTGGATAAGGGACAAAATAGTTTAAGGGAATTCTTAAGTGAACATAACAAAAAAAGTAGTATGGCACATAGTTTTTATTTTGATGATTTCTTGAAGATATCAATTTTGGGCGAATCTGAAATTCAAAATAATGATTTTTTATATGGAATTTTGCATTAACCCTTTGGCTACGTAACAACCAAATTTGGTTGCACATCAGAACACCGTTGACTATGTAATGACCAATATTGGCGGCCGCACAGTAATATTATTTTCTAATTCAAAAGCATCCTAAAATACATACCAAATATCTCATTATTACGATAGATACATAGACGGCCGCTAGAATAATTTCGCGTGTCATTTTGCGGATATTTCTGGTAAAATTCCATTGTTAGGTCATCGAGAAATCATCAAAATTTTTATTGTTTTTTTGAACTAATATCTAAATATTTTTGTATGTAAATAAGCAAAACGAAATATTACCTTTTATAAAGAATCTAATAAAGATCACGATAGTATTAACAATTTCTAAATAGGGTTCCGTATTTTTCCGTAAGACAAGCACAAGTTAGAAATGCCAATTTTTTTCACTTTTTCGAATTTCTCATATTTATTCATAATTGTGTAATTGTTTTACAAAATGAGATTTCAATATTCTATATACAAAATTTCAATTTGATCATTACACAGTTTTTCTTTTTAAGATTGCTATAGTAGTTCCATAGTTATAGTACTTTGGTCGAGTGCGGCGATATTGCAGGAAATTGTCTGCCATGAAATTATGCCGCTACTCGAAGGGCTAAACTCAAAATCAGCAAAATGTCACTTGGGCCACTCTGGTTCTAGTGGCCTCATATTAGATTAGCATTATCTTAAGGGAGGAAGCCTGGTTTATGAATGAACCAAAAAATGGTTTTTCATGTTTTTTTCTTTTTACCTAAATTTTTACCATGGTATCTTTTACATCATTTTGATTAACATTTGAAAGATATAAAAAAAGAATAGTAAAAAAAACTATTTTTGAGATGTCGAATTGCAATGTTTCTACTGCTGTAGAAATTATGGTATCTGCTTGAGCCGGATAATAACGAACCTATTTTTGTC
This sequence comes from Micropterix aruncella, assembly GCA_944548615.1. Lineage (NCBI taxonomy): Eukaryota > Metazoa > Arthropoda > Insecta > Lepidoptera > Micropterigidae > Micropterix > Micropterix aruncella. The sequence continues at coordinate 15,292,366 of OX155975.1, read as the reverse complement.
TGAAACAAAAAAAAATAAATAAGATATTGTTACATATTTAAGAATTCATAATTGTTGATAATATGACCAATAAACATGACCTAATGATTAATTATTTTTTTAATATAAAATACTACTTTTTGTGACTTAAACATAAAAGTTAGACATATGCTGCTGCTGACTTTTTTGTAGGCATTATACAACTTTTCTCTAGAACTTAATCATATATCTCTCATCGTTAAGGCAGAGTTAGTTAGAAACGTAACGTTTTCGTTCGACAGCTTATTCTCCGACTATGCAAATCCGATTACCACGAAAAAGTCTTTACATTTTTCGGATTAATATGTAACCTATGACACTCACAAATATAGTGGCTTTTTATTGGTAAAAGAATTTTCAAAATCGGTTCAGTAGATCCAGAGATTACTTCCTACGTCACAAACTTTACCTCTTTATAATATTAGTATAGATAACTATGGCTAATTACCTATATCCCTTAGGGCACCTTCACATCCAAGCATTGTATAGCCTTTAAACGAAAACCATCGCAGAATATCCGAAACGATAAAGTTCGTACGCTGTGTGAGTACCGGATAAGTACGCTTGCTGAGCACTCTTTTAGGACGTACCAGCAGATAGCGGGGAGAAGTACGATTATATAGGATCGCAGTCGACTTGGGTCCCTTAAAATGCCTATGACAGGATATTGACTTTGGAAATACCCCTCCAGTTTTAAACAATTTTCTCATTAAATAGGTTTTTATTTTTATACTATAACATAATGCAAATTATCTGTATTATTATTTGAACTGTATACAATTTGGCTAGTCTAATTGGGACTGTTTATTTGACTTGGTTTAGTGATCATTGTCTAGTGTTTTTTAACTACAAGCCTTAGAAATTGATATTATTTACTGCATTGTTTGTACTAAGTAAATTGTTGAGTATAATTTTTAGTACTCCGGTTAAGGTTTCCAATGAGCAATATAAGATTTTACCTACTGAATAAACACTTTTTTAGTGAATGTGTGTTTTCACTTAAGATGCTTGGGCTAATATTGTTATATCGCTTAACTGTGGAATCGCGGCACATTGAACTGTATAACCTTTTGGTAGCCAGTCATTCCATGCAAAATTTTCGAAGCCCTCCAAAATTTGTTTGTAGAAGATGTGTGCAAGCATACTAATATATAGCGGTGGCTTATTCAATGGCATTCTTTAACAACAGGCTTTTACCACAGTGGAGGGAGAAATAGAGCCGATAATTGAATAAATACGGATAATACGAAAAACGCCGATCGATCGGCATGCATGACCACCCAGGGGTTAATGAAGATTTTAACTCTTTCAGTTGAAACTGTAGATACTAGAATAGACATAGTATAGTTATATGAAGTTAGAATAGTATAGTTGCATGGGCACAAAATTTACATCCTATGACCCCAAATTGGTCTATAAGGACTCTAATATCTCCCTTATAGACCCAAACAATCATTTCAAATTCCTCGGCAGAAAAATCACCCATCAGGGAAAAGACGTCTCTGGCGATCATGTTATAGAGCATTTCAAAAGTTGCCTGGCAAAAATAGATGCCTTGCTAATTTCTGGCCCTCGTAAGGCCTGGATCTATGACAATTATCTAACGTCACATTTGTCATGGCCCTTTCTTGTTTACGATTTTACCAAAGCCCAACTGTCCCATCTAGATCAAACCTCTGGCGCTCCTGGACGGTCTGCGCACCGAGCGGCGCAAGCCAATCGACTGTACTCTCCGACTAACAGTCGGGGGAGTCTGGGAACTGTATTGTTTCCTATAGAGCGGGGGTAGTTGCCTGCCTACCTTACGGCGACTGCTCTTGAAATGACCATTGGCCATCCGATCCCGGTTCAGAGTCGGGCAAAGGACGCCATGGTCCGCGATAGATTCGGTGCACACCGTTTTCACCGCTTCGTAAGGTAGAGGACCGCGCAAGCGACCTCGAACTCTGAACCAATCGAGAGACCGGAGAAATCTGGTCACAATTGGAAGCAAGGGCGCGCGGGTCGGCCCGCCAGGTAACATTACTGGGTATCTCGCGGTAAAGGAGTTGGCTTCTTGCGGGCTGTGACGTAGCTGGACGTTGGATTTGTTCTGTCCAAAGTCTTTTACGTTCACTGGAGGGCGACAGAACGAGAAAATCGTTAAAACGTCCTGTGGTGACGGGCTCGCCCGTTGTAGTTGACACCGCAAGTTGTCCCATCTAGATGGGAGCTAACGGGCCCATGATGATGGGAGCTAACGGGCCCATGATGAGTTGGCCACGATGACCCATGTCTTCAGGGTCGGTCACACTCACGGGTCAACACCCATCCGACGGCCTCCACGCACGGGGTGCAAACCTGGGTAGGACACTGGGTCAACCAGTTTCCCCTGGGAATCAAACCTCTGGCGCTCCTGGACGGTCTGCGCACCGTGCGGCGCAAGCCAATCGATTGTGCTCTCCGACTAACAGTCGGGGGAGTCTGGGAACTGTATTGTTTCCTATAGAGCGGGGGTGGTTGCGTACCTTACGGCGACTGCTCTTGAAATGACCATTGGCCATCCGATCCCGGTTCAGAGCCGGGCATAGGATGCCTTGGTCCGCGATAGATTCGGTATACTCCGTTTCACCGCTTCGTAAGGGAGAGGACCGCGCAAGCGACCTCAAACTCGGAACCAATCGGGAGACCGGAGAAATCTGGTCACAATTGGAAGTAAGGGCGCGAGTATCTCAAGCCCGCTGGGTTTATTCCTGGCTAACTCGCGGTAAGGCGTTGGTCTCTTACGGGTTGTGGCGTAGCTAGACGTTGGATTGTTTTTGTCCAAAGTCTTCTACGCTCACTGCAGGTCGATAGAACGACTAATCGTTAAAACGTCCTGTGGTGACGGGCTCGCCCGTTGTAGTCGACACCTCAAGATGTCCCGTCTAGATGCGCTGATGACAGCTAGTTTAAAATCCTGGTTGTCCTTAGCCAAACCAGCTGACCCCTCGACTCTCTTCAGGTCCAAACAAAATTTTGGGCTAAAACTGCCCTCTCTGTTCTATGCCAACTCCAGAATAACCAAAAATTGGATTCTGTGCAATTCCAAAGATCCGGCAATATCGAAGCACGTAATAAGTGTCCGTAGTGATTCAAATGATCTACAAGCCCGCGTAGACTTCCACAAAAAGTTCCTTACTGGAATCAGCCAGAATGGCACTGGTCTGGGGTATGGCAGAACAACCATTAGCGATGTGGACTTGAAGAAGTCTCTCTTGCGGGGAGATTACGACAGCAACAGTATGGCTCACGCTATTGGCCTTCAATGCCGGAATGATTGAACAACAATTGGGGACTTTTGCATTCCGCCTCCAATGCACTGGAAGGTAATGCTCTATGACTGGACGCCAGAGATGCTGAAATGAATACCTTTCCAAGATGCTTTATTTGAATGCCTTTCAGCATACACTTCCAGACCCCAGTAACCTCGCTTGTTGGAGCTATGCCGAGGATAGTTCTTGTCCCCTTTGTAGCAATACCCCTTGCACAGCTAGACATATTCTATCTGGCTGCAAGGTGGCCTTAGATCAAGGGCGGTACACTTACCGCCATGACAAAGTCCTTTCTGTTATTCGCGAGGTAATTAGCCTCTCAGTGGCTCATGCCAACAAGGGTTTGACAGTATCCTCCAAACCCCCAATACAGTTTGTGCGGGATGGCTCTAAAGGCAAAAAACATTTAACTACCAAACCTTTCTCGATAATTGAGAAAGCTTCAGATTGGATTCTGGAGGTTGATTCGATCTCTAAGCAGTATAAATTCCCTGAAAGTCTCGGATGCACAGCCCTCCGTCCAGATATAACTCTTTACTCTCTATCTCGGAAGGTGGCCCTTATTGTAGAATTAACTGTTCCATGGGAATCAAATATCCCAAAAGACCACGAGTACAAATTAAATAAATACCATGATCTCGCAAATGCCGTAACCCGGAACGGCTTCACTGTTCACCTTCACGCAGTGGAAGTTGGCACTTGTGGCCTGCCGGCTAAATCTCTATTTCACCTCTAAAGATCTTGGCCTTTCCAGAAAAATAATCAACTCTTTCCTAGAAAAATTATCTAAAACTGCGATTTGCGCATCTCAAATTCTATAGCTTTGAAGGGGGAGTGAATGGGTGGTAAGGTGAACGCTCACATGTGGCAAGACAGCTGTCCTAAACCTACCACAGCTGGTCGTTAGTCCGGAATCCACTGCTCACCCCCCAGAAGTGTAAAAAATAGTATTATGATGGGCCCGACTCCAGTCGGTGAATTCCATTGCAGCTCCGTTTGTATTTATTATTGCTTTGTCCTTAACACATAAGCTGTATAAAAGTTTGTGCGGGACGGCTCTCAAGGCAAAAAACACTCCACTACAAAACCTTTCTCAATAATCGAGAAATCTTCAGATTGGATTCTGGAGGTCGATTCGGTCTCTAAGCAGTATCAATTCCCTGAAAGTCTCGGATGCCCAGCCCTTCGTCCAGATATAACTCTTTACTCTCTATCTTGGAAGGCCCTTATTGTATAATATAATCAACTGTTCCATCGGAATACAAAACTAAATAAATACAAAACCACAAGTACAAAACTAAATAAATACCATGATCCGCAAATGCCGCATCCGGATTGGCTTCACGCGGTGGAAGTTGGCGCTCGTGGCCTTTCAGCCAAATCTCTGTTTCACCTCTTTAAAGATTTTGGTCTCTCCTGAAAAATATTAACACCTTCCTAGAAAAATTATTTAAAACTGCGATTTCCGCATCTCAAATTCTATAGCTTCGAAGGGGGAGTGAATAGGTGGTCAACCCCCAGAAGCAAGCACCACTCAACCCCCAGAAGGGCCATAGTAGTATTATGATGGGCCCGACTCCATTTGGTGAATTCTATGCAGCTCTGTTTGTATTTTATTATGTAAGTAAGTATAAAAATCAAAGTAATTTGATATTTAACGTTCATTTTAGGTTTTGTAATTTAAGTATATATTTAATACCATAGAAAAAACTAACTTTCTAAACAATAGTTTCTGCTTTAGTCATTGTAAGTATCTTATTGATCTCAAAGAACATGTGCCATTTAAGATTTGTGATTTTGTACATAAAAAGTAAATATATAATTATTTTTGTAATAATTATCTATAATGTATATTCCATATCTCCTATAAATACAATAATGTTGATAAAAATATTATATTTTTAAAGTAAAAAACAAAAAAAATACGTGTGGCACTTAGGGACTGCCGCGGTAAAGCTATTGCATAGCATTTTTAACAACTTATGCAATTATAATTATTTATTTATTTTATTTTTTCTGATATCAGATAACTGCGCTCTATCGGAAAACGTTGAAATTATACCGAATCATTTGCGGCTGCGGAAGCAAATGATTCGGAATAATTTCAACAATAAAGCAAAAAAACGGATTATTCTAAAAAAGACGTAGATAAAAAGATAGATAATTAAATTATCTTTAAAATGGTGCAGGTTTCATAATAATACGCCAGATAGTATTTGCGTAGTAGTCGTTTTTGTGTTCGGTTAGACCTAATTTCACAAATTAATTACACTATATTGTAATATAAATAAAATTTAAAATATTCAAAGCTAAGAATATTAGGAAAATGTTCTTGTTTAACATATATTTTTTTCGAATCGTAAGCAGTAATCGTTTAGACGTAATTATCAGTTTAAAATCATTAATTTTCGTTAAGAAATTTCTTCATTCGGTCGCCGCGCTGGCCTAGGCCCGCGATAAAAGCTATGCAATAGCTTAAAAAAACAGAAAATAGTTTTCTCTGCCCAAAGTAATTAAGTTTGTGCCAAAGTATAAAGTTTAGAAAAAGACACATAGGGGTAGATATTATTGCTAGGGTCTATACCACTACTCAAGTCTCTCAAATTACAGTAACTCAAATTACAGTAATCTCTCAAATTACAGTAAATTGCTAGGGTCTATAGTCTATACCTCTACCCCAGTCCGAGGGGCGCCAGTTTTGCATGCGGCAATTTTGCACAAATGTCACTTTTGACAGTTCCAAATTTGTTGAGGGCAGATTTGCAGGAGGCAACCTTGCAGGCGGCAACCTTGCAGGCGGCAACCTTCAGTACAGTTTTTAAGTTTTTCTGTTAGGTTAGGTTTTTCTTTCCCTAAAATCGAAGTGACATTAATTACCGGCATCCTTGAAGTGGATGACTTTTATACATCAAACTAAACATAAAAAAAAATGTTTTAAGTTTTTCTGTTAGGTTAGGTCATTTTGACATTTGCAAAACTGCCTTCTGCAAGATTGCCTTCTGCAAAAGGGTCCCTACAGATTTGCCGCATCCCATTTTGCCGCTTCCAGTTTCGCCGCATCCAGATTCGCCGCAAAATGAACCTTCCAGTTTTGCCGCATCCCAATTTGCCGCTTCCCACTACGCCGCTCCAGATTTGCCGCAGTTTACAATCCCAAACAGCCGCATCCAGATTTGCCGCAACATAAAACTGTCAAACGTCGATTTGGTGTTGCCACCATGCAATTGTTGATAAAGCGACGTTTTCACAATGCAGATTTTGTTGCAACGCTTTGTCAGAACGATTGGAATTATGGCAATTCCGTCAATTTTATAAATGTCAACTGTCAAAATTATTTCACCGATTTGAGGTTATAATAACAATCAGCGATAATGTTATAGGATAAAAAAGCTCCATTGTGATCGGGCTTCCGTTCATAAATACATATATACAAAGGACATAATATCAGTCAACCATATGTTCGAGCAGAACTCACGTGAAGGAGTTTATTTATTTTTGTGTAGGTACAATGGATCATATAAAAACGATTTTTAAGAAACACAACATCTTACTGGTTTCAGATTTCGTATCGAATTGAAGAATGTGGTTGATAAGATTAATATACATTAATAATAACAACGATAAAAATATTGTTTATTGAAACAAAAAAGACGTCTTACTACAAATAGTTTTGAATAAAATAAAAGAACATGGACAACGATCAATGATAGCTTACCGATCGTCATTAAATTTTCAGCCCCTTCTTAAACACAATGTTGGTTGTTGTACAAAATAGGTAGGTACTATGTTCCTTGCTTGCAAATTGGTATAATTGTCATGAAGGGATGTAAAATGCAAGGATTAGTCGCATAAAACAGAACGGCTAGGCTTTTTTTTTATCAGGCCCAATGTGCCAAGTTAGCTTTCTTCTAGATCAATTTTGAGGTTATCTCGGGAATATGACTATTTTCTACTGCTTCTTATATTCGCTGGGGCGGAAGAAGAAACCCCACCCATTTTAAGGGAAGTCCCATATTCATCTTAATGTTTTATGGAATCTATCAAGTTTACTAATAAGCTAATTAACCTATCGGCATCCGGTGGATCACTAAATAGGAAGCTACTAAAGACACCACGCAGCAATTTTCTCCCCCGCCAAACTATCATCGAAAGTTTACTCCAGGAGACGTCTTACCAATCCAGGAGACGTTTAAGTACCAATTCAAAATGAAACAAAATTATATTTATTACCGACAGCAGATTTTTGAGTGAGCATATCTAAATTGGTCCAGGAAAAGCCGTCGCCCAGAGAATCGTTTCTTCAGCTTTGTTTCCTCCAAGAAATTGATTACCAGCATTAGGAAATTTATAAAGAAAAAATTATTAGAATAGCATAAATTAAAAAAAAATACTTTGAGAAGAACAGTGAAACTGTCGTTCATCACTGAGATGCAAGCCTTTTCTTTTCTCTGGAGGCATTTGTGGCTCAGATGTAATTAATGTGGTAACTTCTTCTCGTGATATCAAATGAACGTATATTCTATTTTAGTTTTTCTGCAGATTGCTGTCCTCTTATAAGGTGATCGCTAGAGTACAGTTTAATAATTATTATTTGTCTATGCTGATGTACTGTCCCCTGTAAATGATAACTTCCTAGGTAAAGTAACTAACCTAAATAAAGTAAAACAGACATTATTACTTACACTTGTAGTTTTAAAACACTAATACCCACCTCTTAGTTGACTTTGTAGTGTAAATAAATAAAAATATACACGAACTAATGCTATTGCCTGTAATGTTGTAATGTTGCTTGATCGAGGATGGAATGATTTCGAGCGACGCTTCAATAAGACATTGAAAACACATCCGACCGTAATGATGGTCCCTAAAAATTGGGAAAGGGTTAATGGATCTGGGTACCTAATACAACGTTTGTAATTTCCCGCCGTATAGAGATGACAGCTTACGCGCGGAATAGTGACGATTACAGTAAATGTATCGATATTTTAATTTTATGCCCTCCACCTACATGACAGTTTTTCGATAATTTAAAATTACAGGGCGTATTTAGTCCGAAGCCTGCCATTTTATTTCATGTAACATGTAACATGATTTCGATAGCGTTCCGTTTGGTATACGATATTTTTTATTCCGTTCCGCTTCATAAACATCGCCACGTAAAATACGTAAATTACATACCAAATCAAATCTATTTATTTTATCTGTTGCCCATCTAGGCGTAGAAAATACAAAAAACTTTAGAAATCACGGTATTTATAATTCAAATATTAAATTCCTAAACATAAACATTTTTTTATTAAATGTTAAATCTTATTGATTTGAACTTGATGATTGGTTTAATGCGAACAAGATGTCTCTAAATATGTCTAAAACTGTTATTTTAAATTTTAATAGCAAGACATCATCTATAAAAGTTAACTACCCGGTTGAACTTGCGGAATCAGTTAAATTCCTCGGACTACATCTGGATGCAAAGATGTCATGGAATCTACATATAGAGCATGTTAAGTCAAAACTTTCGTCAGCCTGCTATGCTCTATTACGCATCAGAAATTGTTTGGAGAGAACTGAAGTAATATCGGCCTATTACGCGCTAGTTGAGGTACACCTGCGCTATGGTATTCTTTTATGGGGTAATGCAGCACACATCAACAGTGTATTGACTCTCCAGAAAAGAGCCATACGTGCGATAGTAGGTATTCGTCCACGGCAGTCATGTCGTGAACACTTCCAAAAACTAGGGATATTGACCGTATATGCGATTTTTGCTCAAGAAGCTCTTTGCGAATTCTATTGCAATAAGAGCTCGGCCATATCCCACGAGGAAGTACATCGGCATGACACCAGGAATAAAACCCTGTATCTCCAACCGTTCGTAGCACGTACTGCCAAGTTCCAGGCGACTAGTCGATACTTAGGCCTCAAACTTTTCAATAAATTGCCCGAAAGATTAAAAGAAATTAAAAACATCGATATTTTCAAGAGATCCATCCGAGTCTATCTGCTTAAAATCAACATGTATGCCCATAACGACTTCTTAAAATATTTTGAAAATACATAGCATCGTATCTACCCATTTAATCTAATACATATTATTATTATATTGCTTAAATTAAAAGAAAATAAAGTAAAAGTATATTATCTAAAAAACAAAGGAAACAAAAAAGAATAAAAAACATCGGTCACTATATTGATAGTAATGTTTTAAAAATAAACGAAAACATAATTCTTATGTATTTATGTACAAAATAATATTTCTTTGGAATAATTTAATTGCGTTGTGGTGCCTTGCGTACCTGATCTACGACCAGGAATGTCACCAAGGTCTTGGAGAAAACGGTCAGGAACAATCGAAGAGCGACGCGTACGTGTTATGGCGTGTGGCAGAAAGTAAACAAAAAGTTTCGTGCCAATACAGATTACATTCCCTAGATCGGGTGAAATTATTTAAATCTTTAAAATTTATTTTAAATTATATTGAGTTTTAAAAAATCGGTTGTGTCACTCCTAGACTTTCCCGGCATGCAGACAATCACCCTCGCGCGCCAAACCCCCATAACCCCCCACCCCCTCAAACCTCCATACACCCCCTCCCTCCGACCCCTTCCGCCCTTTCCCTCCAACCTCCCCTCCAACTTTCCCTCTCTCTCACTCTCTTCCCCTTCTCCCCCAACCCCCTCTCCCTAACTCCCCAACTCACCCCTCTCACCCCCCCCCCCCTCCACAAATACCTTCTCCCACCTATTGTTCACTCCCTTCCTCCTACCATTTCCCCCACCTCCGCACGGAGCAATCCTAGCCGTTCTCTCAATTTGACGATTACAGGCAAAAAACGTTTAGGTGTTTTTATTTTTCTCTTTTAATGACTTTTTATGTTTTTCTCTTTTGATTACACATCTACAGACCGAGAGCTTTTTTTAAACACCTCGATGGCGGTTACAGGAAAAACACGTTTCAAATTAATATATAGATTTTGATCTAGCATAATACATATTTTATTGTTGTTAGCACAAATATGTATTTGGGCCGAAATATTTTTAAAAAGCATGCATTTTCAACAATGAGCCTTTATACTAAAGTATGTTTAATGAAAACAACCAATGTGACCCATCCGTTGCCTCTTAGTTTGTAGCACCTGACGTTTCGGCGACGTTGCAGCCGCTGTTGTCCAGAGCAGTAGTCAGCCTACCCTGGACAACGGCGGCTGCAAGTTTCACGCGGTAAATTCGTTTTATCCTCTTTACAACTGTCATTACCACTATAATAATTGTTGATATAAGTAAGTAAAAATGTTGATATAGGTATTTTGTTGGTTCTACATGCTCCTGTTTTCAATTTTCCGCCTATTTTCCATGTACTTTCAACCCTCCGTTCCCGACCCCCTGACCTGTAATCAAGGTTCTATTGTACACAATAAAACTACTATGTTTAAATAAGTAAATATTGTCAAGAAAGTGGTTTTATTCATATTAAACTAAAGCGACGCCAAAATAAACCATAGGTAATGCTATAACTTATCAGAAAAATATCGATAATACAATCAATGACAATGACATACCCATTACGTAGTATCTTTTTGTGGGCGAAAGGAGATCCACTTATTGCCATGTCAAAAAACCTATGAATATTTTAATGATTTTGTCCCAATATTAATTACTTTTGATATTTGATACATACGGTTTTAAACTGAGAAAATTAGTTTAGGTTTGGTATGTATCGAAATAAAAAAAATATTATTTAGTGGTACATTTTCGAAAAAATAATTTTCATGTAACCGTGGCCTAAGCATCCTTCATTTGCGGCAAAATGGGACGCGGCGAATCTGGACGCGGCGAAATAAAATGCGGCAAATTGGAATGCGGCGAATCTGGAAACGACAGAATAAATGCGGCAAAACTGGAAGCGGCAAATTGGGAAACGTCAGTTAGCTGTCAAAATCGCCTTGCGGCAAATCTGAATGCGGCAAATCTGGATGCCCCCCTGCAAAACTGCCGCCTGCAAGAATGCCGTCTGCAAGATTGCCGTCTGCAAATTTGCCTTCTGCAAGTTTGATGGGACCCGGACCCAACAATACATACAAACTGGCACAAAATCACCAGCACCCTAGCTGCGTGGAATTGCCACAAGGAAAAGAAAGAAGAAGAAGATCTGACAACACTGATTAGAATATTTTTAAAACGTTGGGTTTCTTTGCTCATTTTGACTAACTTTGACCTGTATTTCGCTCGTTTGTTTTTGATTCGTTTGACTAAATCAAAAAGAAAATCGGAAACGTCGAAGCGTGATCGTGGTTTCGCTAAATTTGAATGTTTTCACAGTTTTATAAATGATTCCGTGCGACGTGTTGTGACATTGGGGCAATCGTTTTTTGGCGTACTGCGTCGTTCTTTGTGATAATTACGAGATTTCGGCGATTTGGAAATGACCCATCCTGTGGTGTGGGCGATCCTCGCCGGAGTAGGTAAGCGTGATATTTCACTTGCCTAAATCTTGCATTTCAAACGCTTTTTTTTGGGAAAAAGAGTCGCGAAGTCTTTTTCTCGGTCTCCAGCAATTTCTCTTCGAGAATAATGTTCATCTTACCTTCTGTCACTGCTTAGTGGGGCATACCCAGCCCGATCTTCCACTTTAGTGGATGCGAAGCAGTATATTGGCCCTCCCACGGTCAACTATCCTATCCGATTTTAGTATTTCTCTAATATTTATACCTTTTCTACATTGTTGATGTTTTAACGTCACCCGACTATTTACCACACTGATTCCGAATCTGCAATAATCTTTATTCGATATAGGCATTCAAAAAAGCGTCAAACTCATACATTTTGGCAGATTGTGTTGTTCACACGATTGCCCAACAAAAAAGGAGTGTAATGTGTTTAGGGTTCATCTATCTAGGGGTTTTCCGTTTCTTTATTCCACTGTAACTTTACGCTCGAACCGATTTTGAAGTGTGTAGTATTATTACAATCATTATGTTATTTTGATTGTCATAAGGTACCTTAACTGTCCAAATATAAAGTAAGTAGTTGTCTAAATGTCCAAATGTCAATAAATTAATATAGATATATTGTGTTTAGTGTCAAATGAAAGGTCTGATTGAGTATATTCCGGAAACATACATGTATACATATATTATACAGTGGTGTGCAAACGTTTAGGACCACCAATCAAAAAAAGTTTTATCTAATAAAATTCAGCAATACTGCCGTGTTATGACTATACCACGTAACCCGCGAAACACTGAACTGAGATAATCGCTCTTAAAGTTTTTAACAGATCTATCCGTTTTATTCCTAAACTACACCATACATTTTCTTGGGGTATTTTTCATATCATAGATCATTTAAAGTTCTTCAAATCCTACCTACGAAAAAATACTCTATATTCAGTATAAGTATTTTTAAATGATAAATATCTCTTTTTCCGCACAAATTCAATAGCAAACAGTATACTTTATGATGACAATACCACGTATTATTGGGTTACGTGGTTTTGTAATTATAATATTAGAGTTTATTTTATTATTTATGGATATTAAAGCCTGTGTAGTCAATGGAAAAAAATCTTAGGTGTCTTTAGATTACTTAATATATGTATAATTTTCATATTAAAATTTTGTAAGAGTTTTTTATATTACCAAATATAAAAAATAAGCAGACAGGCAATAAAATTAAGTAAAATTGCATAAAAACACTTAAAAAGGTATATGAAAAATAAATTGTTTTTATTAAGTATAATAAATTATACACTCATTTATAATATTATTACTTACTTACTATGCAGTTACAAGTTACAGATTAGATTTAGTTTTTTTTTTTACTTCTTTAACGACCTTCCAAACTATAATCATCTGGAAGGTTTTCATTAACTTCGAGGTTTTCAAAAAACTCCCTATGTGAAGCGGGCATACATTTAGCCAACTTTACGAGGTCTTCTTTTTTTTCTTATTTATCCCTGAACACGAGTCCTGGTGATCTAGATCTGTTAAAGTGTGAACACTGATATCATTGCCTTTGGAGATTGCGTTCTGAAGTTTAATCTGCAGAGATTTTTTGTATACATTTAACTCTAAAAACTCTGCTTGCTCATAAGCGTTCTTAGCGAATAGTTTTGTAGAACCTCTTCTAAATTCAACCACTTTTAGGTTTGAAATGTTGTATGACTTAGGGAGCTTGACTGTCATCTCATCTTAAAAATTTCACAAAGTCTTTATATCGGAGACTTTGCACCTCCAAATTGCGCCTAGAAGATTTTATTTTCATCTGAAAATCTTCGTAGTCATACAGATCACCAGCAGTGTTGATTTTTCGCGCAATACACGCGTGAACGCTGTCGGCAGCCATAAAAGTATGACCTGGTTCCAAGTATGTTATTTTGATGGTTTCTACCTCAACGCTAGAGTCATTGACTATTCTTAGTAATGCTGAGTACAGCGTTTTGTTTTTATTTTGCGAGGTACAATTGTCCATATAAAATATAACCTTAGTTAGGTTATATTCCAATTAGCCTGACTAACAATGGGAATATTCAAAATAATTGAATTGCCTCGGCGGGCTGCTGAGGCCCGCGCCGCGACCGAGCCGCGGCACGTGGTTTAGTCGTAATACGCTAGGACTATGGGCTGCGATATTTATTGCGATAAAACCCTATAATAGTGGTTTACGTATTTTAGTCATAATAATTTTTTTTTAAATTGGGTTACGTGGTTTGTCCACCACGTATATCTCGGGAATGAAACGTCATAATGAAAAAGTAATAATACAGTTACATAGTATTCGAAGAATAGAGTTGAATAAGCCTTATTCCGACAAAACCACGTAACCCGGGTTGCGTGGTTTTGTTGGAACACGGCAGAATAATGGCACTTTAGAAAAGAACAAAATGGACTTTCAAGGATATTAACCCTAGAAAGATAATCATATTGAGTTGTACGTTAAAGATAATCATACGTCAAATTGACTCCATAGGTTTAATAAGCTATAAAATCAGTTGTTTTTTATACATTTTACTAAATTAAAAAGATATGTGTTGTATCATGTATTTTTAAATAAAACATCCGATATTTACGAAATTACGTTTACTTTTAATTAACCCCTCAAGCAGCAAACGGGACAATTGTCCCAGAATTGAAATTACCGTAGAGCAGCAAAGGGGACATCTGTCCCAGCCGAGTTCGGCCGATGTTTTCCAATTATTTACTCTTGATACCTCACATAAATCATACGGCCTGTAGTATGTGCAAAAAGAGGAGAAGATTCTCTGTCGTTAACTGGTTGGTTCATTATTTTTCATAGAGTCGCCATTTTTTAATCTATGATTGAACCAAACCAAACCAAAAACTCCAATATTCATGTTGATTTTCAACACCGAATATTTTTTTATTTTTGTATGGGTATAAGTAAAACAAAGTCATAGGTTGAATGAAGCATAATATAATTATTATAAAAGTATTCACAATTTCTTGCATAGGGTGATTTATTTCCAGAAAAAACATAGAAATGTTGGACAAGGCAGTTTTTTTTCTGTACCACAACTTTGACAGATAATTCTGAATAATGCTTATTGCTTTACAAAACGACGTTACACTCATCTTGTCTAATAGAAAATTTCAACAGGAACATAAAACAGGTCTTATTTATACGATCCGTATAGTAGTTTCGGAGTAATCGTCGATTTTCTGAAATGCTATATTTTTGTTGTGATGTAATCTTCTTCTTCGCGTTCTCTAAGAGACACTACAATTCAAACGTCAGCGCTCGAGGGGTCAAGAAAATTACAACAAAACTCAAACTTCTGAAAAATTAACAAAAAATAGAAACATTATTTTCTTCAGTATATTTTTTTTTACCTATTACATTAATCAGCCTTTTTATCTTATAATTCAAGTAACATCAGATATTATTGTCCTTAAACTAGATAATAACTATTGAAACATCACTGAATACATTTTTGGCACATGTCAACGTTATGCTCTCGGCAAATTATTGCTTTGCATTTTATGCACGAGGCATTCGCCTTCCTCTGTATTTTGGAAGGGCAATATTTACAATAGGCCCGTTTCTTGGCTGCTGGTACCTCGGGACGCTCTTCTTCTTGATCTTGAGGGGTTTTTGGCACGATAGATGCGATACTGTCCCGTAAATACCTTTTCAAAATTGGTATATCCAATCGCTTCGTCATAAAGGGCGATGTAAGAGCATTACTTAGGTTTTTCATAAATTTATTGCGATTCAGAGCCTTCTCACCTTTACTGGCAACGTTGTTGGAGTATATAATATAATCATTTATGGTGGCAATATTTATCATCCCATAGAAAACGGCCATGGGCCATCTATTTGTCTTTCTACTACAGGACATTATGGAACACATTTGGTCTAGCGTGTCCACCCCGCCTTTGGTTTGATTGTAGAACATAATCATTTCTGGTTTGCCGGTTGTTTTATTGACAGAAGCATCTTCGTCACATGATGATAGTAAATACACCATTTTAATAATAATAATAATAATAATAAACTCTTTATTTGCACTTAAAAAGTATACAAAAAAGGCGAGCTTATTGCCACATGGCAATGTCTTACAGCTAACCTAAACATAGTGGTACATGCGCGCATTGTGAAAATAAAGATTATTACATAACATACAGACAAGTGGAAGAATTTAAGACTAATAGTGCCCGAGGAGAGGAAATTGGGGGAGGAACAGGAGAGAAAGGGAAGAACTGGTTACTTCTTAGAAAGGTAGTAATCCTTAAGGTGAGTCTTAAACGATGGTAAAGAAGGCGAGTTTCGTATATTTGCTGGGAGATCGTTCCAGAGTCTTGCACCATGGACACAGAAAGAATAGGAATAGAAATCACTATTATGACTCGGAATTTTTAATAAACTGTCAGAGGCTGACCGAAGTACGAGACCGTGGGAACTTAGTGGTTCAAAAAGCTCCTGGAGATAGGATGGTGTTAGTTGGGTGAGTACACGATATAGGAGAGCCAGTATATGAACATTTCTTCTTTGGCGTATTGGCAACCACTTTAACTGTGCCCTATAGTCGGACACGTGATCATACTTACGTAGACCGAAGATGAATCGTATGCATACATTTTGCAAACGTTCAAGTTTGCATTTTAGCCGGTGATCTTCGACTTCACTGTCTGTATCAGCGGATATGGCCTCCTCCTCATTATCTAAAAGTGCAGCCAGAATGCCTTTCTCGTCTAAATTTCTTCTAATGTACGTTCAAGCTCTATATAAAACAAAAAAAAACTAACTTATACGCTATATCAAAAATCGTAAAAGTCACTTAAAAGATAATCATACGTCATTTGGACTCCTTTGGCGGTAAAATATCGAAATGGCGGGAACTTACCAGTTTGACACGTGCGCCCTTCGCTAGTTCCCGGCGCTTACTTAGATGTCCGGAATGCACGTCACCGGATTCACACAATTTAAAAAGTTACAGCAAAATTTCATCGGCGCGGGAGTCATTTTGACGTAGATTATCTTTCTAGGCTTAAAGTAGGCTAAGTATTTTGTAGTACATGTTTTATTTTTATTACTGATGCGATCCTGTTAGGCATGTTATAATTCAGAAATGGGCTGCAAGCTTGATTTTTTTTTGTACACTAGTCCTCTTATATTGCTTCAATAATTGCTGTGGCACTGGATGGTTGCTTTTCCGTGCCTTTATTTTTTAGAATAAAACACAGATTCTCGATTGGGTTCAAATATGGGCTATGTAGCCAATATAGTAATTGAATTTGCCCTGCTGTCAGATAGTCCAAAACAGTCCTTGATCTGTGACACTGAATAATATAACTAACTAACTAACCGTTAACGTCAGGTGGAGGCTGCGCAAGCAACCTCAAATCCGTGACCAGACTGGAGGATGGAAATATCCGCTCAAATCTGAGTGAGGGTGTAAGGCCAGCCCGCTGGGTTTTCATCCCAGTGCCCGCGGTAAGACATTGGACTCTTACGGGACATTTGCGTAGTTAGACTGTGTACTGTGTTTGTCCCTAAGCGGGCCGCTGCAGCCAGCGAAATACTACTAAACGTATGAAAACACGCACGAGCGCGCGGCCCAGGTGTGCATTTTCATACTTCTAGAAGTATCTCCGTGGCCGCAGAGACCAGGCCGCCAGTCTCTGCGTTCAGTCCATCGGAGGGAAAAAGATGTGATATGGTTATAACTTCATGGGGTGGCGGGTTCGCCTGTAGTAGTTGACGACTGTCAATGCCTCCTTTCAGCTCTATCTGCTGCCATTATGATTCCATATAGCTCAAATGATAATGTAAATAATATTGTTATTTGTCATCTTTGTTTCAGGGATAGGGATGACTATATATTATTTTGTAAGTGGGCCTCAGGAACAGGAAAATAGATATCACAGAGCATCTCAGCCTCCGGACGATTCATCTCAGGACTATTCCTGGAGGTATAGTACGATAACTCTCATTTCTCTCTCTCTCTCTCCCTCTCTCTCTCTCTCTCTCTATACGCTAGCTAGCGTATTCGCAGAATCTGTTTTGCATCATGGACACAGAAAGAGTAGGAGTAGAAATCACAAATTTTTAGAAAGACAAGACAGGGAATTTTGAGTAAATTATGACCGAATATATAGACTGACCGAAGTACGAGACCGTTGTTTGAATTTAATGGATCGAAAAGCTCGCGGAGACAGGTTGGTGATTGAGAGAGTACACAATAGGAAGAGCAAGTAAATAAAAAAAAATACGTGTGGCACTCGGGGACTGCCGCGGTAAAGCTATTGCATAGCATTTTTAACAACTTATGCAATTATAATTATTTATTTATTTTATTTATTTTATTTTTTCTGATATCAGATAACTGCGCTCTATCGGAAAACGTTGAACGATAGAGCGCCGCGCACGAATTTTTTATTCGATAAAGCAAAAAACCGGATTATTCGAAAAAAATCGTAGATAAAAAGATAGATAATTAAATTATCTTTAAAATGGTGCAGGTTTCATAATAATACGCCAGATAGTATTTGCGTAGTAGTCGTTTTTGTCTTCGGTTAGACCTAATTTCACAAATTAATTACACTATGTAATATAAACAAAATCTAAAATATTCAAAGCTAAGAATATTAGGAAAATGTTCATGTTTAACATATATTTTTTTCGAATCGTAAGCAGTACTCGTTTAGACGTAATTATCAGTTTAAAATCATTAATTTTCGTTAAGAAATTTCTTCATTCGGTCGCCGCGCTGGCCTAGAGGCCCGCGATAAAAGCTATGCAATAGCTTAATAAAATACAAACGGAGCTGCCATGGAATTCACCGACCAAAAATCGGGCCCCTCATATATATATTTTTTTTTGTTTTTTTTTTTTACACTTCTAGGAGGTGAAGGGTGGATTCCGGACTGACGACCGGCGGTGGTAGGTTTAGGACAGCTGTCTTGCCACATGTGAGCGTTCACCTTACCACCCATTCACTCCCCCTTCGAAGCCATAGAATTTGAGATGCAGAAATCGCGGTTTTAGATAATTTTTCTAGAAAGGAGTTGATTATTTTCCTGGAGAGACCAAGATCTTTAAAAAGGTGAAACAAGGATTTAGCTGGCAGGCCACGAGCGCCAACTTCCACCGCGTGAAGGTGAACAGTGAAGCCTTTCTGGGTGACGGCATTTGCGAGGTCATGGTATTTATTTAATTTGTACTCGTGGTCTTTTGGGATATTTGATTCCCATGGAACAGTTAATTCTACGATAAGGACCATCTTCCGAGATAGAGAGTAAAGAGTTATATCTGGACGCAGGGCTGTGCATCCGAGACTTTCAGGGAATTTATACTGCTTAGAGACCGAATCGACCTCCATAATCCAACATACGAACATTTTTTCTTTGGCGTACTAGTCATTTTTAAGCTGACATTTTTACCATTTTATTGACTATTATATAATTACAACTATTTTATTTTCTCTCCGATAATCCATTGTGATTTGTATTTGTAGGACCATATCATTTTATATTTCATCACAACTCCAATTGATATTTCTCACATCAAAATGTTCTAAAGTAAGTTAGTATTTCAATACTTTTTTTACTATTTAATGTCAAATAATTACGTGATTGACTTCTCTAGTTTTAAGTATCTAATACTATTATAAATTATGTGAATGTGTATCAGTTTTAAAAATTATTTTAATCTTAAATTTTCGGAAGCTAGCCTTCGCATGCAAAAATGCCGCCGCACCTTTTTTGCTCAGTTTTCTATATGAATAATAACAATAATGTTTTTTATGAATTTTCTATTGTTACCTAATAATTAATCTTGTTAGTGTTATATAATATATATTTATGTAATATATACGGAGGCCAGTCGAAACGGCTATCTGTCAACCACCGCAAAGGCCGATCGGCCTTTTAGATACCCCAACCAGTGGCGTAACTAAAAAAAATTGGCCAGCCTCAGTACAAAATTGAACAAAATGGCCCCTCTCTATACTCACTTATATTCATTATAGCATGATGTAATTACTGAGTTTCCTCTGCCAAGGGGCAGAGGAAACTCCCCAGCACCTCATGTGCGAGTTTGGCCCGCTGATGCGTAAAAGATACACCCACTTGGGTGGTCACTACCTCCAACCTGAGGACGTAAAACAATCTGGCGTCAAAAGCCTGCTGCGGTTCTTAAATGACACGAGGCTTAGCGCAGAACTATAGTAGGTGGCGAACACAATAGATCAGCAATGGTCGCAGTGTTACAAAGCTCATAAAGACCTTAGAAAAGCCCCACTCAACAAATTAAAAAAAAAAAATATTACTGTGTACCTAGCTACTTTATATATTTACATTGTAGATATTACGATATATGACAGAGTTCCTGTAAGAAGATTTCTGCAAAAACTTGAACGTTTCGGAATTCGAGGGAAAATTCTAAGTTGGATATCAGACTTCTTAACCGGCCGCACCTTCCAAGTGAAAGTAGGCGACTTTAAATCTGAATATTTCACTGTATCCAGTGGAGTACCCCAAGGATCAGTGCTGGGTCCAGTTTTGTTCACCTTATATATTACGGATCTTCAAGGCTTAATCACATCACAGAGCAGCTACTTTGCCGCTGACTCAAAATTCTTCGCCAATCCTATTTTATGCAGTGGGCAGCTTCAGCAAGATCTTGACAAGATGAAAGCGTGGACGGAAGATTGGTTGCTTATCTTAAACACCGAGAAATATGTAGTGCTTTGTATCGGGAAAAGCAACAAAAAGATCTTGGAATAACAATTACTGATGATCTCAAATGGGAGAAACACATAATTGCAATTGCTAAAAGAGCCAACTCTACTCTCTATCTAATAAGGAAGGCTTTCCAACATCTGTCAATATAGGATTTTATCAATATCTACAAGGCATATGTGAGACCGATTCTTGAGTATGGCTATCAGCTTTGGAACCCCTACTTATGCAAAGATGTAGATGTCCTGGAAAAGGTGCAGCGAAGGGCAACCATAATGCCAGTGGGTCTGAAGAATAGGAATTATGAAGATCGCTTGGAATTACTTGGACTGACTACTCTCAAACAAAGAAGACAAAGAGGGGACCTGATTGAGACATATAAAATTGTAATACATTATTACAATGTACTTGGACTGAAGAATATTTACAAATTCAACGTCAACACAAATCTTTGAGGTCAAAAGAAAAAACTCAACTGTATAAAATTTAAATCTAATCCTCTTAAGAATGTCTTGCAAAATAGAGTGGTGGACCTGTGGAATAAACTACCACTTGAAGTGATTAGTGCAAGCTTTGTCAATCAATATAAAAACAGACTCGATTTGTACCTAAAAACTTGTTAATACTGTTAATATTGTTTAGCTTTACAAGATCTGATCTGGACGTATCAGCAAAACTGCCTGTACAGAATAAATAATAATAATAAAATAATAATATTAATAATATATAATAAATCGTCATATTCATTTGGGGGCATTGCCTCAAAGATGTTGCTGAACAAGTTCTCAAGAACTTCAGCGGGACACGAGGTATCACATAAAAACATTGTTGTGGGAGAATCACATAAAAACATTGTTCCTATAATAATACGACGATTTACTATTAATTTAATGCGACGATTTACTATTAATTTAATAAACGATGATTTACTATTAATTTAATAAACGACGATTTACTATAAATTTTCTATTAATTTAATGCCATGACAAAGTTCTCGCTGTTATTCGCGAGGTAATTAGTCTCTCAGTGGCTCGTGCCAACAAGGGTTTGACAGTATCCTCCAAACCCCCAATACAGTTTGTGCGGGATGGCTCTAAAGGCAAAAAACATTTAACTACAAAACCTTTCTCAATAATTGAGAAAGCTACAGATTGGATTCTGGAGGTTGATTCGGTCTCTAAGCAGTATAAATTCCCTGAAAGTCTCGGATGCACAGCCCTCCGTCCAGATATAACTCTTTACTCTGTATCTCGGAAGGTGGCCCTTATTGTAGAATTAACTGGGAATCAAATATCCCAAAAGACCACAAATACAAATTAAATAAATACCATGATCTTGCAAATGCCGTAACCCGGAACGGCTTCACTGTTCACCTTCATGCGGTGGAAGTTGCCGCTCGTGGCCTGCCAGCTAAATCTCTATTTCACCTCTTTAAAGATCTTGGCCTTTCCAGAAAAATAATCAACTCTTTCTTAGAAAAATTATCCAAAACTGCGATTTGCGCATCTCAAATTCTATGGCTTCGAAGGGGGAGTGAATGGGTGGTAAGGTGAACGCTCACATGTGGCAAGACAGCTGTCCTAAACCTACCACAGCCGGTTCGTAAGTCCGGAATCCACTGCTCACCCCCCAGAAGTGTAAAAAAATTGTATTATGATGGGCCCGACTCCGGTCGGTGAATTCCATGGCAGCTCCGATTGTATTTATTTATATAGAATAATAAATTCTCCATCTTTGAATATTAATGAAAAAAATATATAATAACTGACATTATTCATTAGTTTATTTTGAGTAAAAGCCGTATTTTGAGTAGTAAGACTAAAAAATACCCACTTAATAATAATACAAATGTAGCATTTTTTGCATAACTACATTTGGATTAACTAAATGTATATAATAAATATGAACAAATACATTTCTAGATTGCTTTTCGTCTTGATTTGAACCGTGTAAAATCATCGATCAGTTTTGAGACATCCATTTTTGGGTATCCTTAACTTCCTAGAAGAGTAGGATGAAACGTCGATCGATGATAGAAGTTCTGTTTTGGGCATCCGAACTTCCGTGGGCCCCGGTGCGCCGCACCAGCTGCACCGGCTTAGTTACGCCACTGACCTCAACAGTTGAGCAGCTATTTATTTTTTTATTTATTTATTTTTATTTTTCGGAAAACTTACAGCGTTTTGTTATACAAATCTAAGGCCAATTAAAAGTTTTCACAATGAGCGCGCAGCGCAGCGTTTTCACAATGAGCAACAGCGCAATGAGCTATGAAAAAAATGCAGATTTAAGTAAGGGGAAAGGGATAGGGAAGCCACATTCTGAGTTATGTAGATGTATTTAAGATATAGGATGTTATATAACATACATACATATATACATACATACACGTGCACAAATAATAAATTAACATAAATAATACGGTAAGGAAACAATAAAATGTAAAATATAGTTAATATAAATATATATATATATATATATATTTATATTGCTGTATAAATATATATATATATATATATATATATATATATATATATATATATATATATATATATATATATATATATATATATATATATATATATATATATATATATATATATATATAGAATTCGTTTAAAGGATGACACTTTGATGAAAAAATAAAAATAATAAAAGCCACTTACATAGCTGGAAGGTTTTTCCCGGACTGGATTGGGAAATGCTTATTTTAAATGAGATGTATGTCTGGATGAGCACTATATATATATATATATATATATATATATATATATATATATATATATATATATATATATATATATATATATATATATATATATATATATATATATATATAATATACATCACAATGTATTTATAATGTTAACAAACATATGAACTTTTATAGAAAATATTATACTGGCTAGAAAGCATTGTTATAGTGTAGTAACCATGAGCCACGCACAACGGCCCAATCAAGAGGCCAAGTGCGGGAAAAAGCCCGGATAAACTAACTAAGATGTTTATTAAATAAAAATTTTGTAATTAATAACAGTCAAAAAATACACAAAATTTTAACAAAATAAAAACCGACTCCAAAATTGTTTATAAGTGCAGCCATGTCATAGTGATACTTAGAAAGAGCTATCATAATTGAATGCATATACAAAATTTTTTGTCTGTGCTGTTGACCGTTGAGGAGTTCCCTCGTCGGAAGCCAACCCTGGGTGCCGCCGTTCTGTCTTGGTGAAACTTGGAACGGGCTGTCGTAATTGAATGCATATACAAAATTTCGTGTGTGCTGTTGACCGTTGAGGAGTCTCTTCGTCAGGAGCCAACCCTGGGTGCAGCAGCCATGTCATGGTGAAACTTAGAACGGGCTATCGTAACTAAATGCGTATATAAAATTTCGTGTCTGTGCTGTTAACCGTTGAGGAGTCCCCTCGCCGGGAGCCAACCCTGGGTGTAGAATCAGGTCGGTTCACACCGTTTCACCGCTTCGTAAGGGAGAGGACCGCGCAAGCGACCTCGAACTCGGAACCAATCGAGAGACCGGAGAAATCTGGTCACAATTGGAAGCAAGGGCGCGAGAGTCGGCCCGCCAGGTAACTCTGGCTATCTCGCGGTAAGGCGTTGGCTTCTTGCGGGTTGTGACGTAGCTGGACGTTGGATTTGTTCTGTCCAAAGTCTTCTACGTTCACTGCAGGGCGATAGAACGAGAAAATCGTTAAAACGTCCTGTGGTGACGGGCTCGCCCGTTGTAGTTGACACCGCAAGTTGTAGAATCAGGTCATGCTTACCATAAGAAAATGCATAATCATCGGAATCGAACCAACATGTAAATTTTCAACTTCATATAATAATATTTGTTCCCTCAATTCCTTATGGATTCCATCATCAGAACAGGGTTCTGATAAAAATGAGACCAATCTGGAAGTATATCCTTTCAAATACAAAAAGCATTTATACAATTTCAATACCAAATCGGTTCATAAATGACGGAGTTCTAAGATAACAAACATTAAAATAAAAATAAAATTATACAACCGAATCAATAACCTTCTCTTTTTTTGGAGTCGGTTAATTAAGGACGCAGTATTATTCAAAAATTTAATAAGCGGAATTTTATTTCGACAGAAATAGCCATTAAAAGGTGTTACAATATCCGATGATCTGAGGTGGGAGACACACATTATAGAGGTTGCCAAGAAAGCCAACTCCCTGCTCTACATGATTAGGAAGGCATTCTCTTACATAAATGCAGAGCTATTCCTTAAACTGTATAAAACATATGTTCGCCCTTTATTGGAGTATGCTTTTCTGATTTGGAATTCGTACTTTAGGAGGGATGTAGAACTTTTGGAGCGTGTGCAAAGGCGGGCCACAAAAATGGTCCCACAGCTCAAACAATAAGACTACGAACGCCGACTCGAAGCACTCAGACTCAGCAGCCTAAAGGAGCGTCGACAACGAGGCGATCTGATTGAGACATATAAGATCCTCAATGATTACTACGACGTACCAAAGCTCAAGGAAATATTTATAAGGAATACCAATACACAGCTTAGAGGGCACTGCATAAAGTTGAATCGTTCAGGATTTAATTCTAACCCGAGGAAACATTTCTTGGTGAACAGAGTTGTGGACTCTTGGAATGAACTACCGCAGGAGATCATTTGTGCTAAAAGTGTGAACGGATTTAAAAACCAATTGGACAAATATATAAAAAAAAAAGTTCAACATAAAAAAAAGAAAAAAAAGTAAAATGCATGCATCAGCTTAAGCTGCTAATGCTATATAATAATAATAATAAAAAAAGGGAATTGCAATCTCACTATCTGCGCTCCTCGCCAACTATTTCTTTTAATGAGGTCAACCTTCCCGTAGGGACATCCCTCAAAATCCTTTCATAAGTCATTGGCTACTACATAGGAAAGTTTTAGGGTGATAAAACCGAATTTCTTGCAATTTGCCGACACAAATGACTGTAATTTAAAAAAAAACAAAAGAAAACACTTTTTGTTTTTTAAACCATAATAACATGTATTAGCTGTGTCTGCTAGTATTTATTTTTTTATAGTTCCAAAGAGTTTGTAACTCATTATCACTTTTTTTAAACGCACCTCGCATATTACAAATTTTATTTATAATTTAAGTTATAAATAAAAACAAACGGAGCTGCCATGGAATTCACCGACCGAAGTCGGGCCCATCATATAGTGTTATTACACTTCTGGGGGGTGAGCAGTGGATTCCGGACTAACGACCGGCTGTGGTAGGTTTAGGACAGCTGTCTTGCCACATGTAAGCGTTCACCTTACCACCCATTCTTTCCCCCTTCGAAGCCAATTTTTATATATATTTTTATTTAATACAATGTTTTTTTTTTTATTTTCGCCTTTTTTTTTAAAACCATGTTTTTTTTAAAAACTTGTATATGTTTAAAATGTCTGCCCTAGATCAAGTTTTTACTTAGTTGGGCGACATGGGACCGATCTTCACTATAAGCGTGACACAACTTGCTGTGGGTTTTATTTAAAGTGTAGATATTAATTATGATTTGTTACGCTTGTTGCATATTATGTACATTACCATAAATAAATAAATAAATATAGAATATCAAAATTATATGTATTTTGTATGTTTCAGGCCAGGCTATTCAGGCCAGAGAGAAAGAAGGCCTAGAAAAGAAGATAGAAGAGGAGATAGCACTTGCTCCATATGTCTAAATACAGCGGAAAATGTCGGTAAGTCTTCTTATTTTTCTTTTGAGGAAGAAGATTTATTTTCTAAATGGATTTTACGTTTTGTGTAAATGAAGTTTTTAAAAAATGGTTAGAAACAGTCAGCGAGAAACACCACTGTGGCGCAGTATACCAGACAGTAGCTTCTCTTAGAACAAAATTGAAATCAAAGCGAATACATCACGAGTCGTAAGGGCTCGGTTATGGCTGCCAGATGTCGCGCTACTTGGCCAACGCAGATATACAATGTTCGAAAGGTCGCCAGCCTTTACCTGCGCGTAATGCTAGCCAAAAGCATTCGCCGGGACGTACCCTTCTGCCCACATTCCTCGCATCCTCTTCCCGCAATGCCTTGTAGCTCGAGAGTAAAGCTACTGGTTGGTATACTGTGACTGAGCAGTTTCAAAATCTCATTGTGCTAAGAATTGCTCAAAGAGGGCTCAAATGGCTTAGTTTGCTCGTAATTCTCATTGCATGGTATCTCATATGTAGGTTAGGTTGATGATGTTATCCGGTCATATCTTTTACGTTCCTAGTAGTAATTCCTCGCAAACAATTTAACTCTGACAGTTTTAATAATTAGTACAGTTGGAAGTGTCGACTACTATGAGCGAACCCGTCACCCTAGGAAGTTATTAGGAAGACTTACGAGTGCAAACCTACAGTCCAGCAAAGCCAATATGCCCATCATAGACCAACTTCTTACGGCCGGGCTCGCCCTCTGACTACCAGTTTTGACAGGATATCTCCATCTGGATTTAACCATCACGATACCTCCAACCTCCTGACTGGTCACAGGTTCGAAGTCGCTTGCGCGGACCTCTACCTGCCGTTTGTTCAGTGGTGATCAGTTTGAATCTATCGCGGACCATGGCATATTTTGCCCGGCTCTGAATTCAAGATCAGATAGCCGATTGGTCATTTCAAGAGTGGTTGACGACAGGTCAACGTTTATCGCCGATGCTTAGGAAATAATATATTTCCATAGTCTCCCGACTCCTTCAGTAATTAGTCAGAGTGCACAAAACTATTGGCTGTCGCCGCACGGTGCGCAAACTGTCCAGTAGCGCCGGGACGCAATCTCCCAAGGAAAACCGGTTCACCAGCCGTGAGGCCTGGGATGCGAGAGTGCCTGGGATGTAAATTTTGACCGATTTAAACAATAAAAAACTCGTGAATGTGCCTGTCGGCAAGTACAAGGTCTCACAGTGATGATATTTTTAAAAAAATCAGTTGTGTCACCCCAAGACTTTCCTGTCAAGTAGCCAGGAACTTAATTCATCTGAATATTAATATCATAAATCCTACCACAACCCCCCACCCCCAACCTAGCACCACCCTTTAACCCTCGAAAATCGAAATCGACTTCGACTTTTCTGACTTATCCGACTTTTCCGATGTTTCCGACTTTATGGACTTTTTTTGCCTTGTTTGACTTTTTTGACTTTTCGACTTGTGTCTGCTGTTGACCGTTCAGGAGTTCCCTCGTCGGGAGCCAACCCAGGGTACATCAGCCATGTCATGGTGAAACTTGGAAGTTGCTTTCATAATTGAATGCGTATACAAAATTTTGGGTCTCTGCTGTTGACCGTTGAAGAGTCCCTCGTCGGGAGCCAACCCTGGGTGGACGGATTTCAACCACAATCTTTTCAGCTCATGCCATGACCAAATGATGCCGGCATGCCAAATTTCAGCTCAATCGGATGAAGCGTTTCGGCGCTATCGTCGGAGAGTATACACAAATACACAGAAGTGCGTCCACAATACTTTTCTTAACCCGTTGAGTATGATACGACCAAATCTGGTTGTGAAACAATTATCCGTTGAGTATGATACGACCAGATCTGGTCGTGCGTTTTTTTCACTTCTATGACGTTCTCATATTTATTCATAATTATCTAATTATTTTACAAAATGATATTTCAATATTCTATATTCGAAATTTCAATGCAATCATTGTGCAGTTGTTCTTTTTATGATTGGTGTAGTAGTTTCGTAGTTATAGTACTTTAAGTCGATGTCGCCGAAAATCCTGCAAAAGACACAGATGCATCCATGAAAATACCCATTTACTCCAAGGGTTAAACAGGAAAGTAAAAAAGCATTTTTTAAACTTTTTCTCCCCATAACCCACACACATCCAAATATCTGAGCAATAACAATGAGAGAATAACTGATTTTGGAAAACAAATAACGTGACTTTGAATAAAATTTGTTTTCAAATTGCCAGTGTGAAAAAAACAGCAGTTACAATAATAAACATAAATAAAATACAAACAGAGCTGCCTTGGAATTCACTGACTGGAGTCTGGCCTATCATAATGCTATTATTACACTTCTGGAGGGTGAGGGGTGGACTCCAGACTAGAGGCCGGCTATGGTAGGTTTAGGACAGCTGTTTTGTAACATGTGAGCGTACACCTTACTACCCATTCACTCCCCGTTCAAAGCCATAGAATTTGAGATGTCGAACTCGAAGATTTAGATAATTTTTCTAGAAAGGAGTTGATTATTTTCCTAGAGACCAAGATCTTTAAAAAGGTGAAACAAAGATTTAGCTGGCAGGCCACGAGTGCCAACTTCCACCACGTGAAGGTGAACAGTGAAGCCGTTCCTGATGACGGCATTTGCGAGATCATGGTATTTATTTAATTTGTACTCGTGGTCTTTTGGGATATTTGATTCCCATGGAACAGTTAATTCTACAATAAGGGCCATTCTCCGAGATAGAGAGTAAAGAGTTCTAGACGGGGGGCTGTGCATCTAACTCTTTCAGGGAATTTATACTGCTTAGAGACAACTAGGGTTGTCGACTACAGCGGGCGAGCCCGTCATCTCAGGAAGTTTTAACGATTAGTCGTTCTATCTCCCTGGAGTGAGCGCAGAAGACTTAGGACAAAAACAGTCCACCGTCTAGCTCCGCCACAAACCCGTAAGAGACCTACGCCTTAACCGCGAGATAGCCAGGAGTGTTACCCGGCGGGCCGACACTCCCTTACTCCCAATTGTGACCAGATTACTCCAGTCTCTCGATTGGTTACGAGTTCGAGGTCGCTTGCGCGGTCCTCTCCCTTACAAAGCGGTGAAACGGTGTATACCGAATCTATCGCGGACCACAGCGTCCTTTGCCCGGCTGTTCACCCAGGATCGGGTAGCCGATGGTCGTTTCAAGAGCAGTCGCCATGAGGTCCGAAACCACCCCCCCGCTATATACGAAACAGTACTGCTTCCAGACTCCCCCGACTGTTAGTCAGAGTGCGCAGTCGATTGGTTTACGCCGCACGGTGCGCAGACCGTTCAGAAGCTCCAGAAGGTTGATTCCCAGGGGAAACTAACCATAAGGTCAGAGTCCTACCCAGGCTCGCACTTCATGCGTGGAGGCCGTCGGATAGGTGTTGACCCGTGAGTGTGACAACCCTGAACAGAATGGGTCTTCGTGGCCAACTCAGCAAGGGCCCATTAACTCCCACTGCTTAGAGACAGAATTGACCTCCAGAATCCAATCTGAAATGTTGTTGATTATTGAGAAAGGTGTTGTATTGATATATTGTTTGCCTTTAGAGTCGTCCCGTCCCGCACAAACTGTGGGGGTTTAGAGGGTATTGTCAGTGATTGAACAATAAGGGCCATCTTCCGAGATAAGGCGTAAAGAGTTATATCTAGTTATACCGCTAATACTTAGTGCTCTTCTTATTTTCACAGATGTTGAAGAGACTCGCTGCGGACACATCTTCCATTCGAAATGCATAACGAAATGGAAAAGAATGGACAATCGATCGTGTCCAAACTGTCGTGAAAATATTATGTAGGCAAACGGCATTGGACCCAGTGACTTGCATCGCTAGTAAATTGAGATTTTTACTGTAGTAGGGGGTTTTCAAAGTCAAATTCTATATATATTCTTCTTAAGGCTCAGTGACAAGGCACTTCCCAAGGCACAAGGTGATATTAGAAATCTCATAAATTATTCTGCTATATTTTTTTTATAATATATGGATCGGCAGTAGATTCTCGTATATATTGTATTAGGTTGCTCAACAACATAGTACATTTTGGCAACCCTTCCGCGCCAGCGACATGCAGGTGGCGCTGATAGCATTGTATGGCGGAACTAATAGCATGAAATCGAAAAGTATCACGGTTGTTTGACTTTATAAATAGGATAGAAACGAATTTACGGCAATTTACAATTTCGGCGATTTTGTAACCGCCGTTGACTAGACGGCCTAAAGTACCCTGGACAATGGCGGTTGCAACATTGCCAAAACGTCGGGTGCCAAAAATTTAAATCTTTTTATAAATAACATTAAAATAATATGAAATGTTATTTTAATATTATTTTATTTTATTTCGAGATAGGATACCCGCCATACTGCCAAACCACGAACGTCGTCCTATTGAACATAAAGGAAGATTAATCAATATTTGGAACTATGGGCGCCATCTGCACATTGTGTTTCATAGTAAAATCCTAGCTGCCAAAACGTACTATGGCGTTGAGCAATTTAATACCCTAGATAATCAATGGTACTGTGTAAACACAATGATTATTTATTAACTCTGTGCTGAAGGCACAGAAATCTATTGGTAATATAATTTATAGAAAGCTATTCTGCTACAGCTCTGATCCGCTTTTGTAAAACGACAGTGTAAAACGATTCACTAGATTTTTTTGTGAATGAGTTCGGGACTGAAAAAAAAAACTTTTTTGTAAATTACTATGAGAATGGAAAAAAACTTATGACTGAATGAAAAAAAACTTTTTTGTGTGTGACTGAACGAAAAAATAAACTTTTTTGCGAATGGGAATGAAAAAAAGACTTTTTTTGTGAATGGGAATGAAAAAAAGACTTTTTTGTGAATGACTTTTTTTTCGCGAAAGACTAAAATGGAGAGTGCACGAGTGCAAGAAGTAGTGCACAACGATTGTGTAAACAAGTTCAAAAACAATTATGACGTACTTGACAGTTAATTGCCATATCATTAATTGCTGTTCGCTCATTAACCAATTATAATTAATATTATTTATTTTGAACAGGCAGCTACATTAGTTCTTCTAAAGCTAGTCAGAAACAACGGGTCCAGCGTTTCTTCGTGAACTAAAATCAGAAATTAGTTTATGTGAATGAGACAGGGCAATACGTTAGAGCAGAATGTCAAATCAAATGAACAGTTGCCACTTTTTCGCGTTTTCACTACCCACCAAAAATAAAGCGGCTGAATCTAAGAATGCACGAAATGTGTTCAAACTTATTCAGATCGCTATAAGTTTGACAGGTAGTTTTTGTGGCGGAAAATCGACAATCGTTCGTTTCAACGTATTGCTGTGTCTCATTCGCATGAACTATCAATTTTAGATCAAAAAGAAATGCAATCAGGCCCAATATTAACAAGTTTTTAGTTCAACTTTAGTCTGTATTTAAATTGATTGACAGAGCTTGCAGTAATCACTTTAAATGGTAGTTTATTACACATGTCCACTACTCTATTTTGCAGAACATTCTTAAGAGTATTAGATTTAAATTTTGTACGGTTGAGTTTCAGGATATCGATTTAGGAAATACCCCTAGAGTTTCTTACAACGTTCCCAATAAATAGGTTTATTTTTTTTTGCTATAACTAATGACAATTATTTGAATTGTATAAAATTTACTGTAAACTGCAACCAAGAAAAAATCTTGTGTTCTTCGTACTGTTTATTTGACTTTGTTTAGTCTAGTGATTTTTTAACTAAAGTCTTAAAAATGATATTTTTTTTGCATCTATGTAAATTATTGAGTATAATTTTTAGTACTTAATTAAAGTCTTATGCCGATGAGGGTTTTCAATAAGCAATACACGATTTTACTGAATAAACACTGTTTTAGTGAATGTTTTTTTTCATTTAAGACCTTTGGGCTATTATTGTTATATACCTTAACCTATTAAACGCCATAGAAGAAATGTGAAAAAAAAAATTTTGCTTCGCTGCGATTTAGCTAATTGAGATTTGTGCTTATGGCACCCTTCTGAGTTGACGCGACTAAAAATTTATATATTTTTGCAATGCCACGCGCCCGCGCGCTTTCGATATATACATACAGATGTATAGGTATACCGCGGCGACAAGGGAATACGTCTCACCGTTGGCAGTGGCCAATTACGAATGACGATTTCAGCTTTGCGCGTCATCTAATAGTCGATTTGGCTTATTAATTATAATATAATAAATTATCAAATGAATAGTTTTTTATAAAGTAAAAATTAGATTACAATAATAAAATAACTCAAGATTGTAATCTAATTTTTAATTTTACTCCATACATTACATTTAGCGAAATTTCGATATTTTAAATTTTCTTTTTGCGAAATTACTGTTTTTTGCGAAAATTCCTTGCCTCTGATATTTTCTCATCAAAAATTTTACACCAATTAAAGATGGGGTCGTGGCAGATACTAGATAGTAGATACCGTAGGTGGCATCTCCACGTGACGTCACGTGGCTTGACATAACGACCTATCCAACCTGTCATCTCTCCCCAAGGCCGCTTATCATCAATGTCAATATAGAGTTCACCACGTCCTTTATTTTCGATTAAAAGTAAGGAATATGAATGTTTGCCTTCTTTCAATAGCCTATCGCTGCATATATTATCAGCTATAGGCACTATTTAAACTAGATTTCTAGAAATTCCTCAAAGAATCTTTGGTTATTTATGGGGCTATCGGACTTTGACATGCGACCTATAGCGTTGCGCAGCTGAGTCGGACGTAAGTCGATTCTACCGACTTGGACGACTAGCGGGAAATGCCGCTTTACGCCGATTCGAATTGCCTTTCGACGAACATTCGTGAAAGTTTGAAAATTATGTAGGATTTTTGTCATAATTAGCACAACTTTATTTCTAAGAGCTTTATGTAGGTATTTACCCGGCTAGATTGACGAGAGAAATCGATTTCCCCACCTTTGGGTATTTTATGCTTCACATAAAGAAATAGGTAGTAAAAACAAATTCTTTTACGTATAAAAGTTTCTGTCGCGCTAACTGGCATCCGTCCACAAAATTGTGAAGTTCGTAACCCTCAAATTTTGAAATTTTAAAAAATCCATTTCTGTGATTTTTTTCCAAATTGAAACTTTTGAGATTTTACAGTTTTGATGAAAACATCTCTTAAAACATACGTAGAAATTTTACTTGTTAATAAAACACCTGGTAGTTTTATCTTGTTACTAAAATCACTTCCGCAATCAGGAAATCGACAACGGATATTTACTACAATTAGTAAAGTTACAATCTACATAATTATAAAAGGCAAAATCCTTACAGATTCACCGACTGACCGGCCGACAAAAGGATGAAACATAAGGTTTTTACATTTTAGCTGGCTGAACACGTACCTATCTCTCAAGAGACTAATGAAGGGAATTCGCAATTTGAGACAATGACCGCTCTAACGAAGTAAATACATACGCCTTAATATGTTTTTCAAAATTCACCCCTAAGGGGGTGCAATGGGGGTTATTGTTTGTTCGTCAGCAGAAATCAGAAATTCGGGTAAAATGCTCATATAATTAAAATATATAATTAAAATTAAAATATATGAACATACTCATAAAATTAAAATATACGTGTTAGAGGGTTTTACAAAACTCAACCCCTAGCAGTTAAAACGGGGTAGGCAATTGATGATAATTAAACCTTTGAACGCGTTATAATTATGAAATTTGGATGATTGCTACTTCAGATTCTTCTGAATATATACACACACTCTTTAAAACTTATGTTATCATAAACTGCCACAAAAGCTAGATATATACTAATCTAACAGCAAGCGAGTGGATGACATCGAAGCTAAGGTCAGCACGTATGACGAAAAAATCAGCAAAGTCGCGATACTCGAGGAAACAGTCACTGCACTTGCAAACACAGTTAATTCCCTGCAAAATCAAATCGACATAAGAGAACAGAAATGCCGGGAGGAGAATGTTGAGATTGTAGGTGTCTTTCAAAGGCAGAATGAGGACCTCTTTGGGCTGATAATGGACATCGCGAAAGCTTCTGGTACGCCGTTACGTCGAGAGGACATCGAATTTGCTACTCGCGTCACGCCTCGTGCCAACATCACCGACCGGCCAAAAACGATCATCGCCAAATTCCGTAATCGTCAACTGAAGGATGCCCTAATATCTGGAGTAAGAAGCAAGAAAGGACTGAAGTCAAAGGATATTGGTATCCCAGGTCAATCATCTACAATATATGTCAGGGACCACCTTACAATAAAGAATAAAGATCTCTACAGGCAGGCTCGTGAATTCGCTAAAACCATGGGGTTTCAGTATGTATGGACGAGGAATTGCAGAATTTTCGTTCGAAGAGGCGACACGTTTCCAGCACAGTATTTCAACGACAGAAGACCTCAAGAAAATTCTATTATCCTGAACATCGATACTTTCCACGTCTACTCTATCTCATTAACTTTGTTTACTTCATCTTTGTTCACCACCACTGTATATTCTCTCTTTTTCTTTCTGTCATGCCGTACATGTTGTTATTATAATATTTATAATATCTATATCTACATATTATCACATCGAATATCTATTACATTCCATACATTATACTTTACTAACCACTATGCACATTTACTGCTGAATGTATACATCACTTGCTATATATCTTTTATATTTAAACTCGGATTAATTATGGCATTAGTTGTCACCTGGGGTGAATATTTTGGAATATTTTGTAATATTTCTGGATACAAAAGTACACTTCCATTATTCACTAATATATATTTGCTGATTCCCTTGTGTCGCACTAGTGTCGGAGAAATAAATCAAATGAAGTGTTGGCGCTGGTGGGCAGCT
Organism: Micropterix aruncella; assembly: GCA_944548615.1. NCBI lineage: Eukaryota > Metazoa > Arthropoda > Insecta > Lepidoptera > Micropterigidae > Micropterix > Micropterix aruncella. Next base: position 15,257,281 of record OX155975.1, on the reverse strand, counting down.
ACAAGTGCTATGCCTATCTCTTCAACCATGGTTTGCACTGACAGGTTTAACTGCTACAAAAACGTATCTATTTACTTCTCAATATTTATAAATCAACATCTTTATGACAATCTGCCTTTCAAAAAGAATTTAGTTTCCATCTTGAATGCGTTTTTTAGAAGACTAGCACGCGAAGTGTTATTATTATCGTATAATTTTGTCATTAGTAGTATCACCTTTTGTCAACCGCTCTTTCGTTAACAGCGAAATACCAGAATGTCAGGGGGCTTCGAACGAAAACTCATGAATTTCTATAAACAATTCAGTCTAGTGACCTCGACATCGTAGCGATCACTGAATCATGGCTCGTCAGCAGAATACTGAATGGCGAACTGTTCGACCGGCGCTACGAGGTATTTCGGACCGATCGAAATTCCTCAACAACAGGCTTAAGTCGAGGAGGAGGCGTTCTATTGGCGATAAAACACTCACTCCATGTCCGCCCCAGACCCGAATTCGACACATATAAGTGTAACTTTGAATGCGTTTGGGCAACCATACACTCTTCTTCTCTGTGCTCTTCTGCTGACCTACATATTTGCTGCGTATACTTGTCCGGGTCAAACCATCGTACTCTTCTTGGCGAGTTTACTGAGTCACTAATAGCGCTTCGCGAACTTTACCCGGACGATTATTTTCTGGTATTCGGGAACTTCAACCTTCCTTTAATCCAATGGCTACCCTCAACACATACATTATTTTTAGAACCGTGTGGCAACTTAGACTCTAGTAGCATTGAGTTCGTAGAGAATTGCACGGTCGGGGGGTTTAATCAGTATAACTGCGTCACTAATACATATGGCCGGATGCTGGATTTAGTCCTATCTAACACAGACGTGACAGTGTCACGTGCACTCGAACCTCTTGTCAATGAAGATGCCCATCATCCGACTTTAGAGATTGTTATCAACAACATCACAGAGGCATCACCGATAAGTGAAGCCTTTAGACGCATAATCCTCTACTCAAGAGCAAATTATGAAGAAATCAACTCTGCCCTTATAGCCGTTGATTGGAAAGTGCTGCTATCCGTCGATGATGTGAACATATCCGTGCGCACTTTTTACGAAACGATCCATAACGTAATTGATATTTTCATCCCTTCTCGCCTTTCCACACGTACAAAATATCCATCTTGGTTCTCAGCGGCGCTCATTCACATTATAAAGGAAAAGGCAAAATACCATCGGAAGTGGAAAATCTTCAATAATCCACTAGATAGGGATACCTTTGTCTTACTCCGCGCCAGACAAAAGAGAGTCCAAAAATACTGCTATCGCCGGCATATTGCAAGCTGCGAAGACAGCATACACAAGGATCCAAAGAAATTCTGGTCGTATCTAAAGAGTGTGCGTAAAAATCAACCCATTCCTAGTTGCATGAACTTAAGCGGTGACACAATAACAGACGAACGGGAAATCTGCGAAGGTTTTTCGTGCCATTTCAATTCCATATATGTATCTCAGAACCCAACAATTATTGATGGGTCTGGATGTTACTCCGCGATACCACCTACAACAATCAGCCACACACCTTGGGATATTAGTTCAATTCATATTACTACTGAACTTGTTAAAAAATACATACAAGCTCTTGATTGTAATAAAGGCACGGGTAGTGATATGATACCTACAGTATTCATTAAAAAATGCTCAAATTCCCTATCCTATCCAATTGCGGAGTTATTCTCTATGTCTATCCGAAGCGGTATTTTTCCTGAAAAATGGAAGGAAGCGCTTGTGGTTCCTGTTCACAAGAAGGGGTCTCGGTTTTCTATCGAGAACTACAGGCCCATCTCTATTCTCTCTGTGCTCAGTAAGCTCTTCGAGAAGATTGTATACGACCAGGTATATCCCGTCATCGCAGGAAGTCTCCCTAATCAACAGCACGGTTTTCTGCAGCGACGTTCAGTGCTGACCAACTTGGGTGAATTCACTGAGAACCTAGCCATTAACATGGATAAAAGAGTGCAGGTTGACATGGTGTACACTGATTTTACAAAGGCGTTTGACCGTGTCAATCATTGTATACTTGTCCGGAAACTCGAGTCTCTAGGCATTCACGGAGATCTCCTAAGGTGGTTTTCTTCTTACGTTCGCAATCGTAGTCAGGCTGTTGTCGTGAGCGGACATCGTTCTAACTTCACTTCTGTCCCATCCGGTGTACCCTAAGGATCGCATCTCGGTCCACTGCTCTTTAACGCATATATAGGCGATATTGGTACGTGTTTCCACTGGTCCGAGTACATTGTCCACGCAGATGACATGAAAGTATACTCATCCATTAGAAGTACTGAAAACTGCGTCAACATGCAGTCGGATTTAAATCGACTCTCGGATTATTGCATCACTAATGGCATTGATATAAATGCCTCAAAGTGTCACAAAATCACATTCACGAGGAATATAAAGAAAATCAGTTGGGATTATTATATCAATGCCGTTGGTGATACCATACCAGAAAGCACTTGCGTTCGCGACCTTGGTGTATACCTTGACAGCAAACTTCTAGGCGATAGTCACTGTCGACAAGCAGCAGAGAGGGCGTACAGAATGCTAGGGTTTGTGTTAAGGATGACTAAGCCCTTCTCGGGCACCAAGGCCGCACTGACACTGTACAACAGCTATGTCCGCAGCATTCTTGAATTCGCGTCTCCCATTTGGTCTCCGCAATAGAGCGTGCACAAAGCCCAACTGGAGCGGATTCAAAGACGTTTCGTCCGGTGCATAGCCCGACGCGAACATCTCGCATTTGACTGTTATCGTGATAGGCTACAGCATTTTGATATGCTGTCGCTTGAGGATCGGCGAACTGCTGCGGATATGACTGTGCTACATGACATCGTCAATGGGACACTGGATAGCCCATACTTAGTTTCGAGCATCGCTCTGAAGGTGCCGCAACGTAAAACCCGATCCACACAGTTATTCGAGCCCCCGAGACGACATTCTAACTACACGCGCAATTCAATTCTTACCCGATTGCCACGTACGTATAACGATAATTTCACAGGGCTTGATATTTATAGTACAAACAAAATTAGCTTCAAATCGGCAGTACGAACCGCCCTTGAAGCTGCAGCGACAACTGCCAGTAATTATTGATTTGTATTATGTATGTATAAATATAATATAACTTATATATGTATTCCCATTTACTTATTTTAAATTTATTTTGTATAAGTATGATTTATATGTTTGCGGTTAACTCTACAACTTTTGCGGTCATTTGACATTTTTTGGTTGATAGGGATGAGTCCTTGCCGCGTGGACTTGGACGATGAGTTCTCCCGGCAAAGTTACATTTTTGGCAAAGTTACATTGGCCATCTACAAATCCATCGGGAGGACTGTCGTTTATTTCCGCGCGGTATAGATCCGTTTCCTGTCAACTAATAAATATTTACGGATGTATTGTATTTTTTGTTTCATAATTTAGTTTGTAAAATATTTTTCAAATAATTTCGAACGGCGTAAGCTATAATCGGCATAAGAAAATGTTTTTTTTAAGAATTATGTACCTAATTATAAGTTCATGCTGTTACTTACCTAAATAAATAAATAAATAATCTAGGCATAGGTGTCCTACCCTAGATATTATGAAAAAAGTACAGTGTATTTTAATCAAAAGCCCAATTTAGGGCATTAAGGAATTTGTCAATATCGATTCTCTTGACTTTATTGACTATCTTTATTCTTTAAATAATTGATTATTATGTCATCGTGAATGTTTATTCTGACTATTGGAGATTGACCATTGTTTTCATTACAAATGTCTCAAACTACTCAATACAAATGTCTCAAAAAATACACAATATACCGGGACAACAGTAGACTCTCTCTCGAGCGACAGGGTGCTGCGAGAATAGGGTGCGAGGAATGTGTGCAGAGGGGTACGTCTCGAATAACGCCTTTGGTTAGCGTTACGCCTAGTTTTTTGGCGACTTTTTCGAACGTTTCATATCGGCGTGGGCCGAGTAGCGCACATCTGGCGTCCATATGCGAGCCCTTACGACTCGTGACCTAGTCGCATCGCATCGCATGTCAATTTTGCTACTGACTGGTATACTGTGTTACGTATAAGGAATTTTTCAATATTATGTAGGTATACTTCGGTTCTAATCCGAGTCGCGATTAAAGTCACGACTCGAGATCGACTCGCTCGTGGCCCAACTCTAGCTCGCTTTGGCGTATAACGTAACGAATGGCGCGGGCTTTGCCGCCGTGTTATATCACCTTTTCCGCTCGATCGGCCAGTTTTTAGTTTCTCCGGGGCAGTGCTTCGGTAAAGTCGCGAAAATGGCGCTATTCAGGCTGACAGCGCGCAGGCTGGCCGTGGCGCCGAACGCCAGGGCCTTAAATTCGGAATCCACGGATTTAAAGGCGATCCTCCAGCAGAAGTTTCCTCAAGAGCAGGAAAAGATCAAGGCGTTACGGAAGGAGTTTGGCGGCACTAAAATGGGCGAGGTCACCTTGGACATGATGTACGGCGGTATGCGCGGGATCAAAGGTATGATCTGGGAGCCTTCCGTGCTGGATCCGGACGAGGGAATCCGCTTCCGCGGATATTCGATACCGGAGTGCCAAAAGCTGCTGCCGAAGGCAAAAGGAGGCAACGAACCGATCCCTGAAGGATTATTCTGGTTGTTAGTCACCGGGGATGTTCCGACAGAAGCGCAAACGACTGCTATTTCTGCAGATTGGGCCAGTCGCGCCGAGCTGCCAACGCACGTCGTTACATTGCTCAACAATCTGCCGGCGAAAGTTCATCCGATGTCGCAGCTGGCCGCCGCCGTCACAGTCTTGAACAGCGAGAGCAAATTCGCTAAAGCGTATAGCGAAGGCGTACACAAATCGAGCTATTGGGAATACACGTACGAAGACTGCATGGATCTGCTTGCAAAGCTTCCCGTGATCGCGGCGACGATATACCGAAATATATACCGCGACGGCAGCGGGATCGGTTGCATCGACGTCAACAAAGACTGGAGCGCGAACTTTGCCGCGATGCTCGGGTACGACGACCCGAAATTTACGGAACTCCTCCGCTTATACCTCACGATACATTCTGATCACGAAGGCGGGAACGTCTCCGCGCACACGTCGCATTTAGTCGGATCGGCGCTGAGCGATCCGTTCCTATCGTTCGCAGCGGGGATGAACGGTCTCGCCGGGCCGTTGCACGGCCTCGCAAATCAAGAAGTGCTCGTTTGGCTTGATAAAATACGCAAACAAATCGGAAACGACCCGACCGAAGACCAACTGAAGGAGTTCATATGGAAAACGCTGAAATCCGGACAGGTCGTACCCGGATACGGACACGCAGTCCTCCGCAAAACAGACCCGCGCTACACGTGCCAGCGGGAATTCGCGCTGAAACACCTACCCGAAGACAAGCTATTCCGCCTCGTATCCAACGTGTACAAAGTCGTCCCGCCGATCCTCCTCGAGCTCGGAAAAGTGAAAAACCCGTGGCCGAACGTCGACGCCCACTCGGGCGCACTACTTCAATACTACGGGATGAACGAGATGAACTACTACACTGTCCTGTTCGGCGTGTCGCGCGGCCTGGGAGTTTTGTCGCAGCTGATCTGGTCGCGAGCGCTCGGCCTCCCCATCGAGCGGCCAAAGTCCTTCTCCACCGAGCATGTCATAAAAATGCTCAAAAAGTAAACCGCCTAGTCACACCCACCCACCCTGTACTTAAAATGTTGAACCGACAGGTTGTGTCAAAAACCCTTAATAATTTATTATTATTTAATTTTTAATGACGATTTTTAGGGACACTACATACCACTTTGTATGTACCACTTACGAAGCAACCGATTATATATTAAAACTTTGTTTTCGAAAACTGATTTGTTTTTTTATTATTTCTAGCACAATGATCTGTTACATTTTTTCTATAAGAGAAAGAGTTTGAAATCACAAAAAGTAGATTAGAAACGTGGACTGCATTATTATTATTTCATTATGGGCGAGCGACAAATTGCTGATAGTTTCTTTTATTTCCCCAAACTTGCAAATACAGTTGCATATGTCGTAATAATAAATGTTTAAAGTACAAATAATCAATAAATAAATACAAACGGGGCTGCCATGGAATTCACTGACCGGAGTCGGGCCCATCATAATACTATTTTTTTTACACTTCTGGGGGGTGAGCAGTGGATTCCGGACTTACGAACCGGCTGTGGTAGGTTTAGGACAGCTGTCTTGCCACATGTGAGCGTTCACCTTACCACCCATTCACTCCCCCTTCGAAGCCATAGAATTTGAGATGCGCAAATCGCAGTTTTAGATAATTTTTCTAAGAAAGAGTTGATTATTTTTCTGGAAAGGCCAAGATCTTTAAAGAGGTGAAATAGAGATTTAGCTGGCAGGCCACGAGCGCCAACTTCCACCGCGTGAAGGTGAACAGTGAAGCCGTTCCGGGTTACGGCATTTGCAAGATCATGGTATTTATTTAATTTGTACTCGTGGTCTTTTGGGATATTTGATTCCCATGGAACAGTTAATTCTACAATAAGAGCCACCTTCCGAGATAAAGAGTAAAGAGTTATATCTGGACGGAGTGCTGTGCATCCGAGACTTTCAGGGAATTTATACTGCTTAGAGACCGAATCAACCTCCAGAATCCAATCTGTAGCTTTCTCGATTATTGAGAAAGGTTTTGTAGTTAAATGTTTTTTGCCTTTATGAATGAAACAAATAATCGTAAAATGACAATAATCATAATGAATAATTAAACATCAAATTATTCCTATGAGGTTTAACTCGTATGTTTTAACATAAGTATAACAAAGGTATCTTAGAGGGATATTATTTTTTCATAGTAAGTATCTAATATTTTTAGTAAAGATATTATTTTCCATAGTAAAGATATTGCAATATCTTAAGGTCGTCTACCTTATAAATAGCATGTGTGATAAGCCGGGGGATTATTCTTTAAAAATATAGCATAAAATTGTCTTATGTTTTGATTTACATAAGCCAGACAAATTTGGCATGCAAAAATTTTCAGGAATACCACAGTGCTTAACTTTATTCATTTATTTTTGTTTCTAAATCTCGTATCGAATTTGGAAGGTTATTGAAAAGTTTAAAGGCCAAATGCACAAACTTTTGCTGAGTGTCAAGTATGTCCATGTTAAGCGTATACAAGTATGTTGTTTTTAGTATACACTTTAGTGTAGGATAGTTGTTTGCAACTGAGAATATACGGTGATGCCATAGTAAGAACTTTGTATTTCTTGGAAAGAGGCGCGCATGTGTATCCCTCCATACACTGGCTATTATCCTCATCCTCTGCTGATATGACCATATCTTAAGTGCAATGTTTTGTTTACAATTACATGTTTATTGAAAAAGTTTTTAATCTTATTGATGCTGTTCCTCGGACACTTGTCTAAGGTTTCAAACAAAAGACTTTTCCCTTTTACTGCATATAATTTCCATTTTACTGCATAATGGTTAAAGAGATAAGACACTCACAAATAAGACACTCACAAGAAGACACTCACAAATAACGGTAATATGGTCAAATCGGCATGCAAATACATACATACATACGCATTAAAAATATAACCCTTCTTATGGCAGTCAGGAAATAAATCATAGCACTCATAATTTCATCACACAGCATAGAACCAAACCACACTCATGATTTCATCACAAGTAAAAAGTTTTACCGCCCAACGAAATGGGCGCGGGTCAGCTAGTAAGTAAATATTTTATTATTATTATTTGTTGATGAACTAGCGGCTTAACGCTGATGTGTTCATATCTATGAAATTCACTGGTGTTGCTGTTTCATTTATTATATATCATTTTTTAAATATAAATCAAGCCTATTTTTGAATGCGTTTGTGCTTCAATAACTTCCTCGGGCAGTTTATTCCAGCTGTTCACGATTCTGTTTGTCAGGAAGTGCTTTCTTGCTTCAGTTGGAAAGCTTGTTACGTTGAGTTTCAGGCTGTGACCTCTTAAGTGATGGTTTGAATTGAACACAAACATGCTTTCCAACTCTGGGCAGTCGTAGTGTTGCCTCAGTATTTTGTATGTCTCTATGAGATCTCCTCTGTGTCTCCGTTTCTCCAAGTTGTCAGTTTGAGGATTTTTAATCTATGTTCATAGGGTATTTTTCTTAGGGTTTTTGGCAGTTTACCTAGCGCTAGATGGTACAACGCGCTTCAATACATTAAATTTTTCAAATTTCAAAAATATATTTTTTTTTGCGTTTTTCCCATTTTTTAAAATCAAAAGTTGCTTATTTTCTCGTATTGATTCACCCACTTAAATATGTCACTAAAATGTGATAAAATCACGCACCACAGCCAATCTGCAGCAATCCACAAAATTTAAATTCTTCTATATTTTAGATTTTCCGAAAATAAAACGCACAGAATTTTACCGTAGTGTGCAGCTAGCCTTATGATTTTAAAAAACTTACTTGGTAGGATTTTTGGGACTGGGGAATAAGACCTCTAAATAAATGTACACTCTTTATTACGTATTCGCTGACAACTTCTCTGGCTGCAAGGTGGCCTTAGATCAAGGACGGTACACTTACCGCCATGAAAAAGTTCTCGCTGTTATTCGCGAGGTAATTAGTATCTCAGTGGCTCGTGCCAACAAGGGTTTGACAGTATCCTCCAAACCCCCAATACAGTTTGTGCGGGATGGCTCTAAAGGCAAAAAACATTTAACTACAAAACCTTTCTCAATAATCGAGAAAGCTACAGATTGGATTCTGGAGGTTGATTCGGTCTCTAAGCAGTATAAATTCCCTGAAAGTCTCGGATGCACAGCCCTCCGTCCAGATATAACTCTTTACTCTCTATCTCGGAAGGTGGCTCTTATTGTAGAATTAACTGTTCCATGGGAATCAAATATCCCAAAAGACCACGAGTACAAATTAAACAAATACCATGATCTTGCAAATGCCGTAACCCGGAACGGCTTCACTGTTCACCTTCACGCGGTGGAAGTTGGCGCTCGTGGCCTGCCAGCTAAATCTCTATTTCACCTCTTTAAAGATCTTGGCCTTTCTAGAAAAATAATCAACTCTTTCTTAGAAAAATTATCTAAAACTGCGATTTGCGCATCTCAAATTCTATGGCTTCGAAGGGGGAGTGAATGGGTGGTAAGGTGATAGCTCACATGTGGCAAGACAGCTGTCCTAAACCTACCACAGCCGGTTCGTAAGTCCGGAATCCACTGCTCACCCCCCAGAAGTGTAAAAAAAATAGTATTATGATGGGCCCGACTCCGGTCGGTGAATTCCATGGCAGCTCCGTTTGTATTTATTATTGTGTGTCATTAATTTAGAATATGAAATCGGGGTAGACAGCGAACAACTTACCTTCAATCCTTAGGTCTTAGCAAATTTGACTATCTAAACTTGCTACAGTTTTACACAAGACGAGCTTTGCTTTCCGCAAAAGAATCTATTACCACATTAACTAATAATGATAGTGACTCGTTTGAAAGAGTAGTTGTTAACAAAAAAAGCAAAGTGAATTATTCGCACACCTAATCGGCTATATAAATACCGACTGTCACTTGATGTTTGAGTTTACGCGGTTCAGCTCGTGTAGCCCCGTCCCCTTCTGTCTGCGGGGAGGATTTTTTCTAGAAGCCACCGGAATTCCCCTGGCAGAGATATCACACATACTGCGCACATGCTTAAAAATTAACTTAACCCGTTGAGTATGAGTCAACCAAATCTGGTCGCGAAACAATTATCCGTTGAGTACGAGTCGACCACATCTGGTCGCGCGTTTTTTTCACTTCTTTGACGTTCTCATATTTATTCATAATTATCTAATTGTTTTACAAAATGATATTTCAATATTCTATATTCGAAATTTCAATGCAATCATTGTGCAGTTGTTCTTTTTATGATTGGTGTAGTAGTTTCGTAGTTATAGTACTTTAAGTCGATGTCGCCGAAAATCCTGCAAAAGAGACAGATGCATCCATGAAAATATCCATTTACTCCAAGGGTTAAGATGCGTTCCAAAATCAAATGAACAATCGATAGTAGGACGCACTCTGGGTGGGAGGGGTTGCCTGCACTGGGGCCACCGCCGCACTAGATCTAGGGCTGGGCGCTAGTATCAAAGACCTCGGATTTTAAATACCCTAATTGTCGACCGCGCCAGATATACATAGCCATATTTCTATCATCTAGAGCAGTGGTTCTCAAACTTATTTCGTCTACCGCCCACTTTGAAAATCAATTATTTTTCAGCGCCCCCATTTTTTTTACTTGACAACATCTTAAAAACCACAATGACATTCCTTACTTTAATTCTAAACGAGACTTGAGACTTTTTTATCGTTAGGAGCAATTAAAATGCAACTTTATAATATTTAACAGTGTCTTTTATTCAATTTAAAACAAACATAATCAATTTTAATTATAAAACCAACCTAATGTGAAGGATGAATGATGATTTTTGTCAACAAGTTTGTTGATATCAGGTTTCAATTTACTCAAAAACAGCCGCAAGTCGCGGCGACTAAAATCGTTTGCATGTTACCGAACGCGGCGTTCGGTAACATGCAAACGATTTCTCTTTTTAGTAAGCAAACGCTGCTTACTAAAAAGAGCCACAGCACTAAATCCACGTTCACACAAATATGATAATGGAAATGCTATCAAATATCGTTGAACGATCGACCACAATCCAGGGTATAATTGCGGGATTTGCTTTTGTTGCTTTTGTAGTTATTTAACAATAACTTGTTAAAACTAGATTACTCACGGGCTATCCTACGAAAGCTATATTAAATATTTTTAAAGATACCTTCGGGAAAGATGGCCCAGCGGGCAGCCTCGCCCTCTGACTACCAGTTTGGAAGGATATCTCCGTCTGGAATTAACCTTCAGGATACCTCCTACCTCCTGACTGGTTACAGAATCGAGGTCGCTTGCGCGGTCCTTTTCCTTACGTAGCGGTAATCGACGGGTAGCGGCTGACGACACACGGGGCGCAAACCGTCCAGGAGCGCCCGAAGGTTGACTACTAGGGAGACTGGCCCGCAGGCCAGTGTCCTACCCCGGCTCTCCCTTCTGCGTGGAGGCCGCTGGATGCGTGTTGACCCGTGAGCATGACCGACCCTGAACGAATGGGTCTTCGTGGCCAACTCCAACAGGGCCCATTAGCTTCCAAGACAGACAGACAGACACACAGACAAACAGACGGACTTCAGTCTGGAAATGTTGTTTGGTAGGCCGGTAAAGTAAAATGAAATGAAAGATCATCCTGCTGTTAACTGAAGATAAGCCACCTCGGCGTGTCAGGATCAAGATCACGGTTGCATTATGCGCTAATCAATTTAGTCTCACTTGATAGCCCGTGACCTGTATCACTAACGCACTGAACACATCGTGTAATAGTTGTGATTAATCACATATTACACATTTCATAATAAGATGATAGCGTGACATACATGTGATAAGTAGTACAACAAATCCAATCAAAATAACTTACTAACATATCTTTGAAACTGTTAAGAAATTCAGATACCTCGTGAATATAATATATATTCACGAGGAGATACCTTGTGAATATAAGTGAATATAAATTATGTCTCCTATCTGAGGGAATAACTGAGGGAATCCTTTACAAGACTCGTATGATTTTATGTATGACTATTTTATCAGACTTGGGAGTTTTTTCCGACCCCAGTTAACTTCAAGGAACACATTCAGCAACTATTTACAAAGGGGTTCCCAAACTCATTCGTATCATGTCCCCTTGCTGCTAAACGAAAATAAAAGACACTGATCAGACAGTCTTAACTTATGCTACAGAAACATGGACTCTCACCAAAGTGGACGAGAATGTACTACATGTCTTTGAACGCTAAACACTCCGGCGAATCTTTGGTGCTATGCAGTAGGATGGCGTGTGGATTCGGGCATCCTTAGGCATAGACATGTCAGGTGGAACCAATCCTACACAAACATTTGGCCGTGAGAACGCTGTGCTTGCGGTGGATCTCAAACAATTCGATTCAGGCTCTAAAAACCTGTTTTCAAAGAGTCTCACAACATATACATCGTTATATAGATTATACAGTTCTGTGTTGTTCGTCTTGTGGCCTGCCTGTCTGTTTCGATCATATGGCGCAGAGCAAGGCCGTGCCCAGGGGGGGGGGGGGTCCGAGGGGTCCGGACCCCCCCGAAATGAAATGGATTTACACTAGATAGAATCGACTTTCCAAAATGAAATGGATTTACACCAGATAAAATCGACTTTTAGGTGCAAAAAATACATTAGGGGTATACCGCTTAAGCTATGTTCAGAGGGAAATTATAAAATGTTTAAATGAAGCTAAGGTATTCTCCGTTTTAGTAGACGAAACAGCTGATATTTCAGGTCACAAACAACTCTCTCTATGTGTTAGATACACACAAAAAGTCGATACTTGTTATGTGGTGAAAGAAGATGTTCTCGGATTTGTGAAAGTCGATAAAACAACTGCACAACCATTGGCTGACACTATCATAGCGTCCCTGAAAAACCTTGGCATTGACCTCAACAATATGGTGGGACAGGGGTACGACGGTGCAGCTGTGATGAAAGGTGCATTTAATGGCGTTCAATCAATAATACGGAAATCATTTCCCCGAGCTCTGTTTGTCCATTGCAGCTCTCATCCTTTGAAATTGGCCCTGTGTCATTCGTGTAGTGTACTTCCTATAAGAAATTGTATAGGAACTGTGAAAGTAATTGGAATTTTTTTGAGAGCATCTCCAAAGCGAACCGGCGCCCTACAGGCACGCATTAAAGCTAACTTTTCTGATGCAACTTGGCAGAAATTAACACCAATGTGTGAAACGCGGTGGGTGGAAAATCACAACGGCTTGTTAGAATTCAAACAAATTTTAAAATCTATTATTGAAACTTTAGAACAATGCAGCACAGACCCGGATATGGAGACCTCAACTAAAGCTTCTTCTTTTCTGAGATCTTCTCTTGCAAGCGAATTCGTGGTATCACTCTGTTTTTTAACGAAGGTATTTGCAGCTACCTTAACAGTATGCAAAGTCTTACAGTCACCTCTGTGGGACTTAATAACAGCTGTCGACCATATTGAAGGTCGACAGCTTTATTTATTGGCCGACGTCAATGAAGAGATCAAGCTTCCACGATTGACATCAGTACAGAAGCATCGCGCCAACCCAAATACCAATAACCCCGAACAGTATTACCGCATAACTGTTGCAATACCCCTATTAGACGACTTAACTTCTCAGCTCAAATTAAGGTTTACTGACCACAAGAAAGTATTGGCTGCTATGTACACTCTTATACCTACAGTCTGTTCCGAGAAGGAAACGCCATTTCCAAGAGAGGACCTGGTGATGTACGAGGCTATGGTTGAACTAGACGAAGCACAAAGCGAATTCCTGCTATGGAAGTTGTTTTGGCAGGGCAAAAACCCTTCGGATCGGACTTCTTGCGCCATCGAGGCTTGGAGAGTGCAACAGGCAATTGTATCCCAACATTTATATGTTGTTGAACATCTTGTCGACTCTGCCAGTAACCACTTGCACTCCGGAAAGGTCATTTTCCACACTTAGACGCCTAAAAACCCACCTACGGAATTATTTTGGGCAAGAGAGGCTAAACGGATTAGCCTTAATAGTAATTCACAGAGACGTCATCATCCCAACTGATGATGTTATAACCGAATTTGCCCGTAAAAAGTCTAGAAGGCTTGATTTTGTGTTGTGAATTCACCTTATAGGAAATATGCTTATTCCTTATTCGTTTTTAGGTTTAAAAACGAAAATGTTAGTTAGTAGTTAGTACCTACAGTATTTTCAGTGGCGGGCTTCTTCCGTCTTAATGTACGGGTAATAAATTTGAATTGGCCCGTGTTTTTTTTTTTGGACCCCCCCCCGAAAAAAATTCTGGGCACGGCCTTGGCGCAGAGCATCGATGTTTAGGCTGTTGATCGCGGTGGACAGACCACCTCCACAACATTTGTCTTGAGTTTAACTGGACCGCGTTTGAAATCTGCAAACCAGCTATATATTGTCGTTTTGTTTGGTACTTCATCGCCAAAACAGTTTTAATCCAAGATCTGCTGAGCTGACAAATTACACTTAAAATCGTAGAAAATAATTAGCAAACATTTTCATGAGAAATCCATTGTAATGCAGATATGCATTTTTTTAAAATGACGATTCAGATGAAACAATCTTTATTCTACAATCCAATAGTTATAATTTGAAATAGAGTGATTATTTTTTACAACATTTCGAATTATTAGGTCATGTGGATAGACCTAAATGTGGGACCATTCGGTTGTGAAGACCTAAATGCACTTGGTGAGCAAATGAAAGCCTAGTCCAGGTTAGAGTGCAATGGAAAAAGATTTTTGACGAAGCATTCACAATGAGTTGTAGCGCCAATGATGATGATGATGATGATAAGTGCGGGTTTTCAGCCAGCGGTAGGGTTGCCAGATGTCCGGTTATAGAACAAACTGTCTAGTTGGTCAAAAATACGGATTTTAATGTTTAATGCCTTTCAGCATACACTTCCAGACCCCAGTAACCTCGCTCGTTGGAGCTTTGCCGAGGATAGTTCTTGTCCCCTCTGTAGCAATACCCCTTGCACAGCTAGACACATTCTAGCTGGCTGCAAGGTGGCCTTAGATCAAGGACGGTACACTTACCGCCATGACAAAGTTCTCGCTGTTATTCGCGAGGTAATTAGTCTCTCAGTGGCTCGTGCCAACAAGGGTTTGACAGTATCCTCCAAACCCCCAATACAGTTTGTGCGGGATGGCTCTAAAGGCAAAAAACATTTAACTACAAAACCTTTCTCAATAATCGAGAAAGCTACAGATTGGATTCTGGAGGTTGATTCGGTCTCTAAGCAGTATAAATTCCCTGAAAGTCTCGGATACACAGCCCTCCGTCCAGATATAACTCTTTACTCTCTATCTCGGAAGGTGGCTCTTATCGTAGAATTAACTGTTCCATGGGAATCAAATATCCCAAAAGACCACGAGTACAAATTAAATAAATACCATGATCTTGCAAATGCCGTAACCCGGAACGGCTTCACTGTTCACCTTCACGCGGTGGAAGTTGGCGCTCGTGGCCTGCCAGCTAAATCTCTATTTCACCTCTTTAAAGATCTTGGCCTTTCCAGAAAAATAATCAACTCTTTCTTAGAAAAATTATCTAAAACTGCGATTTGCGCATCTCAAATTCTATGGCTTCGAAGGGGGAGTGAATGGGTGGCAAGGTGAACGCTCACATGTGGCAAGACAGCTGTCCTAAACCTACCACAGCCGGTTCGTAAGTCCGGAATCCACTGCTCACCCCCCAGAAGTGTAAAAAAATAGTATTATGATGGGCCCGACTCCGGTCGGTGAATTCCATGGCAGCTCCGTTTGTATTTATTTATTGTGTCCCTGAACTCTGGATAATATTCCGATTTCCCCAAAAAAGACAATGATGTTATATGATATTCACAGGAAATAAACATCATTTCAAGACTATGGTTAAAAGAATAAATAGATTTTTTGGAATGACTGTATTTATCACTAAGGAGTAATTTTACTCACGAATTCAATATTAAAAAATCACACGTACCTAACGCTTTGAAAAGGGCTGTTTTTTACTTGGAAAAATGGTATTCTTTGATAGCAAACTACGAAATAATTACTTGCTTAAGTTAGGCACAAAGTCTCCAATGTACGAGATGTTAGCTGTAAAAGAGGCTTATCTGATGGAAAATCTTATAGAATGACGACAAAATAAAATTTGACTTCAAATTAGTCTGCGTCTCTTCATTGATTGATAATAGGCTAGATTGCGTTTCTTCGTGAACTAAAATCGAAAATTAGGCCATGTGAACGAGACAGGGCAATACTCTAGAGTGAAATGTGAAATGAACGGTTATCACTTTTTCGCATTAAAACTACCCATAAAAGATCTATAATGAGAAAAGTCCTAGACGAATGGGAGGGTGGAATTCGCATTGGAGGTCTCAGAATCAACAACCTAAGATTCGCCGACGACACGAACATCATAGGTGCCGATGAAAATGAGTTGGCGACCCTATTACGCAGGGTGGAGAAGGAAAGCAAGGAGTATGGACTGCACATGAACCGCAGCAAGACCAAACTCATGTTTGTGAACCGGACTGGAACCATGCAACGCACCAACGAGCTGAGCGACCTTCTAGACTTTGTCTATCTGGGCTCCATGATATGTAACGACGGAAACTGTGAAAAGGAAGTCTCACGCAGAAGCCAGATGGCAAGATCGGCCATGAGCAAGCTAGAAAGGCTGTGGAAGAATCGGGCTATAAGCAAGCGGACTAAGGTCAGGCTGGTTCGAGCTCTGGTTTTCTCGATCTTTCTCTTTGCATCGGAGACATGGACTCTGAAGGCTCGGATACGCACCAAAATCGATGCACTGGAGATGTGGTGTTGGCGTAAAATGCTAGGAATCCCATGGACAGCACGCCGCACCAACAAATCTGTCCTGGAAGAACTCGGCATCCAAGTGAGGCTCTCCACAGTATGCATGAGAAGGGTCCTGCAGTTCTTCGGTCATGTTGCCAGGAGAAACCCAGAGAATCTGGAGAAAATGCTTTCTGGGAGTCAAGTGGAGGGAAGAAGAAGCAGAGGCAGATCACCGGCCAGATGGAACGACCTCATCAAAGAAGTTACAAAAGGGTCAATACAATCTGCGACCCGCCATGCAGAAGACAGGTCGAAGTGGAGGAGCCTCGTAGGCAAACTGTTGTCTAGTGGCCACGATCCTCAGTAATGAGGGAACGACGGAGAAGAAAAGATCTGAATCTGAATCAAACACCGCATGAAATGTGTTCAAATTCATTCGGACGAGTGTAAGTTTGACAGGTAACTCTATCTCGTTCGCTTAAACTAATTTCAGTTTTAGTTCACAAAGAAACGCAATTGGGCCCAATATGTAATTAGCAGCACAGAAATATGGCTAAAATGGACTTTGTGTATAATATACTTTTTAGTTGATTTAAAAATTTCATACAATAACAAAGCATTCTTCCATCAACGCGTATTTATTCTTCAGTGATAAAAAATAAAATACCAAAAGTATAGTGCGCGGCTGAGCACAGAGGTATGATCCAATGACTGTTTTTACCAGTCGTGCCGTCTCCATAGCGAACTCTTAAATGTAGAAACCAACAGATGTGAGCTCTGTATACATGTATGTATTTCTTCATCATCTACCACTTCCTCCCCAAACACCCACAGTAAATACACTGTACGTTTTTTTAAAAACCCATCTGGCAACCCTGGCCAGTGGTGATCAACCAGGCGTTATTCCTACGCAGTTTAGTCCCGAATTTGATAACTTCCCAAAGCCAATGTCACTTATATTATCACTAACAAATTGTACCAGTCATTAAAAAACATTCACACCATAATTACTCCGCCAAACTTCCTCCTCCAAATGAATTACTTATCTCATTAGCCTTGTCTATAATTAAAATAATGACTTCATTACCACAAGATTAATGGAGAGTACACAGTTTGTATTTGGTCTTTCCCTGTGATAATGCTGCTTCATAATGATATGATTCAAACAAAAAAAGGTTGTTCAAGTAGATATTGTGAAATGTCAATGGGCACGTCGTCATTTCGTCGTCATAATTTTATTTTTTGTTTTATTTTATTTTTTTAAATAGGCCAGTTGGTAGGAATTCCTACTCTTGGTATAGTCAAGTTGAATAACTGGTATTATACCTTATGTGGTATATATTTTTTTTTAAATATCGACTATTATTTTTTAATTGTAAAACAATTAATATTTTAATTAAAAATAAAGATTTAAGATCTTTTTTAAAATAATTGGAGCTGCTTAAATACTGCAGATAGTCAAAATATAAAAACGAAGAGTCGGTTATAAAACAGTAAAATTAAAATTATAAAAAATATAAAATTAAATCAATAATAATGTCGCAATAGAAATTTTGATCAATGATTGTATTTAGTAATGTAAATAATCAAAATTAGAACATAAAAAAAAATTAAAATAAGAAAAGATAAATAATTATGGGAGAATAGGAAAATCAATACTCTCAAATTACACAGGTGATTACCAGTTGGCAAAGTCATCACATATGCAGACAACATTGTTTTGTTATTTTAGAGTCCCGACAGGAAGCAAGCGTTTCTTAAGGAGGGGTACCACTCAAAACATGACATTGTATAATCAGAATAAAAGTTGTAATTATACGAATAGTTTCTTAAATGTTTAGTTAAATATACTGTCTATAATTCTTTTCATTTTAGACAAAGTCCCTCGAATGTCTCATATCATCATTGTTTTTTTATAAAAAAAATAGAATAATATTTAGGGGGCGGAGACAATAATACAGATTAAACATTAAAATTGTATTTTTGTCTTGCACTTCGTTTGCATAAACCAAAAACCGGACAACTCTACGTACATTTTTTATTGTACAAGCCAGTGGCTTGCCCAGGGTTGGTGAACGGGGCAAGCCTGACATACCTTTTTGTGTTTTTTACGGATTTTATTGTAAAAATAAGTGGTACCTCTTTACTCTTCAATCTTCAGTTTGAAATTTACTACTTGTGTACTTAGATTCAATAAAGCACACTGGAGAGTACTGGAGACATGCTACTGCTAGACAGAATTAAACATATACTTATCAGCAGTCGCACACCAACAGCATTTGCTCGAGCGAGTGAAATCATGTAAACACAGAACTCTCCACAAGGGACAATTTCCTCCATTATTTATCAGGCAATAAAAACCACAAATCAATTGAAATTATACAATAAAAAATCTGCTCTGTCACTTGTGCAAAACAAACTGATCTAAATACGGAGCACGCTCGCATTCTACTTCCATAACGCAAGCCTAGCTTAAACGTCAGTACAAAATTCGTATAGATACATATATTGTTTTGCGTAATTTTCCACAGGTTCCACTGACTTTGAAAGCCCCGTTGCAAGCCCATGTGTGCGAGCGAGATGACTAGCTAAACTCAACTCATTAGGATTGCAGCGAATTGTTGCGCAGTCATAAGCTGTTTTGTCACGTCGAGAGATCTGTGCCCGCTAGATAGTAATAGGCACTCGCAAATTCATTTAGTATTTTAGCGATCTTTTTAGGAACATTTTTAGGAGATACGGCAAGCCTGGCTTTTCGGCTTGTATTAAGGAGCCACCACTAGTACAAGCACCCTGAAAACTGGACTGTCCGGTCTAAAACCGAACATCTGGCAACCCTGAGTGTATACCTAGTCGGATAAGAATAATGGAGCTATGACGTAGGAGCTGATAATTATAAAAGGTGCAATTCATAACGTAACATCAATATCTTTCCTGATTGACGCACAGTTAGGTCAAAAGTCAATATAGACACATTTCCTCGCAAATCTGCAGTTAGTAACTACCCACCCATTGACTATTACGGGTATTATCTTATCAGCTGTGCATTTAAAAGCGTAGTACAAAAATATCACACTACTTACGGTGTTTAATATTAAATTCTTTTAGCATACACTTCCACACCCCAGTAACCACGCTCTTTAGAGCTATTCTGATAATAGTATATGTCCCTTTGTAGCAATACCCCTTCCACAGCTAGACCTATTCTAGCTGGCTGCAAGGTGGCCTTAGACCAAGGACTGTAAACTTATCGCCATGACAAAGTCCTTGCTGTTATTTGCGAGGTAATTTATTTTTATTTTTTATTTTTTTATTTTAAACCAGTTGATAGGAGTTCCTACACTTGGTTATGTCAAAAGTAATAAAAATAACAAGTATAATATAAATACCTATTAAGGTATCAGATATGAACGTCGGTATTGCAAGGTATGAACGTTGAACATCTAAGTGCAGATTTTCTAGGTTATATATGTAGAGGAAACAACATTTTCCAATATTTTCAATCAAAATTCTTAAGTAATTTCGTAAAATTTTCTATCTAATTTTCTATATAATCCTAAGTACTAAATAATCAAACAAATATTGGATAATTTCACAAATTATCATACGGGAAGATGTTTTAAAGAAAAAACACAAATACAAAGAAATCAGTAATAATAATTATAGTCAATAAATAGTTAGAAGACAAAAAAACGCAATTGTAAAATAGTCAATAATAGAAAGAATAAGGAATAATAATAGTCAAGTAGGTCAATAGAGCTGCGAAAAATTGATATTGTCGAAATCCTCAATGCTATACATGGGGTTTTTAGTCAAAATACCCTGTACCTTTTTCTTAAAGTGAACCTCCCCAAGGCCCCTGATGTGTAATGGAAGTTTGTTGTAGAATAAGTAAGATTGACAGAGAAAGTTATTCCGAACCTTACTCAGACGCACCTTAAAATGACGCAAGTCCTCTTTATTTCGCGTATTATGCGAATGAATATTTGAGTTAGTTGAGGTAGTCTCGATATTTTTTCTCGTATACATGATGTTTTGGTATATATACGCGGCGTATATATACCAAAACATCATATACCATAATTAGCCTCTCAGTAGCTCGTGTCAACAAGGGTCTGACAGTACCCTCCAAACCTCGAATACAGTTTCTGATGGAT
This sequence comes from Micropterix aruncella, assembly GCA_944548615.1. NCBI lineage: Eukaryota > Metazoa > Arthropoda > Insecta > Lepidoptera > Micropterigidae > Micropterix > Micropterix aruncella. Next base: position 15,236,638 of record OX155975.1, on the reverse strand, counting down.
GACTCTACAGACAAAACGTTCCACTACAAATATCGAGAAAGCTTCCCAATAACCGAGAAAGCTTCAGATTGGATTCTGGAGGTCGATCCTCTCCAGAAGTTTAATGTTAGTATTATGATGGGCCTGACTCCGGTCGGTGAATTCCACTGCAGCTCCATTTGTATTTTTTTTATTAAAAACTGTTAATCTTCCAAGATAGGGTGTAAAGAGTTATATCTGGACGGAGGGCTGTGCATCCAAGACTTTCACCTCCGGAATCAACCTCCAGAATCCAATCTGAAGCATTCTCTGTTATTTGGAAGCTTTCTCGATATTTGTAGTGTTTGAATGTTTCTCGATATTTAAATGTTTTGTGTGTAGAGTCATCCCCCAGAAACTGTATTGGGGGTTTGGAGGGTACTGTCAGACCGTTGTTGACACGAGCCACTGAGAGGCTAATTACCTCGCGAATAACAGCAAGGACTTTGTCGTGGCGATAAGTTTACAGTCCTTGATCTAAGGCCACCTTGCAGCCAGCTAGAATATGTCTAGCTTTACAAGGGGTATTGCTACGAAGGGGACTTGAACTATCCTCTGAATAGATCTAACGAGCGTGGTTACTAGGGTCTCAAAGTGTATGCTGAAAGGCATTTAAATAAAATTTCAGCATCTTTGGTATACCTAATTTCATTATCGATTTCATCTTGATAACTTTAAAATTAGCCAAGATAAACTTTCATTTGTAAGCTTCGGTATGGAACTCTAAAAGTCACCATAAGGTAGAAGAAGAACACCGAGAAGAAGAATAAATTTAACAGATTGAGGTAAACGAGATACGCAGAGCTGCAAATCCATGGCAAATAGCAGAAACGCTTCAGTAGGCCGTTCACTGACCTTGTAACACAAACATTATTGAAGGTGAGGCTGTTTGGTATGCTGGTTGGGTTGATTGGTGTCACAGAAACAATTCCGACGGACAAGGAAAAAGGTATTTCCACCGGCCTCATGCCATTGAACTTGCCATACTGGTTTATTTTTACACAATCACATTAAATTTTATTGGCTCCACTGTGATGGAAATTATGTTCGAGGTATTTTTAGAGTTTGGCTTTTTATTTTTGTTGTGAATGAACTCTTCTTCTTCTTCTGGTGTCGTATCTGCAACCATATCATTTTGTGACTATTTATACTATTTATCAAATTTTGAATAAATACTGTCTTTATAAAATCGAAGACTATCGCGGTTGTTTGACATTATAAAAAGGATAGAAGACGAATTTAACGCGTGAAATTTGTAGCACCCGACGTTTCGGTGACGTTGCAGCCGCCTTTGTCCAGGGTAGACTGAAAGAGCTGTCAATCCGTTGTTTTGCGGGTAGGCCGCATACCGCTGCCGCCACTGCGTAGGTTATAACGGTGGTGGGGGGCCGGGCTCGGAGCGCGCGAATTTCGAAAATCCGTCTTGCACACAACACTCACTGTATCCTGTCTTACGTCCTTGCGTTCGGCGGCTGACCCATTTTAAGAAGAGGGTTCCACGTAGAAGAGAGTTTGTAACCGTCGTCTCTATTGAAGTTCGGGGTTCTTCTTATTTCAATGGCTTTCCGGATCATGCGAGGAAAGTAGAATTGTTCCTTGGATAGCACAATGGGATTTTGGGCCTGTGGTATGCGGCCTACCCGCAAAAGAACGGATTGACAGCTCTTTCAGTCTACCCTAGACGACGGCGGCTGAAACATCACCGAAACGTCGGGTGCTACAAATTTCATGCGGTAAATTCGTTTTCTATCCTATTTATAAATACTGTCTTTAGCTGATAATAGTCTTTCGCTGTCGCTGTAAAAAGTATCCAACCTTGAATTTTTGTTTTCCAACCTTGACTTTGGGAATTTTGTATCACGAATAGGAACGCAATGGAAGGACAGATAGTGTCTAAAGAGTACTACCAAGGAATTCTCCCCTGACTCCGTGATGCAAGTCGGCGAAGAAGGCGAGACCTCTGAATGGCAAAAAACTGGCAGTTGCATCATAACAATGCTCCATCTCATTCATCGCACATGATTCAGACTGTCTTGGCGAAACATGAAATTCCATTCGTTTGCCAAATTCCCTATGACTTCTGGTTGCGACTTATTATTAATATTATTATTTATTCTGGACAGGCAACTTTACTGATACGTCCAGATCAGATCTTGTAAAGCTAAACAATATTAACAATATAATGTAAACAGTATTAACAAGTTTTTAGGTATATATCAAGTCTGCTTTTAAATTGATTGACAGAGATTGCACTAATCACTTCAAATGGTAGTTTATTCCACATGTCCACCACTCTATTTGGCAGAACGTTCTTAACCCTTCAAGCCCCGCGATTTCGATATCGAAGTCAACTGAACGCGTCCAGGAAAAGTGATTTGATTGGGTTTTTCATGTCATTCGTATGCAGTTGATACAAATGCACGATGATACAAATATCATCGTGCATTTAAATAAAATACAACTGCATACGGAATGACAGTTGAGGAGTCCCCTCGTCGGGAGCCAATCCAAGGTGTATAATCAGGTTTTATCTAGGTGTATAATCACTGTTTCACCGCTTCGTAAGGGAGAGGACTGCGCAAGCGACCTCGAACTCGTAACCAATCGAGAGACCGGAGTAATCTGGTCACAATTGGAAGTAAGGGCGTGAGTGTTGGGCCACGGGTAACACTCCTGGCTATCTCGCGGTTAAGGCGTTGGCCTCTTACGGGCTTGTGGAGTAGCTAGACGGTGGACTGTTTTGTCCTCAAGTCTTCTGCGCTCACTCCTGGGAGATAGAACGACTAATCGTTAAAACTTCCTGAGGTGATGGGCTCGCCCGCTGTAGTCCACAACCCTAGTTGTATAATCAGGTTATGCTTACCATTAAAAAAATGCATTGTCATCGGAATTGAACCAACATGTTAATTTTCAACTTCATATGATAATATTTGAGGAGTTCCCTCAATTCCTCATGGATCCCATCATCAGAACAGGATTTTGATAAAAATGGGACCAATATGTAAGTATATCCTTTCAAATAAAAAAAAAACCAATTTGGTTCATAAATGGCAGAGTTCTGAGGTAACAAACATAAAAAAAGATACAACCAAATTGGTTGTATCTTGGTGGTTAATAAGGGATGCTATGAAATTTTATTTTGACATTGATGACGGGTTGCTATGGGGAAGTTGACAGTCACGTGTCACGCGGTGTGAAAGATGCACTATGCTATTTAGTACCTGCCACGACCCCATCTCTGATTGGTGGACATGATCGATGGCTGAAAATATTTTATAGGATAAAACGATTTTACAATTGTTTAGAGTATTAGATTGCTGAATGCCATAGTACGATTTGGTAGCTAGGATTTTATTATGGAACGCAAAAATGATGGGTCTCACAGTTCCAAATATTGATTTATTTTCTCTAATGTTCAATACGGCGTCCTTCGGGGTATGGCAGTATGGCAGGGAACTATAGATCCTATCTCAAAATAAAATAACAATCTTATAACAACAACATCAGAATCTTAATATTAGCAAAAAAAAAAGTTTATAAATATTCCTTTTTTTAACACGCTTTTATTAGGTCGACCTGTATGTAACTAACTATGTAATAGAATCTAAGGTTACTAATTTAACCATCTTCCAAGGAACGTAGCGCCATGAAAATTGGCAGCTGTATGTAGTTCTGATGACAATACAATAATATGGTACTGTCGAACTGATCTGATGATGGAGTCGGAAGATATGAACTGGAACTTCATGATGGAACATCGTATCATAGCTGTGTTTGGACTTGTCAGAAAAGTCTTGGAATGAACTTTGACCACGATTAGGTTTCAAGGTCTGATGCTGTGGTTTTTACGTGCATTTATAAAAGCGTGTTTTTAGTGTTTTTTTTTTAAATTATTAATATATTTTTAAATTTTGCAAATGACCAACAAACTCTGGTAAATATAAATAAATAAATAAATAAAATATTCATGGCGACTTTTTAATTGGATTTTTTTTCTTTTAGTATGTACGTTTGATTTCTGAGTTAAATAACAAAATAATAAAATTTTGGAAAAAGTTGTAACTTCGCTTCTTCATGGACTACAGAAACAATTATGTTCCATCAATTTATACAAAATCTATTGCACCAATTTTCTCAAAACTTGACATACATGTTATTTACACCGCCCTTTGGCTTTAACAGTTTTATGTCTCGAAAATTTCCATACTCTACGCAAAGCTTATGGTCTTCAAAGGGTTAATGTTCAGACTAATAGATGGCAATCTATCTCTCCGTATTATTTGTGTTATGTGATTGTGATTCTGTGTGTGACAGATGTGATTCTGTGTGTGATGTAATTTATATAAAAATGCGATAGATGGCACAAATAATTGAATGTTGTTATTGTTGTCATTGGTTAAATTAATATTTTTCTTATAATCAAACAGTCCTTTATAAAAAAAAAACCACCTATTACCAATGTTATATTATAGCTAGCCATATAAATTACTACTAGTTTCCCCGGACAATGGTAACAGCGCCACCTGCATGTTGCCGGCGTAGAAGGGTCGCCAAAATGTTCTATGGCATTGAGCAATCTAATACCCTATATTATCAATGATTTTACCAAGTGCATATATACCTAGTTTCAGTATCGATACTTTAAGACCAATAATGTCCCGGTAAAAAGTAACTATATTCCGAAAAAGTAGAAATCTGTTGGAGCAAGGCCTGGCGAGTATGGTGGGTGATGAAAAACCTCCAGTCACAACCCCAGTAACTGATAATACCTAGCAACTACAACACCTGACTGCTCTCAAACAACGAAAGGGGACCTGTTTGAGACATATAAAATGCTCACCAATTATTACAATGAGCTAAAGAATATTTACAAATTCAACGTCAATAATCTTCGAAGTCACAGCAAAAAAGACTCCTGCTCTGGGTCCAGTTCTGTCGATGTAATGGAATCCGCAGGTAATTTGATTGAGAAGCGCAACGAACTGTCTGAGCATGGATTCTACAACCGATGGGGTGACATCCCGAATTCTGAATTCGTAATCGAGTTCAACCTTCACCACGTGAGAGGCGGAATAATATGCTAAAACATGGGAAATCATTATAAAGCTTGGGAAATCATTGCGAAATTTAAATGTAAGCCTCTTAAAGAACGTTCTGCAAAATAGAGTGGTGGACATGTGGAATTCACTACCGTTTGAAGTGATTAGTGTAGGCTCTGACAATCAATTTAAAAACAGACTCGATTTGTACATAAAAACTTGTTAATATTGTTTATGAATAGTTTTACAAGGTCTGATCTGGACATATCTGCAAAGCTGCCAGTTCAGAATAATAACTGATATGAAATGTGTGGTCGTGCATCGTCATGTAGAAGCAGTGGCAAAAAGCGATTGACCAAGCTCGCAGTGACCAGCGATTGACTGTTGTGCTAGACCTCAAGACGCCGTAATGGGAAACACCGTCACACGTCACCATATTCAAAAATAATGATCATTTTCAACCTTTTCATAATTGATATACCAGTGCTTATTGTAATGGGTTCATGTAATGGGAGCTAATGGGCCCTTGCTGAGTTGGCCACGAAGACCCATTCTGTCCAGGGTTGGTCACACTCATGGGTCAACAAACATCCGGCGGCCTCCACACATGAAGTGCGAGACCGGGCAGGACTCTGGCCTTAGGGCTAGTTTTCCCTAGGAATCAACCTTCTGGCGCTCCTGGACGGTCTGCGCACCGTGCAGCGTAAGCCAATCGACTGTGCATTCTGACTAACAGTCGGGGGAATCTGGAAGCAGTACTGTTTCCTATAGAACGGGGGTGGCTGCGGACCTTACGGCGACTGCTCTTGAAACGACCATCGGCTATCCGATCCTGGGTGAACATTTCCGCAATGCTAAACCTAAATAGGCTGCTAACCTTCTGGGACAGCCTGGGTTGGCTGGAGTAACATAAAACATAAATAGAAACATGAGCCACGCACAACGGCTCAATCAAGAGGCCAAGTGCGGGAAAAAGCCCAGAAAAACTAACTAACTAACTAATAGTCAATCGCCTATAGTCAGAATAAAAAATCATAATTATATAATAGTCAGTAATAGAAAGAATAAAGATAGGCAATTATTGTCAAAACCGATATTGACAAAACCCCTAATGCCATAAATTGGGTTATTAATTTAAATACACTATTACGAATGTAATGTAATTGCACACACAAACATATCTGAGCAATAACAAACAACAGAAAGACGAATGATTATGAAAAACAAATAACACGACTTTGAATTTAAATTTATATGTTATCCAAGTTCAAAGTGGGTAGTGTGATAAAATGACAATTACAGAGGAAAAGACCCAACAGTCGAGCTGTTGTAAGTAGCAAATCAAGGTCGCCCTACTGTTGATAAGCAATACCGTGTAAAAACAGACCTAGATAAAGTGGCCAAAAAGGATGACATATAGGAGAGCGGATACGTAAACAGAGCAATATTTACCAAACGAATAAATATTTGAACATTATCGACATACGTACAAATGCCGTGTCTAAGGTAATTGGCTGACAATTGGAGATATCATGCGATAAACGATAACAAGCGTTTCATCACAAGAATCAAGGACTTTTTTGCTACTAATCTATATGTGCTAATAAGCAAATCAAAATAAATAAATACAAACGGAGCTGCCATGGAATTCACCGACCGGAGTCGGGCCCATCATAATACTATTTTTTACACTTCTGGGGGGTGAGCAGTGGATTCCGGACTTACGAACCGGCTGTGGTAGGTTTAGGACAGCTGTCTTGCCACATGTGAGCGTTCACCTTGCCACCCATTCACTCCCCCTTCGAAGCCATAGAATTTGAGATGCGCAAATCGCAGTTTTAGATAATTTTTCTAAGAAAGAGTTGATTATTTTTCTGGAAAGGCCAAGATCTTTAAAGAGGTGAAATAGAGATTTAGCTGGCAGGCCACGAGCGCCAACTTCCACCGCGTGAAGGTGAACAGTGAAGCCGTTCCGGGTTACGGCATTTGCAAGATCATGGTATTTATTTAATTTGTACTCGTGGTCTTTTGGGATATTTGATTCCCATGGAACAGTTAATTCTACAATAAGAGCCACCTTCCGAGATAGAGAGTAAAGAGTTATATCTGGACGGAGGGCTGTGCATCCGAGACTTTCAGGGAATTTATACTGCTTAGAGACCGAATCAACCTCCAGAGTCCAATCTGTAGCTTTCTCGATTATTGAGAAAGGTTTTGTAGTTAAATGTTTTTTGCCTTTAGAGCCATCCCGCACAAACTGTATTGGGGGTTTGGAGGATACTGTCAAACCCTTGTTGGCACGAGCCACTGAGAGACTAATTACCTCGCGAATAACAGCGAGAACTTTGTCATGGCGGTAAGTGTACCGTCCTTGATCTAAGGCCACCTTGCAGCCAGCTAGAATGTGTCTAGCTGTGCAAGGGGTATTGCTACAGAGGGGACAAGAACTATCCTCGGCAAAGCTCCAACGAGCGAGGTTACTGGGGTCTGGAAGTGTATGCTGAAAGGCATTCAAATAAAATTTCAGCATCTCTGGCGTCCAGTCATAGAGCATTACCTTCCAGTGCATTGGAGGCGGAATGCAAAAGTCACCAATTGTTGTCCAGTCATTCTGGCATTGAAGGCCAATAGCATGAGCCATACTCTTGCTGTCGTAATCTCCCCGCAAAAGAGACTTCTTCAAGTCCACGTCGCTCGTGGTTGTACTGCCATACCCCAGACCAGTGCCATTCTGGCTGATTCCAGTAAGGAACCTTTTGTGGAAGTCTACGCGGGCTTGTAGTTCATTTGAATCACTACAGCCACTTATTACGTGCTTCGATATTGCCGGATCTTTGGAATTGCACAGAATCGAATTTTTGGTTATTCTGGAGTTGGCGTAGAGCAGAGAGGGCAGTTTAAGCGCTAGCCCAAAATTTTGTTTGGACCTGAAGAGAGTCGAGGGGTCAGCTGGTTTGGCTAAGGACAGCCAGGATTTTAAACTAGCTGTCACCAGTGCATCTAGACGGGACAGTTGGGTTTTGGTAAAATCGTAAATAAGAAAGGGCCATGACAAATGTGACGTTAGATAATTGTCATAGATCCAGGCCTTACGAGGGCCAGAAATTAGCAAGGCATCTATTTTCGCCAGGCAACTTTTGAAATGCTCTATAACATGATCGCCCGAGACGTCTTTTCCCTGATGGGTGATTTTTCTGCCGAGGAATTTGAAATGATTGTTTGGGTCTATAAGGGAGATATTAGAGCCCTTATAGACCAATTTGGGGTCATAGGATGTAAATTTTGTGCCCATGCGGGCGAGTCCAAGGCAAAAACATTTGGAGGGCTTTACTTTTATACAGCCTGACCAGTCGCAGAAAAGCTCCACTTTCTGTAATAGCAGGGAAAGCTGCTTGGGGCTTCTGGTGATGAAAGTTAGGTCGTCGGCAAAAGCGAGGCACGACGAGGTGTATTGGCCGTCTGTTTTAAAACGGTAGCCCCACTTCCTGTCAAACTGGCTCAGGCTTTCCAGAAGTATATTAAAAACTATATTAAAAATCGTCGGGGAGAGGCAACAGCCCTGAAATAGTCCAATTGAATATGGTATAGAGCGGGTAGTCCATTCTTGCGTTTTAACATGGAAAGTCAGACAGTTGTAGTAGGAGGCTACAATGTCACGCATTTTTAATCTAAATCCGTAGTGGATTTTTTAAAATGACCATATTCAATAGTCAATAGTCTTTAATTCATTCAAAATTGCAAATACACTTGAATATGTCATAATCATAATCGTTTAAACACAAAAATCCAAGTCAGACAAAATAAAAGATCAAGACAAAGATCAGGACAAAAAGAAAGCTCAAAAATCACATAAAATAAAATACAAACGGAGCTGCAATGGAATTCATCGACCGGAGTCGAGATAATTGATTCCCATGAAACAGTTAATTCTACAGGGCCACCTTCCAATATAGAGAGTAAAGAACCTGGACGGAGGGCTGTGCATTCGAGACTTTCAGGGAATTTATACTGCTTAGAGACCGAATCGACCTCCTGAAACCAATCTAAGCTTTCTCGATTATTGAGAAAGGTTTTGTAGTTAGATGTTTTTTGCCTTTAGAGTCATCCCGCACAAACTGTATCGGGGGTTTGGAGGGTAATGTCAAACCCTCGCGAATAACAGCAAGGACTTTGTCATGCCAGTAAGTGTACCGTCCTTGATCTAAGGTCACCTTGCAGCCAGCTAGAATATGTCTGGCTTTGCAAGGGGTATTACTACAAAGGGGATATGAACTATCCTCGGCATAGCTCCAACGGGCATAGCTAAAACGACAATAATTATAACGAATACTCAAACATTATCAATTTATTACTACAAGGTTTACCTTGTATGTTTTAACATAAGAATAACAGAGGTATCTTAGAGTTATATTATTTTTTACAATAAGTATGTACCTATAGTTAGTTAGTTAGTTAGTTTTCCTGGGCTATTTCCCGCACTTGGCCTCTTGATTGGGCCGTTGTGCGTGGCTCATGTTTCTATTTATGTTAGTCAAGCCAACCCAGGCTGTCCCAGAAGGTCAGCAGTCTGTTTAGGTTGCTACAGGCCTCCGGGACAGATGCTGGAGATTGTAGTATTCTTGCCCGTTGCTCTGCCACGCTCCTGCATTCTATGAGCACATGTTGTGGCATTTCTTCTTCCTCCATGCATCCTCTGCATAGAGGGCTGTCTGTCACACCTATGGTAAACAGGTGTTCGTTTAGGGGACAGTGGCCTGTCATAGTACCTATGACTTTACGGATTTTGTCCCTTTTTAATCTGGTGAGGTTGCGGGCAAGTTTTTTGGGCGCTTCCGGAACCGCGTTCTTTGTTTGCCTGCATCCTGCGTTTTTTCCCATTCTTTAAGGTGGGTTTCGTCGGTGTTCCTGCGTAGCCATGTTTTTATTTGGGCCTGGGGTATGGGCATCGAGGGTTCCGGTCCATATACTATTTCCTTTGATCCCCTTTTGGCCAGTTCGTCTGCCGGGTCGTTGCCCAGTGAGTCGCTGTGCCCCTTAATCCATTGCAGGGTCACTCTATTTGACCTTGCAATGGATTGAAGCGCATTGTGGCATTCCTTCCATGTGCCATTCAAGTATGTACCTATATTAAAGATATTGTTATATTTTTTCAACATTTTTGATTGTAAATCTCGTATTGTCTTTGGAAGGTTATGAAAGAGTTTAAAAGACAAATACACGAATGACTGGATCTTAGTCAAACGGACTTTAGGGTTGGCTTTGCTTCGAGTGTCATAGTCATGTATGACCATTTTCAATGTTGAAAATAAAAGTCTTCCAAACATCGCACGCTCAAGAAATTAGTTGCTATTATTTTGTACATTTTAACAAATGGTATCTATAGGTTCAATATATTAGAAACGTATGGGGAATTAAAAGAAAACTTGATGAACTACTTTAATATTTAATTCCGTGGTGCTTGTAAATTGTCAGCAGGAAAGCAGTAAATAAATCATCAAGTATTTTCTAATATTGACATCAACATCAGATCAGGTAAGAGACCCCTTCAACACATCTGTCGTCGATTCGGTTGACGTTGATTTGGCCTAAAAAGAAAGCCTTTACAGTCTCAAAAATAACCGAACACTTCAAGTTAAATATAAGGAGCTAGCTGACCCGTGCCCACTTCGTTGGGCGGTAAAACTTTTTAATTGTGATGAAATTATGAGTGTGGTTTGGTTAGTACTGAGTGCTATGATTTATTTCCTGACTGCCAAAAGAAGGGTTATATTTTTACTGCATATGTATGTATGTATTTGAATGCCAATTTGACTATATTACCGTTATTTGTGAGTGTCTTATTTGTGAGTGTCTTATCTCTTTAACCATTTATGCAGTAAAAGTGAAGTTATATGCAGTAAAAGGGAAAAGTCTTTTTTTTATTATTTTGATAATAATTCATAATTGTTGATAATATGACCAATAAACATGACCTAACGATTTAAATTATTTTTTTATTTTGAAAAACCACTTTTTGTGACTTAAATATAAAAGTTAGACATATGCTGTTGCTGACTTTTTTGTAGGCATTATCAAGCTCTACAACTTTTCTCTAGAACTTAATCATATATCTCTCATCGTTAAGGCAGCGTTCGTTAGAAACCTTTTCGTTTGACCGTTTTTTCCGACTAACTTTGGAAATCCGACTACCACAAAAGAGTCTTTTCATTTTTCGGATTAATATATAGCCTATGACACTCAAAAATACTGTGGCTTTCTATTGGTAAAAGAATTTTCGAAATCGGTTCAGTAGATCCAGAGTTTACTTCCTACAACGTCACAAACTTTACCTCTTTATAATATTAGTATAGATAAGGCATTAGTAAATGCTGGATGTATATTGCCGCAAAATACCCAACATTACGGACATTTTCGATGTCCTATTTTTGTAAGCTAGGCTTTTCAGCGCTTACAAATATGAAGTGTAAAAAATAACCAAAGCCGCTTTCAGTAGATGAGGTAATGAGGACATCATTATTCAGTGTTCGAGCACACATTAAACATCTGCGCAATTTGTTTCAGGCGCACAAAAAAAATGTTTTGACATAATAAGTAGGGTTATAGTTATTACTACTTACCTATATTCCCACAATTTGGTATAGTTTGCGACTTTAACACAACCTTCTAAAGTCCAGGATGAGTTTCTAGTTGAATAACTACATTTGGTGAAAATTAGATGGACCTAATTCTATGAAAAAATATTTATAGATTGGATAATACAATACAATCAACTACTCAGTAGATAGGCATACCTACACTTGGATGCGTCACAAAATTAAATGCTGAAAAATTAATGAATAAAAACATAACTATCATGGTAGTTAACATGGCCGTAATATTATATTCAATATTACCTACATACAAATATTGAAATTATACTAATGTGATTTAATATTCAGGGAGAATAATATAATAAAATAGAAACGCAGATTCTATGTATTAGGACCTTGCATTGAAAACTTCGATTTCCTAAGAAATGCCTTAGGGGAGAGGAGTGAATGGGTGGTAAGGTGACCGTTCACATGTGGCAAGACAGCTGTCCTAAACCTACCACAGCCGGTCGTTAGGTCGGAATCCACTGCTCACCCACCAGAAGTGTAATAACACTATATGATGGGCCCGACTTCGGTCGGTGAATTCCATGGCAGCTCCGTTTGTATTTTATTTATTTAATTTAATTTATTATATTTCTAGTCATTTACCAAATTGCAAAATACTTCATGTCATGAGGCTTCACTAGGCTTCAATTATCAGTCTGTGTCATTTCGTTGAAGTGTCAACAACGGTAACTTTGTTAGCTCCGAAGATGTCAAAATTTGAGCCGACAAAACGTCATTTGCGGGAAGCAATGCTTTTCTGCTTTCATCTTAAGAAAACTGCCGCAGAATGTTATAGATTGCTGCTGGAGGCTTACAGAGAATTAACTCCGACAGAAAGGACTGTTGAGACTTGGTTTCTCCGATTCAAAGGTGGTGATTTAGAAGTGCAAGACAAAGAGCGCCCAGGTCAGGAGCAAAAATTTGAAGAAGCCGAATTGGAGTCCATACTCCATGAAGATTCGAGCCTGATGCTGGCAAAGATAAGTGAAGTGCTTAATGTTCATCCCTCAACCGTTTCGAGACGTTTAAAATATATGGGAGTCATTCAAAATGAAGGGCATTGGGTACCCCACGAGTTGAAGCCGAGAGACATCGAAAGACGTTTCATGACTTGTGAAATACTCCTTCGCTGTTAAAAAAGAAAAGGTTTTCTCCACCGAATAATCACCGGCGACGAAAAGTGGATCTTTTACGAGAACCCTAAACGCAAAAAATATCGCTCGTACCCCGGTGAATCACTTCCATCGACCTCAACAGCCATGCCGAAGAGGGACATCCACGGATCCAAGGTAATGCTTTGAATTTGGTGGGACCAAAAGGGTGTCATCTATTACGAGCTGCTGAAACCGGGAGAAACCATCACAAGCGATCGCTATCGAGCTCATCTCAAGAATTTGAGCGAAGCTGTGAGGATAAAACGACAGGTAATTTTCCAGCATGACCACGCTCGACCACACGTCGCGATGCAGGTCAAGAACTTCCTAGAAACGCTTCGCTGGGACATCCTACCTCACCCGCCGTACTCCCCAGATATTGCGCCATCCGACTAGTATTTGTTCCGGTCAATGGCCCATGGCCTTTCCGAGCAGCACTTCCAGTCTTTCAAGGATATTGAAAAGTGGCTGGATTCATGGATAGCCTCCAAGGACGAAGACTTCTTCCACCGGGGAATCTGTCTCCTGCCAGAAAAATGGGAGAACGTCATAGCTAGCGATGGACAATACATTGAATGAAATGCACTTTCCAAAAAAATCTAAGTTTTCAATTTAAAGACTTAATAGAATTATCAAAGTGTATTTTTTTAAATATGTAAAATAAATTATATAAGAATTAGAATGTCAGCTATCATAATACCATTATGTTTACAAATTTACAAATGTTATTAATCATCACTAAGAATTTTCAAACTCCCTTATAACATAAACTGGGTTTCTTACCAAATTATTTACAATTATCTTTTTAAATTGGTCCTCTATAAGGCTTTTTATTTGCTCTGGAATCTTATTATAGTACCTAACACAAATTATCGCTGTCGGTTTATGTGGAGATTGGATTTATTCCTCGTATTGTGATGATGAAAATAATTGCTATATAAAATAGGTAGTATGTATTATAAAAAAATCTACCGGGGGTCTACCCGCTCCCCAAACCCACCTGTGTGCCCAAGTGGCTCGACTCGAATAAAAGAGTGCCCTCATCAAGAAAAGGTTAAAGACCACTGGTCTAAAACCTAGTCCATATACCGAACAAATAGCCCTTTTTTAACCCGTTGAGTATGAGTCGACCAAATCTGGTTGCGAAACAATTATCCGTTGAGTATGAGTCGACCAGATCTGGTCTCGCTCGGCGCGCGCGCTTTCGAACTCTTTTTTTACCATCGAAAGCATTTTGTCTCTTTCATGCGTATGGCAGATCGGTACAGAATTAAATTCTCTCTGTTAGCATTCGCAGCAGCAACTGCGCAGTCCATGTAACATATTATTACGGACCGCGGCAAATCGAACATCCGCCTTCACGAAACGTCAAGTCCGCCGGTGCGTGTGCCGCCATTTCGGAAACGTTTTTCGTGTAGTTTTCGGTGTTTATTTGAACGAATCGTAAGTAAAACCATTTCTACAACATCATATAGTCCCCCTAAACTGATTAGATGTACCATTTATCGTGTATATAAAGTATTTCGGGTCTTTGAATGTCGCGTCGCAAATGCCAAAGTCGGCCATTGTTTTTTCACTTCTTTGACGTTCTCATATTTATTCATAATTATCTAATTGTTTTACAAAATGATATTTCAATATTCTATATTCGAAATTTCAATGCAATCATTGTGCAGTTGTTCTTTTTATGATTGGTGTAGTAGTTTCGTAGTTATAGTACTTTAAGTCGAGCGCCGTCGATGTCGCCGAAAATCCTGCAAAAGACACAAATGCATCCATGAAAATACCCATTTACTCCAAGGGTTAAACATTACTGATGTATGTACAAATGCAGTAACTATTATAATTGGCTGACATGTAATTGGAGATATCATGCGATGGACGACGTAAATAATTAATCACAAGAATCAAGGCCATTTTAGCTACTAATTAATCTATGTGTACTATTATTCTTTCTATTATACCAGCCTTTACCACTAGTTACGTATAATCGTAGACAAGGTCCACTGATATTGATTACCAATAGGAAATCTGGAGGAACAATCTATCCATATAGACTTTTAAAAGGTAACCACAAACATTGGTAACTTGTCTATTACTATTTCCAGTACATTCAGAAATTGATTTAAATCATATAGAGACAAACTATACAAACAAACATTTGCAAATAATTTAGACATAAAAACACAACTTATTTTATTAAACAAACAAAATAAAAGGCAGAAAAACGAATATCATGACTTTTTAAAAAATCTATTTTACTTTTTACGAAGATAGCAGATTCACCTCTAGCTGTTAGTAGAATTAACTGTTCTACTGTTAGTAGAATTAACTGTTCCATGGGAATCAAATATCCCAAAAGACCACGAGTACAAATTAAATAAATACCATGATCTTGCAAATGCCGTAACCCGGAATGGCTTCACTGTTCACCTTCACGCGGTGGAAGTTGGCGCTCGTGGCCTGCCAGCTAAATCTCTATTTCACCTCTTTAAAGATCTTGGCCTTTCCAGAAAAATAATCAACTCTTTCTTAGAAAAATTATCTAAAACTGCGATTTGCGCATCTCAAATTCTATGGCTTCGAAGGGGGAGTGAATGGGTGGCAAGGTGAACGCTCACATGTGGCAAGACAGCTGTCCTAAACCTACCACAGCCAGTTCGTAAGTCCGGAATCCACTGCTCACCCCCCAGAAGTGTAAAAAATCTTGGGATAGTGGAAGACCCCACATGCAGGGACTGTGGAGCGTAAAGGTTATCTATTAGGTTCGCGCACCAACTCTGCTCCGCAACTGAATTACCGCGAACGTCAAGGAGGCCTCGCATGCGATTTTGACCAGACTGGAGGACAGAGAAATCCGTCCTAATCTGATAGTAAGGGCAAGAGGTCGGCCTGCTGGTCATGGTCAGCTTCCTCTGGGAATCAAACTTCTGCGACCGGGATATATACCTGTATCCCGGTCGTCGACGTCTCCGACGGCGCCCCTGCCGTTTGCTACCCGTTTTTTATTTTTCTTTTTTCGACATGCCGCATGGAGCATAACTTCCACCGCCTCATCATTGCAATTAAAATAATAACATATTATATTATTTAAAAAATGAAATATGTTACCGCTTAGTCTCCTAGTTTAGTTTAGTAATTAAGTAATAATTGTAAACATTTTGAATTTTAAATAAACGGTTTACGGGGTGCCGGCGGGGGCTGAAGCCCGGAGAATCCTTCATAAGGTCTCCGTTCGCTCACCCCTCACGGCTACCCTTCCGGGACGCGTGAGGTTGTCGTTGCATGACATCCTGGGCAGATAAAACGACCCACCTCGTTAGAACTGCCCGGGTGGTGGGCGTGGTTTTCAACCCTCGCCTGTCGCCGCGTAAATATTGAATGTATCTCGTATATGTGCGACCAGGCGTATATACCCAGGCTCGCATGAAGTGCGAGCATGGGTAGGACTCTGGCCTTATGGTTAGTTTACCCTGGGAATCAACCTTCTGGCGCTCCTGGACGGTCTGCGCACCGTGCGGCGTAAGCCAATCGACTGTGCACTCTGACTAACAGTCGGGGGAGTCTGGAAGCAGTACTGTTTCCTATAGACTGTTTGGGAGAGGACCGCGCAAGCGACTTCGAACTCGGAACCAATCGAGAGACCGGAGAAATCTGGTCACAATTGGTAGTAAGGGCGCGAGTGTCGCCCGCCAGGTAGCATTCCTGGCTATCTCGCGGTAAGGCGTTGGTCTCTTACGGGTTGTCGCGTAGCTAGACGCTGGATTGTTTTGTCCAAAGTCTTCTACGCTCACTGCAGGTCGATAGAACGACTAATCATTAAAACTTCCTGTGGTGACGGGCTCGCCCGGTGTAGTCGACAACTCAAGTTGTTTCCTATAGAGCGGGGGTGGTTGCGGACCTTACGGCGACTGCTCTTGAAACGACCATCGGCCATCCGATCCTGGGTGAACAGCCGGGCAAAGGATGCCGTCGTCCGCATAGATTAGATAGATTCGGTAAACACCGTTTCACCGCTTCGTAAGGGAGAGGACCGCGCAAGCGACCACGAACTCGTAACCAATCGAGAGACCGGAGTAATCTGGTCACAATTGGAAGTAAGTGCGTGAGTGTCGGCCCGCCAGGTAACATTCCTGGCTATCTCGCGGTTAAGGCGTTGGCCTCTTACGGGCTTGTGACGTAGCTAGATGGTGGACTGTTTTGTCCCCAAGTCTTCTACGCTCACTCCAGGGAGATAGAACGACTAATCGTTAAAACTTCCTGAGGTGACGGGCTCGCCTGTTGTAGTCGACAACCCAAGTTGCTGGTTTCTCTTCCCAGCGCCTCGCAGTACGGCGTTGGGACTCTTATGGGCTTGTTCGCGTAGCTAGACTGTGGACTGTGTTGTCCCTAAGTCTACGTTTATTCCATGGGAAAAAGAATGACCTGATAATATAGAATCGAAGACTATCGCGGTTGTTTGACATTATAAATAGGGTAGAAACGAATTTACCGCGTGACATTTGTAGCACCCGACGTTTCGGTAACGTTGCAGCCGCCGTTGTCCAGGGTAGACTGAAAGAGCTGTCAATCCGATGTTCTGCAGGTAGGCAGGCCGCATACCCCTGCCGCCACTGCGTAGTTTATAACGGTGGTCGGGGCCGGGCTCGGAATGATCTGATATTGTTATAACTTCCTGAAGTAGGAGGTTCCGTAACAGTTGACATCTTGCAATTGCGGGGCAGAACCAAACATCGGGTTGAACAAGTAAATATTAAAAAGAATAAAAAAAACGACTGCTATTACAGAATGTAAACTATTGTCTTTATAATTATTTTTGTTACGGTTTATCTATAAAACATTTGTTGTTTATGAATTTATCCATATAGATACATGTATATTTCCAAAATGAACTCAATCAGACCTTTCATTTCACACTAAACACGATACATTTATGTTTGGGCAGTTAATGTACCTATTGACACTCGGGATGACATAGAGATTCTAGCAATACCACACACTTCTAAATCGGTTCAAGCGTTTAGAAGTTATGGTGGAATCAAGAAACGGAAAACATGCATAGATGAAACCTGAATACATTACACTTCTTTTTTTGTTGGACAGTCATGTAAAAAAGGTGGAAGAGAACAACTCTAAGGCAAGCAAGACGTGCTGTTAGGAAACACACTCTTAAAGTAACTAGATTTTGCTTCAGACTTTCCAGGAAAACCCTACGTAAAATGGTGGGACTGCTAACAGGGCACTGTCGCGAAAATCGTATATGGACCGGTACCCTTGATGCCCATACCCCAGGCCCAAATAAAAACATAGGTACGCAGGAACACCGATGAAATCCACCTTACAGAATGGAAAAAAAACGCAGGATGCAGGCAAACAAAGAACACGGTTCCGGAAGCGTCTAAAAAACTTGCCTGCAACCTCACCAGATTAAAAAGGGACAAAATCCGTAAAGTCATAGTTACTATGACAGGCCACTGTCCCCTAAACAAACACCTGTTTACCATAGGTGTGACAGACAGCCCTCCATGCAGAGGATGCATGGAGGAAGAAGAAACGCCACAGCATGTGCTCATGGAATGCAGGAGCGTGGCAGAGCAACGGGCAAGAATACTACAATCTCCAGCATCTGTCCAACCCAAACAGGCTGCTAACCTTCTGGGAGAGCCTGGGTTGGCTGAAGTAACATAAACACAAATAGAAACATGAGCCTCGCATAACGGCCCAATCAAGAGACCAAGTGCGAGAAAAAAGCCCAGACAAACTAAATAACTAACTAACTAGGGCACTGTCGGCTCCACAAATACCATCAAACTCTTAGATAGTGGAAGTGGGAAGTGGAAGTTAGAGGGATAGTGGAAGAACCCACATGCACGGGCTGTGGAAGAGGGGTTGACTATCAGAAGAGACAACGTTCTGACCGTCGTGAGCTCTGCAATTGGTCTCTCAGGTAGACTGGCTGCAGGATCGGTAGGTTGGGAGTACTCACCATAAAGGGGTAAGCTACAATGGTCCTTAACGAAGGACTAAGTGCGGGTAGTTGAACACTGCCCCCCCCCCCCCGCTTATCATCATCATCAAAGTGGACACCTAAAAAAGGTATGTGCCCACTCGTGCGCTTTCGTCGTCACTTTCAATTTCATCTTGTGTCACTTTCATTTTCATCGAATGCCTCAAGACGCATGCAGCTATAGGACCCTTGCTGTTATCAGACGTTTCCAGATACCCCCGCCTTTCCCACCCCCCGGTTATCTGTCGGAGAACACAGTCGTTCGGATAACGCCGCACGATGCGCAAACCGCCCAGTGTCACCCGACAAATTCCTCCAGATTAGATCCTCATCAAGAGCAATCAAAATAAGAAATACATAATCGAGGTGTTTTTAAAACAATTTAATAAATAACACTATTTACTTTTTTTTTTTTTTGATCGTCGAGTACCAAATTGTGTCCGGTTTTCTTGACGGCCTGTTCCAATTTGTCCAGGTCTTTGAAGGAAACGTTACTAATCTGCGGCTTCAGCGGCGCCGCCTGCTTGTCAGGGTCTGGCTTCCATCCGACGAGATAGATGATCTGAAATGTGGCTGTGACCCCTTTGTAGTCCTGGTTCACCATGTCCTGCAAAGTACAAATAAATAAGTAAGTTAAATGTTAGGTCCTTGCCTGTTAGCATTGGTTATATAGGGTATTAGATTGCTTAATGCCATAGTAAGTTTTGGCAACCTTTCTGCGCTGGCGACATGCAGTTGGCGCTGACAGCATTGTCCGGCGCAAATAATGCTTTCGCGCTGCCCCGCTCACTAGCCGTTCACTCGCGCAGGATGATCACGTCAGATACCGGTTTCCATACTGCATTATCACTAGTCAGCTATGCTCGCCTATATCGTCTGCCTACCCTGATCGTACTAATTCTATTGTTTAATATTTTACAATTCATTTATCTCTCACAATGCTACTTACTAAATAAAATTAATCTCCGTGCTCCTTCCAAACTCAATAGATTTAACCCTACTCTTCGTGTTCCTCATGCTGGCACCAACTATAGGCAAAATGCATTTCTGTGGCGAACAAGTGACAATTTCAATGATTTCATTAAACGCTTTGACTTTGATCTATACTGTACGAGTATTAACTCAGCTAGGCAGCAGCTGAACAGTGAATTCTTTAGCATTAATTGTTGAATAATTTTGGATGTATTTTTAATCGATAGCTGTAATTGAAAGGTCACATATGTTTCTACAACGTTACTTAAACGTGAAAACCTTTAATTGGCTCTCTGTTATCCTACTCCTCTTTTTGTTAAATTATAATTAGCTGTTGGTTTTCCTAAAAATAAATAAATAAATAAAAAATAAATATTGGCAATTTATTTGGCAATCTACAATAATATTGATAATGAATGGTTTTTTGTAAAGGACTGATTAATTATAAAAACACATTATTTAACCTATGGTAATAACAACATTCGATTATTAATGCCAGCTATTGTATTTTTATATAGGCTGATGACATCACAGAAATATAACAGAGATATTATAATGCCATCTATTACACTATTTGAATGGTAAAGTGCCTAAATTATTATGAATTGTAACATGTAAACCAAATTAAAATTGAGGCCTTTATGTAAATAATATTAAAATAATAAGAGCTGATTAAAATTCGTTTTTACTATATTATAAATAAAATACAAATGGAGCTGCCATGCATTCACCGAACGGAGTCGGGCCCGTCATGATACTATTATTACACTTCTGGGACCGGCTGTGGTACGTTTAGGACAGCTGTCTTGCCACATATTACCATCCACCTTACCACCCCATTCACGCCATAGAATTGAGATGCGAATATTGCAGTTTTAGATATTTTTTCTTGGAAGGAGATGATTAATTTCCTGGAGAGACCGAGACCTTTAAAGAGGTGAAACAGAGATTTGGCTGGCAGGCCACGAGTGCTAAATTCCACCTTGTGAAGGTGAACAGTGAAGCCGTTCCAGGTGACGATATTTGCGAGATCATGGTATTTATTTAATTTGTTCTCGTGGCCTTTTGGGATATTTGATTCCCATGGAACAGTTAATTCTACGATAAGAGCCATCTTCCGAGACAGGGAGTAAAGAGTTATATCTGTACGCAGGGCTGTGCATCCGAGACTTTTAGGGATTTTTTACTGCTTGGGGACCGAATCGACCTCCAGAATCCAATCTGAAGCTTCCTCGATTATTGAGAAAGATTTTGCAGAGGGATGTTAATTGCCTTTAGAGCCATCCTGCACAAACTGTATTGGGGTTTGGAGGGTACTGTCAGACCCTTGTTGGCACGAGTCACTGAGAGACTGATTACCTCGCGAATAACAGCAAGGACTTTGTCGTGGTGCTAAGTGTACCGTCCTTGATCTAAGGCCGCCTTGCAGCCAGCTAGAACATCTAGCTGTGCAGAGGTCTAGCTGTGCAGAAATATTCAATCGCATAATATGCTAAAGAAATATGCCTTGCGTCAATTTAAAGTGCGACTGAGTAAGGTTTAAAGTAGCTTTCATTGTCAATTTAACCTATTTTAACAATGAATTGCTATTATGCCCCAGGAGCCTTAGAGGACGTTAAAGTATTACGTAAGGCAATTTGGGGGGAAGGACGGGTCTTGTAAAACGTTACGATGCATTACAGGGGCGGGAGGGGGGTTCGAACAATGCGTTGTGTAACATTGTTTTTTATTTTTATTTTATGAGTTTATTAGTATAAAAAAAGCTAAAATAGGAGAATACATGAGAAGAACAATGGTGGATGAAGCCAAAAACGTATGTAAGGACAGAGCCAAGTCAGAAAAACGGCATAATTTAATGTAAGATTAGTAGTAAAAGTTTAGTAGGACAAATTTGATCCCATTTTAAATCGCCCTTCGATATTGCCAGACGGAAATCTTAAATTAAAGATATTTTGGCCATATCGTAGCGCCCTCAGAAAGTATATAGTACGGCGTGTCGAATAGTAAATTGCATTTTTCGCAGCGGCGAGCGTTTGGTCCCGTATACGACGTTACGGAGTGTTAGGCGGCCGACCTTTGGTCCGCCAGGGGATGTTACGGAGCGACCGGGTTAACATATTTTAAACTTAAGCAAATGTTTATTACATTATGTGTGATTGTTTATTAAATAACAATATGAATAAATAAATAAACAATATACGCATGTATTGCGAGTTAGAAATCTGTTTTATTTATTATTACCGCAAACGCGATTAAAATATATAAATATAAAAAATACCTTTGTTACTGACAAAGGTATTTTAGCGACTTTCCGGTACTTTGCGCAACATAAATGTGAATTTAACCCTTGGAGTAAATAGGTATTTTCATGGATGCATCTGTCTCTTTTGCAGGATTTTCGGCGACATCGACCTTAAAGTACTATAACTACGAAACTACTACACCAATCATAAAAAGAACAACTGCACAATGATTGCATTGAAATTTCGAATATAGAATATTGAAATATCATTTTGTAAAACAATTAGATAATTATGAATAAATATGAGAACGTCAAAGAAGTGAAAAAAACGCGCGACCAGATTTGGTCGACTCGTACTCAACGGATAATTGTTTCGCGACCAGATTTGGTTGACTCATACTCAACGGGTTAAGGTAAAAATGGTCACTTGGGTGTTACGTAACGTTTAGAGAGGGGGAGGGGGTACAGAAAAACGTTACGGCGCGTTACAAGAGGAGGGGGAGGGTCAAATATTTTCAAAAATTGCGTTACATGGTACTTTAACGCCCTTGGCAGGTAACTTTCAAGTACAAGGTACAGTGTATTTTAGTTAAAAACCCAATCTATAATATGAAATCGAAGACTAAACAGATTCGATATAAAAACGATCTTCAAACCGACCCAAAATATAGCTCGATTTTTGAGGCCTGTAAAGGATGTAATACCACTGCAAACCCCGGGTGTGTATAAAGTCGAATGCAGCTGCGGTCTAGCCTACGTTGGACAAACGAAACGGCCCATAGCCACGCGACTGACAGAACACATCAAAGCTGTTAAAAACGTTCAGCGAGAAAAATCGGCGATCTGCGAACATATATTGGATAGCGGAAGTAACCACTGGATGCAGTTTCAAAATCCCATTGTTCTATCGAAGGAACAATTCTACTTTCCTCGCATGATCCGGGAAGCCATTGAAATAAGAAGAACTCCGAACTTCAATAGAGACGACGGCTACAAACTCTCTTCTACGTGGAACCCTCTTCTTAAAATGTTCCCGCCGCCGAACGCCGAACGCAAAGACGTAAAACAGGATACAGTGAGTGTTGTGTGCAAGACGGATTTTAAAAATTCCCGCGCTCCGAGCCCGGCCCCCCACCACCGTTATAACCTACGCAGTGGCGGCAGCGGTTTGCGGCCTACCCGCAAAACAACGGACTGACAGCTCTTCAGTTTACCCTTGACAACGGCGGCTGCAACGTCACCGAAACGTCGGGTCCTACAAATTTCACGCGGTAAATTCGTTTTCTATCCTATTTACAATCTATAATATTTAAGCATTTTGACAATATCAAAATTCCTCAGTTCCCTTGACTTTCTAAGACTATATCTTTATTCTTTCTATTATTGAGTGATTATATCATTGTGAATTTTTATTCTGACTATTGGCGATTGACTATTATTGTTATTATTAAATCGGTATTATTTGTATTTTTTAAATATTTTTTAATACTGTCCATATGAAAATTTTGGAGAATTTTGATTGTAAATGTTGTAAAATTTTGTTCAATAATTTGTATTTTTAAATAATTTTTATTACCTACTGTCAATAAATAAATACAAACGGAGCTGCCATGGAATTCACCGACCGGAGTCGGGCCCATCATAATACTATTTTTTTACACTTCTGGGGGGTGAGCAGTGGATTCCGGACTTACGAACCGGCTGTGGTAGGTTTAGGACAGCTGTCTTGCCACATGTGAGCGTTCACCTTGCCACCCATTCACTCCCCCTTCGAAGCCATAGAATTTGAGATGCGCAAATCGCAGTTTTAGATAATTTTTCTAAGAGTTGATTATTTTTCTGGAAAGGCCAAGATCTTTAAAGAGGTGAAATAGAGATTTAGCTGGCAGGCCACGAGCGCCAACTTCCACCGCGTGAAGGTGAACAGTGAAGCCGTTCCGGGTTACGGCATTTGCGAGATCATGGTATTTATTTAATTTGTACTCGTGGTCTTTTGGGATATTTGATTCCCATGGAACAGTTAATTCTACGATAAGAGCCACCTTCCGAGATAGAGAGTAAAGAGTTATATCTGGACGGAGGGCTGTGCATCCGAGACTTTCAGGGAATTTATACTGCTTAGAGACCGAATCAACCTCCAGAATCCAATCTGTAGCTTTCTCGATTATTGAGAAAGGTTTTGTAGTTGTAAAATTATTATTTATATTAATAATTTGTAAAATTATTGCCGAATTTTGTTTGCAAATATTGCAAAATTTTGTTTAATAATTTGTATTTATAAATTATATTTATTACTTAAATTATCGAAGAATTTTCATTGTAAATATTGCAATATTTTGTTCAATATATATAACCTAGAAAATCTGCACTTCAATGTTTAACCTTCAAATTATTCTACCTTATAATTTAGGTACATAATTTGAAAATTTTCTTTTTTTTAATAATAGTATAAAAAGCATTGATTTCGATGCGCCAACTAGCGATAGGTAGGATATCGCTAGTATTGTTTATTAGTGATATTTTATCTACAGATATTAGTGATATTTTATCTACAGCGCAGCGCGCTTGAGCGGCTGTCAAACTTTTATTTACCAGTCAAGTTCTTTAAATTTTCAAATAAAAAAATAAACAAAAAAAACCTTTTTTTGTTTTTTCCAATAATTTTTATTAATCCTTTTCACTTGATGCCTTTTTTGCATCTAAGAAAATACTATATCACATTGGAAAAATACCATTTAAATATCACAAAAATACTTAAAACTTTGTATGAAAATACTACTAAAATACTAAAAAATACTACTAAAATACTAAAAAAATACTACTAAAATACTATAAAAATCTTAGACACGCTCAGTCTGGCATCAGTTCAGTCCACGACCTTGATCCGCGAATTGACTGATTGACTGATATAAATTATTAAAATGTATGAAAATCCATCAGTTCAGTCCATCAGTCAACGCGATAAACGATTAGTCTCCCGTCAGTCTGATCAAGGTCACCGACTGAACTGATGCCAGACTGAATGTGTAACACCTGTCTTACAATCATTCTGATCATCACCTTGACCTTCTCAACATCATGTTGAAAAATAAAATACCGGAAAATACTACAAATATAGTACAAAAAATACTACGAAAATACTAATGGTCGTAATAAACTGACCGGGCGCCGAGGCGGCGCCGCTTGAGTGAAAAGAATTAAAAGTTGCTTAGTTGCTCGTACTGATTCACCACCTACATATTCAATCTGAGGAAGTATGACCATGTTTCCGAGTACCGATCAAAATTGCAATGGCTTCGTATACGGGACCGTAGAAATTTGCATATCCTTTCACTTCTATATAATGTCCTACACAATCCTACATCTCCCTCCTACCTCAACGAGGCTTTTACCGGGTTAGGAAGTCATGGTCTCCCACTTCGTTCAAGTCAGAATAATATCCTACGTATCCCAAAACACAATACCACTTTTTTTTCCTACTCCTCCGTACATGCAGCTCAATTGTGGAATCAGCTTCATTCAACTATTCGAGGCGCTAGCTCGCTGTTCACCTATAAGCAATCATTGAAAAAGCACTTCCTTTCACAATAAATATGAATCATAAATTCTAACCTTTCCGTTATCCCCTCGCTTTCCTTACCTTATTTTGGCAGTTTATTTATTTACTTATTTATTAATTTATTTATTTGTTAATATATCAAAATATGTATGTATATATATATATATATATATATATATATATATATATATATATATATATATATATATATATATATATATATATATATATATATATATATATATATATATATATATATATATATATATATATATATATATATATATATATATATATATATATACATACATATAATATGTCCAACTCAAAAATTTATTTATATATTTACTTTTTACTTTAGATACACAAACGATGTATATTATATGCTATAATTTGAAATTTAATTTTAAGCTATAATTGTGTTGCCTACTCTTCTTTTCACACCAGCATGTTGGTTGACTGGAGGATATTGTTGTAGTGTAGCAATAAGTCCGCCATTGTACCTTATTTTTATTGTGCAATAAAGAGATTTTCATTCATTCATTCACCTTAAAGGATGCCCGTTAATTGAAACAGTCAAAAGAGTATTCCTTGATTGTTGGAGCACCTACTGGTATGTTTTGTTGTCATCTAATAGTTACCTTTGAATATAACTCTTGATAGATGGCAGAAGCGGCTAGTAAAGTGTCTCTATGAAGGGTGAGCGAGCGGTTGAGTGCCGCTCCAGTCTCTCCCATTCCTCGTAGATCTTGCAAAAGGTGAAACATAGATGGATAGATGACCTCTATCTCGTCTGTGTCTATGGTCAGAAGAGTAAATCCAGATCTAGGCAAAAAACAAAAATAAACATTCAATGGGGATCTGGGGATTTATAGGGAACATAGTGCCAACATATGTCAATAGACGTGTCAATAGATCTACAAGGCATATGTGAGACCTATTCTTGAGTATGGCTATCAGCTCTGGAACCCCTATTTATGCAAAGATGTAGATGTCCTGGAAAAAATGCAGCGAAAGGCAACCAAAATGCCGAGAGAGCAGTAGACGCACTCTCGAGTGACAGGGCTTTGCGGGGACAGGGAGCGAGGAAAGTGAGCAAAGAGATTCTTCTCGGCCAATGCCTTTGGTTAGCAGTACGTGCGGGCGAAAGTTGGCAAATTTCCCGAACGTTTAAACATCTACTTCGGCGGAGTAGCAGACATGTGGCGGCCATTTGGCTCTTCGATTTCAATTTTGTGATAAGAGAAGCTGTCTGGTATACCGTGCAGTGGGCTTGAAGAATAGGAATTATGAAGATCGCTTGAAGTTACTCGAACTGACTACTCTCATACAAAGAAGACAAAGAGGCCTGATTAGAACATAAAGTACCTGATTAGAACATAAAAAATTGACACAAATTTTACGATGTACCTGTGCTAAAGAATATTTAAAAATTCAACGTCAACAGAAATCTTCGAGGTCACAGCAAAAAAAGTCAACCATGCGAAATTTCAAGCTATACATCTAAGAAAGTTCTGCAAAATAGAGTAAGAGCATTTGGAATAAACTACTCTCTGTCAAACCATTTAAAAACAGACTCAAATGTAACTCAAAAACTTGGTAATATTGTTTATGTCTAGCTTTACAAGATCTAATCTGGACGTATCAGCAAAGCTGCCTATCCCGAATAATTATAATAATAATAATAACAACCTTTACTGCCATTTTTTCCTAGCTAGCGGGCGCAGTGGCGACAGCCCAAGGAGGTATGAAGAGAACGAAACAGCGCATGCGAGTAATATTACTACGCATAGTGCGTCACTCACTTCACAACTCCTTGGGCCACTTCACACCTACAAATAGCTTTGCATAAACATCCTCACTACGAGATTCTGTACATGATATGTTAATATGAAATTGAAAACTATCACGGTTGTGACATTATAGATAAGACAAAAACCGCTGAAGTTTATAGCACCCGATATTTCGGCAATATTACAATCGCCGTTGTCCAGGGAAGACTGAAGAGCTGTCAGTCTGAGACCTGTATAGAATGTAGTAACTTGTGCAGCTGTGGGTTGTCTTACATTGGACAAATAAAGCAACCAATAGCAAATCAACGCCCCTTGAAACTTTTTCGATTATTGAAAAATGTTTTGTAGTGAAAGGTTTTTTGCCTTTAGAGCCATCCCGCACAAACTGTATTTAGGGTTAGGAGGGTACTGTCAGACCCTCGTTGACACAAGACACAAATGTTATATACCTCGAAAATAATAGCAAGACATTGTCATGGTGGTAAGTGTCAGCAAGAATATGTCTAGCTGTGCAAGGGGTATTGTTACAAATGGGAAATGAACTATCCTCTGAATAGCTCTGACAAGCGAAGATATTAGGGTCTAGAAGCGTATGCTGGAAGGCATTTAAATAAAATTTCAGCATCTATGGTGTCCAGCCATACAAAATTATATTCCAGTGCACATTGGAAAAGGAATTCAAAAGTCATTAAGTGTTCTCCAGTCATTCTGCATGAGTCATACTGTTGCTGACGTAGTCTCCTCGCAAGAGGGATTTCTTCAGGTCCACATCGCTCTTGTTTTACTACCCTACCCTAGACCAGTGCCATTCTGATTGATTATAGTACTTGCAATGTCATATTAAAAACATTTTCATGTCTGTCATTTTTAGTTATCTAGGTCTGAACATTTCGCTGAAACTCAGATAATGGATTTTCTGCTGTAATGTTTAAAAAAATCGACTAAATAATAATTTCCCTTTTAAAATCTTTACTATTTTCGTCACAATCAATGTTTCAACAAGTTATACGGCTTATTCATGTCTGAGGAATTCCCGATTTAAACTGGTGTTCGACAAGGAGGATTACGCGGAGAGCATTCGACGGTCGACGCGGAGTTAGATACGACGAATCAAACTTCATAACCGATTTGATGTTCGCCGATGATAGCGCCGTTTTCGCCGACACTGATGCCGAAGCAACGGATATTTTATACGACATATCCGGAATTGCTCAATCATATGGATTAAAAATCAATACGGACGGTTCGAAGGCCAGCGTTTACCTCGATGGAACCCAAATCGAACAGGTCCCACAATTCAAGTATTTAGGATCATTGGTTACGGAAAAGAAAGTGGCATCGACGGCCGATGTCCATAGCCGGATCGGCCAGGCTACAGCAACATTCGCCTCGCTCAAGTGGTGCATATGGAAGCGAACAAATATTACCATCAAAACCAAAGTACGACTATACAAAACGTTGGTTCTTCCTATTCTTCTTTATGGATCGGAAACGAGGACGTTACTCCAATCGGACCTAAACAAGTTCGAAGTCTTCCAAATGCGATGCTTCGGTCATGTTTGCCGAATGAACGATAATCGCTTGCCACGTAAACTTCTTTGGCGAGACCGTCCAACAGAATGGAGAATTCAGCGATCGGCACCGAAGAAAACCTGGCTAAATAACATCAAAGACGACCTTAAGAATCAACGATTATCGGCTAGGGATGCTCGAGACGTGGCAAAAAATCGTCAAGAATTGAAGCGAATCTAGAATGAAGTACGAGATCCAACGGCACCGACAGCAGCGTATTAGCTGCAAGGGCAACCCCCTCCCCAATCGCTGGCTACGGAATAACAAATAAATAATAATAATTCATGTCAAAAGTCATACCCATTAAGCAAACCTCCCACATCACGAACCCTCGTCATGGGCGATATTCTCGGTGAGAAGCCACCTTTACGTTCCGTTTCCGCCAACTGCAGGGAAGATCTCAGCTCAAACAGACTGTCTCCACCTAGTAAAGCAGCTATGAAGGCCTGAAACAAGTTATTTAGTTGTAAATTAAATCCTTTCTTTTTTTAGTTACTCTTTATCAGGTCAGGAAACGCAACTTTTACATTTGTGGACTTACTAAGCGATGAAACTAGGTGCACAAAGTTGGCTTTCGTAAGGGATTTGTTTGAGCATCCTGATAAATTAAATGCAAGTATGCATGTGCAAAATGGGAATATGCTGACACCATCTGAAGAAATTAAAGGTTTTGTTGTTAATTTATTCTGTGGAAAAGCAAAATTAATAATGCCAACATTTGAAAATTAATAATGGCACATGTTCCATTATACAAGGCGAGATTTATACTCGAAAACAGTGTCTGTAAGGCTCTTCATAACTCATTTATATACTTTTCTCATATGTTTGGAATATATTAGTTATAGTTATAGGTCATGTAGGGTCCCCTTCGCTACAGGTAAGAAAATCATCAGGGACTACTTGGAGCAGGAACATCGGGCTTCCTGGAAACAGAGTCAGGGATGTCGCCAGGCAAAAGCCATGATGGAGCAACCACTACAGAAGAAAACCAAGGCCCTACTTGACATGAGCAAGAAGAACCTTAGAACCACTATCGGTCTCCTCACCGGACACACGACCCTCAGAACTCATCTATTCAACCTTGGTTTGACTGAGAGCAAGGATTGCCGAATATGTGGCGAGGAACCTGAAGACAGCATACACATTGTTGGTCGCTGTCCAGGGCTCGCCGCCAAAAGACACAGTTTACTGGGACGAGCCTTTCTCGAACCCAGCGATCTGCCCAACTTGAAGGTCAGCGACCTGCTTGGACTGGTAAGAAGTACCGGGCTACTAGCTGACCACTGACCTAATCACACAGTGGGTAGTTATAAAAGACCTTACAGATCTAGGTGACATCAAGGGCTGGAAAC
Organism: Micropterix aruncella; assembly: GCA_944548615.1. Classification (NCBI taxonomy): domain Eukaryota; kingdom Metazoa; phylum Arthropoda; class Insecta; order Lepidoptera; family Micropterigidae; genus Micropterix; species Micropterix aruncella. Next base: position 15,206,292 of record OX155975.1, on the reverse strand, counting down.
AAGCCCCCCACTCCATCTACTACTACTACTACTACTAGGTCATGTGGCCCCTTCCTAGTGCCTCAGAGGTTCTCTCGAACCTCGACTTTGCCAGGTTCGCGGCTTTGCTGGACGATAGGTTTGTGCTGTCCCAAAGTCTTCTAAGCTCATCCCATGGCTGAAAGAACGATCACATATTGTTATACCAGCCTGGGGTGACGGGTTCGCCTGATGAAGTCGGCACCGCCCAACTGTCCCGCCTGGACAGCTAGTTTAAAATCATGGTTGTCCTTAGCCAAACCAGCTGACCCCTCCTCCTTCCCAGGTCCAAACACAATTTTGGGCTACTGGTCTACGTCAACTCCAGAATAACCAAAAATTCAATTCTGTGCAATTCCAAAGACCCGGCAATATCGGAATATGTGATAAGTGGCCTTAGTCAGTCAAATGATCCACAAGCCCGTTCGTTGCTGGAATCACGCAGAATGGCGCTTCTCTGGGGCATGGCAGTACAAAAATGAGCGATGTCGACTTGAAGAAGTCGCTTTTGCGGGGAGATTATGACAGCAACAGTATGGCTCATGCTATTGACCTTCAATGCCAGAATGATTGGACAACAATTGTGGACTTTTGCATTCCTCCTCCAATGCACTGGAAGGTAATTCTCTATGACTGGACGCCAGAGATGTTTAAATTTTATTTAAATGTCTTTCAGCATACACTTTCAGATCCCAGTAACCACGCTTGTTGGAGCTATGCCGAGGATAGTTCATGTCCCCTTTGTAGGTATACCCCTTGCACAGCTAGATATATTCTAGTTAGCTGCAAGGTGGCCTTAAATCAAGGACGGTACACTTACCGCAACGACAAAGTCCTTCAATAAGGTCTTCTTCCTAAGTAGAGGAAGGCTGATAGGGAATCGGGAGTATTTTATATTGAATCAAGTGGGAAAGAGTAAATCACATACTCACTCCATCTTTCTTCAGGCAATTGATAACTCTATCGAAACATCCCGGTAGATTGTTCACCCAATGCAGGCTCATTGAAGATACCACCAAATCATATGTGTCCGGTTCTAGCTGTGGAATAAAGAGTACTGGGCGTTAATATTGCCGATTGATGATTGTTTACATCAGAAATGCTTTAAGCATCAGAGCATACATAACGATTGACCAGGATATTTTTGAAGAAGTGTTTTTAGGCTGGATTGCCTTTTTTGGATTTTTCTCAAGATCCTCCAGATTTTTTTTCAATTGATTACATTTGATTAAAATATTTCCAACCCGAGAGCATAGCAATCAAAACAAAAAAAGAATCAACCTATGTCGTTTCCAATCCAAAAAAGAATTGCGGATATCCATTGTTCCAATACATTTGAGTAGAAAAAAGCACTTTCAGTTTTTCCCGAATTTCACAATTTTCCAGGCAACTTTTCCATTTTCCTTTCCGTTATGACCTTATTTGGACTATTACGAACATTTAAAAAAAAATAGCCAAATCAGTTAAGCTAATACGGAGTGGGGGGCTTGTTTCCAGCCCTTGATGTCACCTGGATCTATACGATCTTATGTAACTACCCACTTTGTGGTTGGGTCAGTGGACAGCTAGTAGCCCGGTACTGCTTACCAGTCCAAGCAAATCACTAACCTTCAAGTTGGGCTGATCGCTGGGTTCGAGAAAGACTCGTCCCAGTAAACTGTCTTTTTGCGGCGAGGCCTGGGCAGCGACAAACGATGTGTATGCTGTCTTCAGGTTCTTCGCCACATATTCAGCAGTCCTTGCTCTCGGTCAAGCCAAGGTTGAATAGATGTGGTCTAAGAGTCGTGTGTCCGGTGAGGAGACCAATAGTGGTTCTAAGGTTCTTCTTGCTCTTGTCAAGTTGGACCTTGGTTTTCTTTGGAAGTGGTTGCACCATCATGGCTTTTGCCTGGCGACATCCTTGGCTATGTTTCCAGGATGCCCGATGTTCCTGCTTCAAGCAGTCTCTGATAATTTTCTTACCTATAGCGAAGGGGACCTCAACAACTGGCTCCACCAGGCATTCCAGTGTGCTCAGTTTTGCCAGTCTGTTGGCCTCTTGGTCGCTGGGTATGCCTTGATGCCTTGTTCATATTAAGGTGGTTTTTTTTGCTTTTTCCCAATTTGTTGAGCTCTGGCATACAGTCCCAGACCACAGAAGATTCGGTGGTGGCTTTAGCCAGAGCGTCCAATGCTGCGCTGCTGTCAGAACAGATGAGGATTTTTCTATTATTTACCTCAAGTCGAGTTTTATCCATTCTAATATGGCAAACACCTCGGATTGGAAAACCGTGACATATAGTCCAAGGAGGACGCTGATTCTGTGGTTGGTTTTGGTTCCGTATATGCCTTCCCCAAAACGTCCATTTGTTCCTAATCTGTCGGTGAACCAGGCGTCTACGTTGTGGCTTTGGAGCCAATGCGGATTCTTCCAGTCTTCCCTGGTGGGGATAAGGATTGTATAAGACTTCTCTACCAAAAAAAAATTTAGTAGTCGAGATCCTGGGTCAGAGTGAATGTACTTTTGTGGAGGAGGTTTAGCTCAGGATGATTGGGTCCTCCTCGCTTCCACTCGCCCAAACACTTTAGTCTGTACGCTGTAAGCTACCCGATCCTGGGTGAACAGCCAGGCAAAGGACGCTGTGGTCCGCGGGAGCTAATGGGCCCTTGCTGAGTTGGCCACGAAGACCCATTCTGTTTCAGGGTCGGTCACACTCACGTGTCAACACCCATCCGATGGCCTCCACGCATGGGGTGCGAGCCTGGGTAGGACACTGGGTCAACCAGTCTCCCCTGGGAATCAATCCTCTGGCGCTCCTGGACGGTCTGCGCACCGAGCGGCGCAAGCCAATCGATTGTGCTCTCCGACTAACAATCGGGGGAGTCTGGGAACTGTATTGTTTCCTATAGAGCGGGGGTAGTTGTCTACCTTACGGCGACTGCTCTTGAAATGACCATTGGCCATCCGATCCCGGTTCAGAGTCAGGCAAAGGACGCCTTGGTCCGCGATAGATTCGGTTTACTCCGTTTCACCGCTTCGTAAGGGAGAGGACCGCGCAAGCGACCTCGAACTCGGAACCAATCGAGAGACCGGAGAAATCTGGTCACAATTGGTAGTTAGGGCGCGAGTGCCGCCCGCCAGGTAACATACCTGGCTACTCGCGGTAAGGCGTTGGTCTCTAACGGGTTGTGGCGTAGCTAGACGTCGGATTTGTTATGTCCAAAGTCTTCTACGCTCACTGCACGGTCGATAGAACGATGAATCGTTAAAACGTCCTGCGGTGACGGGTTCGCCCGTTGTGGTTGACATCTCAATATGTGGTCCGCGATAGATTCGGTATACACCGTTTCGTAAGGGAGAGGACCGCGCAAGCGACCTCGAACTCGTAACCAATCGAGAGACTGGAGTAATCTGGTCACAATTGGAAGTAAGGGGGTGAGTGTAAGCCCGCTGGGTAACACTCCTGGCTATCTCGCGGTTAAGGCGTTGGCCTCTTACGGGTTTGTGGCGGAGCTAGACGGTGGACTGTTTTGTCCAAGTCTTCTGCGTTCACTCCAGGGAGATAGAACGACTAATCGTTAAATCTTCCTGAGGTGAGGGGCTCGCCCGCTGTAGTCGACAACCCTAGTTGTATGCTGTAAGTCTGGCGGAGTGGGTTATGAGCTTGTCCAGAGGCGGGCAGCAGAGTCCCACCTCCAATCCCTCTGTTGGGGTGGTCTTCATTACGCCAGTTGCAGCCCCTGCCTTGAAGGCTTTTCGGCATGTTTTTTGTCTCGAGCTTTTTCAACCTTATAAATATAGATAATATATAGATAAAATAGTGAAATCAGAAAAATATGAGGTTATAAATAAAACAAAATAATGCTGCATTTTCTTATAACTAAGATAAAGAATGATATCAATAAAACAAATTACCTCTTAACCCCTAGAGCCCCAATTGGCCGATATTGGCCACAACACAATTCAGCGTGACGGCCCCATTTTAATTTTATTATAATTTAATTTGTTTTATTTCATTATATTATATTATGTTAATGTTTTATTTTAATTATGGGTACAGTGGTTTGTCAGTAATTAATGTTTTGGTGAGACAGTGTCATAATTCATTTTTTTTACTAATTTTTACTAAAAATTTTTGGGACATCAACTTGTTATTCGGCTGAGAGGCCGAGGCCTGAAGGGTTAATGTAACGCAAAATTAAAAAATAGAATTTAAATTTGAAAAAATCATAGAGAAATAATACTTCTTATCATAGTACTTCTTAGGTAAAACATATCAAAACCATTAAATTCAATGTTGTACTGATTGACCACCTATAGAAATATGCACTTTGGGCTCGGTTAGTATGGTACAATCCTACGTAAAATAAGTTTGTGGACCCGATAGTAATTAATACCTAATTAATTGTATAATTACCTAATTAACAGTTAATACATACCTAATGAATAGCAATGAACGCATAATTAATACTTAATTTCTTAAAAAGGTGAGGATTTATTAATAATTGTACTAATGAAGAACTCACCTGAAAATTTTCCTCATCCATTATTATTTTATCAAAGGTTACTCCTTCGCCAACCTCCGCCTTGTCCAGAAGTTCCTCACATGAATCGAGGAGCGTTACGTGACTTACACTATCGGGTTGCATATGTCTTGAAATGTATCCTCTTGAACAACCTGGAAAAGATATATAGACTAATTTTCAGAGAGAGCAGATCGTGCTTCTAAAAGCCAGTAAAAGACTTCCAAATTATTGGGTGGCCCTTGAAAAGAATTTACAGGGTAGTAGTATAAGCCTTACATGGGTGATATGATACAACTGGGGGTGTCATACACAACGGGCGAACCAGTCACTCCAGGGAGTAATAACGGCATCGATTTGTTCTGTCTCCCATGGAGTGAAAGTGAAAGACTTGGCAGACAGAAGACAATCCACTGACTATCTAGACCAGAGGTACCTAATTTTTTTGTGTCGTAGATCACTTGCTATTTTCCTGTCTGCATAATACTGAATTATCCCAAACTTACTAACTTTAAATGGGTTTTAACAGCTGGCGCAGTACTGATGACTTACATAGGGTTTTTGGTAAAGTGGGCAGTTGTAAAAAACGAAAAACATGCTCCATTTTTAGTTGTTCATTTCTAAGCCTCCACGACCTTGAAGTACAAAGCATTTGAGAAAGCCGCACATAACTGCATATGTAGCACTATCTCGCTTGCTCATTCATGTAACTCGTCTATCCCACTCGCTCGCACGATTGAAGCACAATTTTTTCACATCTCACTCGCACCTCTTCTCGTTAGTCCTCAATCGACAAGTGATGCAATTTGAGCCGAGTGTTCATTTTCTTCCATGACACTCAAGACGCGCACGTCTGTTTATTGCTATTATTATTTTATTTTACCTGCCTTTTGGTACGCTAGCGTTGACCCACATTTACATTTCGAGCAAAATTGACCCCTGGGGGTCCATATAGACTACTTTGGGAATCATTGATTTAGACCAACAACCCGTAAGAGGTCAACGCCTTCAGTCACACACTTTTACATTACATTACATTACATTACATTTTCGTCGTGTCCAATTGACGGCTAAAGACCGCTCTTGGACGTGTCAAAATAATTGGGTTATGTAGTAAGTTTCGTTACTACTCTTTACTGAACATACATAGTTAGTCAAGAATTAACTACTAGATTGTCAAACTATAAATATAAATAATCAAAATAGAAGTTTAATATTTGAAGTAGTTAGTGATTCGAAAAGATACGTAGTAAAATTATTTATCATAATATTCAAATTGTCAGTAAAATGTTAAATAATCAAATTAAATCTACGTTATGCATTTTAAACTAAAAGTACAGATATAAGACCACATAAAATAATTTATAATCAGACAATAAGGTTCTACTTTTTTAAGTAATTTAAATGAGCACAATATTTAAAAAATCATGGCCCTCAAATTCGGCCAGATTATAGAAAGGGTGTGTGTGGCCTATCAGCATCTCTTTGATGTTTTTTTTTAATTTTATGTCCTCCACTATTCTATTGGTACAGCAGAGGCCCGAACCGAATACTTACTTTGACTATGAGTCGGTCAACGATTGTATGGAAGGCGTTTGCTAAATCGACGAAGAACATCTCAAGAGGAAAAACCCCACAATACCCTGCCTAAGACATGTCCAAACCGATCTTCTACTTGCAAAATTAGACTATTATGGCATCCGAGGTACGGCAAATAAACTATTCAAGACTTATCTGCAAAACAGAATGCAAAAAGTGGAAATAGCCCATATTGGCAGAGATCTAATCGAGTCCGTAGCAACTTCCGAAATACTTACTGTCAATATTGGAGTACCCCAAGGCTCAATTCTTGGACCGTTGCTTTTCATTATTTACATAAATGACCTGAGTCCAAATCTATCTAAATGTGAAGTCACCCAATTTGCAGACGATACTAGCGCTGTAGTTGAAGCTGACAACATAAATACGCTCACTGCCAATCTCAATACATCTCTTGGTGAACTTGATGATTGGTTTAATGCGAACAAGATGTCTCTAAATATGTCTAAAACTGTTATTTTAAATTTTAATAACAAGACATCATCTATAAAAGTTAACTACCCGGTTAAACTTGCGGAATCAGTTAAATTCCTCGGACTACATCTGGATGCAAAGATGTCATGGAATCTACATATAGAGCATGTTAAGTCAAAACTTTCGTCAGCCTGCTATGCTCTATTACGCATCAGAAATTGTTTAGAGAGAACTGAAGTAATATCGGCCTATTACGCGCTAGTTGAGTCACACCTGCGCTATGGTATTCTTTTATGGGGTAATGCAGCACACATCAACAGTGTATTCACTCTCCAGAAAAGAGCCATACGTGCGATAGTAGGTATTGGTCCACGGCAGTCATGTCGTGAACACTTCCAAAAACTAGGGATATTGACCGTATATGCGATTTTTGCTCAAGAAGCTCTTTGCGAATTCTATTGCAATAAGAGCTCGGCCATATCCCACGAGGAAGTACATCGGCATGACACCAGGAATAAAACCCTGTATCTCCAACCGTTCGTAGCACGTACTGCCAAGTTCCAGGCGACTAGTCGATACTTAGGCCTCAAACTTTTCAATAAATTGCCCGAAAGATTAAAAGCAATTAAAAACATCGATATTTTCAAGAGATCCATCCGAGTCTATCTGCTTAAAATCAACATGTATGCCCATAACGACTTCTTAAAATATTTTGAAAATACATAGCATCGTATCTACCCATTTAATCTAATACATATTATTTACCGTAAATTGTTTTGTTGTAAACTGTTATCATATTTAGTCTATGTTTTTGTAAATTGGTAAGTTTAAAACTATATATTGTATATCATCTCTTGTCTAAATTGAGTAACTAGTTTAAGATTAATTACTGTCATTCCTACACAATTGTATGGTTGTATTGGAAATAAATACCTTTTACTTTACATAAGGTGAAGTTATCCAAGTTCAAAATGGTCAGTGTGATAAAACGGCAATTATACACAAAAGGACATTGGTTATATAGCGAATTAGTACTATGATTTAGCAGTTAGGATTTTACTTCGAAACGCAACGAGTAGATGGCACTCATAGTTCCAAACATTCATTAATCTTCTCTTGTGTTCAATATGGCGGTGTTCGAGCTCTAAACACCCACTATATGTTATCCTATCTCGAAATTAAAAAAATAATAACAAACGAGTTTTTAAATCATAGCTCTTATTGACCAAGTCCAACTTGGGTTGTCGACTACAGCGGGCGAGCCCGTCACCACAGGAAGTTTTTAACGATTAGTCGTTCTATCTCCCTGGAGTGAGTGTAGAAGACTTGGGACAAAACAGTCCACCATCTAGCTACACCACAACCCGTTAGAGATCAACGCCTTACCGCGAGATAGCCAGTAATGTTACCTGGCGGGCGACACTCACGCCCTTACCTCCAATTCTCTTCCAGGTCTCTCGATTGGTTCCGAGTTCGAGGTCGCTTGCGCGGTCCTCTCCCTTACGAAGCGGTGAAACGGTGTATACCGAATCTATCGCGGACCACGGCGTCCTTTGCCCGGCTTTCACCCAGGATCGGATGGCCGATGGTCATTTCAAGAGCAGTCGCCGTAAGGTAGGCAACCACCCCCGCTCTATAGGAAACCGTACAGCTTCCAGACTCCCCCGACTGTTAGTCAGAGTGCACAATCGATTGGCTTGCGCCGCACGGTGCGCAGACCGTCCAGGAGCGTCAGAGGTTTGATTCCCAGGGGAAACTGACCAAGGCCAGAGTCCTACCCAGGTTCGCACCCCGTGCGTGGAGGCCGTCGGATGGGCGTTGACCCGTGAGTGTGACCGACCCTGAACAGAATAGGTCTTCGTGGCGAACCCAGCATGGGTCCATTAGCTCCCTAAAGACCAAGCTCTCCATTGACCAAGTCCAGTCTAGAACCGAGGATTCCGCTATTTAGTCACCACCCCACTTCGAGCTAATAACACTAATTATTTAAAGCATTAGTTTGCTCATTGCCATATTGCGTTATAGCAGCTAGGATTTTAGTACGAAACGCAAAGTGTAGATGGCACTCGAAGTCCACACAATGATTAATCCTATATTATGTTTAATATTGCTGCGTTCGTCGTATTTTCGCCCATTCGGTATCCTATCTCGAAATAAAATAATAATACAATAACAAACGAATTTGTTGTTAATTTACTGTTATTTATTTTAATATTATTTACATAAAGGTGTCCATTTTTTATTTGGTATGTAGGTTTCAATACGTAATAATTACCCACTTTAATGTTCAGACCGCAATATAATCAATGGTAAAGACCTGATAATACGTAAACAACTGACAATCTTATCACACTCACCTAAATCCAATGTCTTGCTGAATACTCTTTTAATATCAAAAATCCTATCGGCGACTCTCCATCCGACTTCCTCGCGTAGATACTCATAGTTCTGATAATCCTCAAACAGCGCCGCTCTCCTTCTTTGGTATAACTTTGCTTTTCTATCGAAAACGACCATAGGATCGATCGCCTGTTTTTTCTTCAGCGTGCTGGCATTCCTTGATACTTGCGCGATATTACGACTGTTAAATAGTTTATTTCTTGAATAGCATGCACTGCAGAGCGGTAACAACCTAGGTTTTACGCCAAACAACATTTCTTCGATGCGTTGTGAAGCAAAGGAAGGAATCGGTAATTAATTTGTAGGCACAAACTTAATTTTGTAGGTTAGAAATTATTTGACAGTTGTGCTCACCGCTCGAGTAATGACAACTAGGTACGAGTTATGACAACTATCGCATGTGTGAAAAGTATCGTAGAAATTGAAAACGAGGAGTTAGAAATGTATAAATAATAATAGAGATCGACTGTCATCTATTAGTGAACTGTTGGGCAAGTGAACTCATTGAAACATGTATAACAAATTTAAAATTTACCTCTTTATCTATACAATATTAATAAAAGCTATGATTTAAAAATTCGTTTGTAATCGAAATATTTTATACTTAGTAAATCTGTTTTTTGATGTGGCAGCACTGTTGCCAGGCTATATCGTTTCATAAGTACGAGACCGAGCGACCAGCAATCTGCAATCTGCAAAACTGCCGCCTGCAAGAATGCCGTCTGCATGGGTCCCATCAAACTTGCAGAAGGCAAATTTGCAGACGGCAATCTTGCAGACGGCATTCTTGCAGGCGGCAGTTTTGCAGAAGGCAATCTTGCAGAAGGCAGTTTTGCAAATGTCAAAATGACCTAACCTAACCTAACAGAAAAACTTAAAACATTTTTTTTAATGTTTAGTTTGATGTATAAAAGTCATCCACTACAAGGATGCCGGTAATTAATGTCACTTCGATTTTAGGGAAAGAAAAACCTAACCTAACCTAACCTAACAGAAAAACTTAAAAACTGTACTGAAGGTTGCCGCCTGCAAGGTTGCCGCCTGCAAGGTTGCCTCCTGCAAATCTGCCCTCAACAGATTTGGAACTGTCAAAAGTGACATTTGTGCAAAATTGCCGCATGCAAAACTGGCGCCCCCCATATGAATCGGGGGGCGCCAGTTTTGCATGCGGCAATTTTGCACAAATGTCACTTTTGACAGTTCCAAATTTGTAGAGGGCAGATTTGCAGGAGGCAACCTTGCAGGAAGCAACCTTGCAGGCGGCAACCTTCAGTACAGTTTTTAAGTTTTTCTGTTAGGTTAGGTTAGGTTAGGTTTTTCTTTCCCTAAAATCGAAGTGACATTAATTACCGGCATCCTTGTAGTGGATGACTTTTATACATCAAACTAAACATTAAAAAAAATATTTTAAGTTTTTATGTTAGGTTAGGTAAGGTCATTTTGACATTTGCAAAACTGCCTTCTGCAAGATTGCCTTCTGCAAAACTGCCGCCTGCAAGAATGCCGTCTGCAAGATTGCCGTCTGCAAATTTGCCTTCTGCAAGTTTGATGGGACCCTATGAATCTACGTTACATATTTTATTTTTATGTCTGGCAAGAATATAACCTACCTGTCAGTTCAGCTGTCATTTCTGGTTCGGCCCGCGAACATAACCTAGCTTTTCGTCGATTTTCGAATCTGTTTCTCATTGAAAGGTTCGAATTGCCGGGATTTAATGTTGTGTATTTATTTATTTATTTATGTTTTTGGTTTTGTTGCAGATGTGGCCGTTAATCATGCAAATTTTGAGGACGAGAGCGCCGTATATAACCCTACCTTTTGCAGCGATTGTCGGCATAATCGGCTACAATTTAGAGAGTATGTTGTCGGATAGATATACGCCTTTTAGCAGTGAGTATTCGTAACCTCGTCTATTAAAAAAAAACTAAATTCCATCAATTTAATGCAAAATCTCGCAAACCTCGCAAACCGGTGGGTCGCAAACCTCTAGGGGATCCCAGGCTATCTAAAAAAAATATAATACAAAATCTTTATTTATGCCAACCTTTACAGCTTCAGAAGAGATATATTTATTATGTGTTTTGCTATTGCTTTTACAAAACTTTATGTTGATCTAAGATAGAAACAGTTAATTACAGCTTCTAAAATAAAAAACCGTTAAAATCATGTGGTTTTTGCCATTGTTTTTACAAAAACTTTATTTATTCGATGCCAGCTATGGAAGAGACTAGGGGGGGAGGGTTCGATAGAACTAACTTACAGTCTAGAGGAAGGGGTTGCTTCAGGGTTTTTTTTATATTTTTTTATTAAAAAGGGGGTTGCAATCTAAAACAGATTAAAAAACACTAAGATTTTTTTGTATTAGTTTTTTGATGGTTTAAAAAAAACTAACATAACTTGCTGACATATAGATGTTTGTTTTTTTTTAAACTACCGAAATGTTGGTGTCAGGGTGCACAACCGATTGGTGTCGCCGAACGGTGCGCAAACCGTCCATTAGCGCCTGGAGGCAACCCCTCAGGGGAAACCGATCAACCAACCATGAGGCTTGAGAGTCTTACCTGGGGTAACCTTCCACACGAGGAGGCTTCTGAATAGAAGTTGAATCGTTAGTTGGACAGATCCAAGAACCAAATGGATCTTATGGCCCAAGCTTATGGCCAAGGATCCATTTGGCCAAGCCTTTGCAGAACCAGCAGATCACTCTGGTACAAATGAAGTAAGGATATACACAGATGGCTCTAAAACCACTCTAGGTACCGGAGCCGGCGTCTTCTCAAATGACCTAAACATCAAAATATCAACTACCCTAGGCAACTTAAATACGATCTTCCAAGCAGAATGCATTGGCATCACCAGAGCAGCACAGGCAGTTGCAGCCAAAGATGTCGGAGACCTGAAATTTGTCTCCAACAGTGCCTCCGTGCTACAAGCGCTAGCAAAAAATACTATAACCTCTGTCCTTGTACTGGAATGCCACAATGCGCTTCAATCCATTGCAAGGTCAAATAGAGTGACCCTGCAATGGATTAAAGGGCACAGCAACTTACTGGGCAACGACGCGGCAGACGAACTGGCCAAAAGGGGATCAAAGGAAAAAGTATATGGACCGGAACCCTTGATGCCCATACCCCAGGCCCAAATAAAAACATGGCTACGCAGGAACACCGACGAAACACACCTTAAATAATGGAAAAAAAACGCAGGATGCAGGCAAACAAAGAACGCGGTGCCGGAAGCGCCTAAAATCTTGCCCGCAACCTCACCAGATTAAAAAGGGACAAAATCCGTAAAGTCATAGGTACTATGACAGGCCACTGTCCCCTAAACGAACACCTGTTTACCATAGGTGTGACAGACAGCCCTCTATGCAGAGGATGCATGGAGGAAGAAGAAATGCCACAGCATGTGCTCATGGAATGCAGGAGCGTGGCAGAGCAACGGGCAAGAATACTACAATCTCCAGCATCTGTCCCGGAGGCCTGCTAACCCAAACAGGCTGCTAACCTTCTGGGACAGCCTGGGTTGGCTGGAGTAACATAAATAGAAACGTGAGCCACGCACAACGGCCCAATCGAGAGGCCATGTGCGGGAAATAGCCCAGGAAAACTAACTAACTATGGCCCAAGCTGCACGAAACCGTTCGCTACCAATGACTTTACAATGATTTTACAATTTCAGAACCAATACAAGATCAACGAGACGAGAGGCTCATTGACGAAGGCGCATTAAAAGACCCAACGAACGTTCAAAAACTAAAATACAAAGAGACTGTCTTGGGGAGAAATGTATCACCATCGCTGGAACCGAAATAGCAGCGAGCGTTACATTTTCCTATTATACCTTTTAGTTATAATTGCGGGCTGGACCCAACGCAGCCTACATAGGATTATATATTAAAATAAGAATATTAATAAATGTTAGCTTTTGTTTGTGTTTCTTTTTGGAAATATATTGCAAGATTGATGTTGCCATTTTTTTCTTTAACTTTTTACAGCTCAAGTTATGGCGCCAAGGTTATGGTGTCTTCAAATTGAAAAGTTTGTAGAATTAAAATTATGAAGTCACTTAAAAAATGTATGTTAATGTTTGTTTTATTTATTTATTAATATACAATAACTTTATATATGTCATATACACACCATTAACATAATATGGTTGAGTTGGGAGAGATTGAGCACATCCTATGGTGAAAATGTTTATCCGCATTCCTAACTAGGTCAGAGACCCGTATCTAGGGATGCTGATTTTTGTTTAATGGTATCGACGAGCTGACTCTTTTGATATAATGAACTTACGTTGCATTGCATAATACATAAGAATATATACATATACACATACATAAATATATATATATATATATATATATATTATATATATATATATATATATATATATATATATATATATATATATATATATATATATATATATATATATATATATATATATATATATATATATATATATATATATATATATATATATAAATATATATATATATACATATATATATATATATATATATATATATATATATATATATATATATATATATATATATATATATATAAAATATCAATATATATATATATATATATATATATATATATATATATATATATATATATATATATATATATATATATATATATATATATATATATATATATATATATATATATATATATATATATATATATATATATATATATATATATATATATATATATATATATATATATATATATATATATATATATATATATATATATATATATATATATATATATATATATATATATATATATATATATATATATATATATATATATATATATATATATATATATACATATATATATATATTTATATATATATATATATATATATATATATATATATATATATATATATATATATACATACCTACACATATATATACATAAGCAAATAATACACGAGATTTGATACTAGTTAGTAATACATAATTTAATAAAACAACTTAAATTATTAGCGAGAGCAATTGACTCAGCATACAATGGACCCCTTTCAAGCAGGTATTTCTTTATAAGTATTTTGAATGAATTTAAGTTGTTTGCATTCTTATAACTCTCATTTAAATTATTATAAAATCTCGGCGCAAGGAAGTAAAAATGCCTTTGGGCAAATTAAGACTACAATTGGAATTTTATAATTTGACCCAGTAGCTTTCCTTGTGTTTTAATTTGTTGGCTTCTTGTCAAATCAAATCAAATCGCATTTATTGTCTTCAAAAAACTTTACATAGTTGTTTAGACATTTTATATAGCCGCTTAATGTTAAAATAACTTTAAAATGTATACTAAATATTTCATTAGAGATTCACCACATAATTGAGTTATATTAGATATTTATAACTACAGATAGTCATGAAATTATAATATTAAAATTAAATGGTTCTAGTTAATATTAATAATAATAATTAAATGGGAAATTGTCAGTAATCTAATTATAATTCGTTAATATTATATAATTCTCTCGCAATAAGGTAGCCTTTTAATTTCGATTTAAATTGGGTTGATTTTTCCGTTTCTACATATACTTTTGATATTCTCAGGCAGTTTATTGTTACACGCCATTCCAACGTAATTTGGATCCCTTTTGAATAATTCCAGAGATGGACGGGGTAATGCTAAATTGTGCCTACTTCTGGTGAAATGCGAGTGAATTTCTTTTTGGGTCTTCATTTTTCCTATGTTTTTTAATATTAATTTTATGCATTCAAATATGTATAGTGATGGTAGTGTTAGAATACTGAGATTTTTGAAGTGACCACGACATGATTCATTATGTTTAAGGTTTATCAATATTCTTATGGCTCGTTTTTGGAGAGAGAAAATATGTTGCCTTTAAACTACTGTACACTTTGACCAGAAGGGAATCCCGTAACGAAGAATTGACTCGAAATAGGCAAAGTATATTATTTTGGTGTGTTTAACGCTGACCAGTTTCCTTATTTGCCTTAGTAAGAAACAGGCGCTGGAAAGTCTCTCGCTTAATTCCTCTCCGTGAGCATTCCACCTTAAATTTTCATCTAAAACTAAACCCAGAAATTTATGGCTTTTAATATTGGCTACTGTGTTTGCACCGATAATTAAATTTTGACTGTTCATAACCTTATTTTTCTACAAGATAGGAAGATGGATACTGCCTTGGATGTCTTAAGACAGATTATTTTTCTCGAACCAGGTATTCAACAGAGCCAATTCATGGTTTAACCTTTTTACTACATTCTCTATTTTGGCATCTGCAAAGCTTATGCTGGTGTCATCTGCATACAAAGTTATATTTAAGTGAGCTACTATGGATGGGTGATCATTAACATATAGAATGAAAAGGGTCGGTCCCAGGATGCTTCCCTGAGGAACACCTCTCTTCGTTTCACACTCATCGGAAATGGTTCTCTTCAATACGCCACCTGTGCAGTCGTCTAATTGTACAACTTGTTTTCTTTTTGAGAGATAGCTGCTGAACCATTTTAAGCTATTTCCTCGGATTCCATATCTGTCGAGTTTAGTTAGCAGTGTTTGATGGTCTACCATATCGAACGCTTTTGATAAATTGCAAAATACGGTACTTGAATAAAGTTTCTTGTCCATGTCATTGTACATTTTTCTCAGAACGTTGTTCAGTGCATCGATTGTACCTTTATTTCTTCTGAAACCGAACTGAGATTTTGTTACGATATTTTTATTTTCTATGTATTTTAACAACCTTGAATTTACTATTTTTTCAATCACTTTGGAAAAAACAGGTAGCAACGCGTTTATTTCAGTTTTTGGACCTTTTTTATGTATAGGAATAATTTTAGCAATTTTGAATTGATCTGGGAAAATTCCACCTCGGAGAGATATATTAAATATATAGGCTAATTTGTCAACTATAAACGGAAGTGTCAGTTTTACCATGTCTATTGCGATATCGTCAATTCCTGAGGATTTTTTATTTTTCATGGAATTCACTATTTTTGTTATTTCAACAACATCAGTTGGCTGCATGAAGAAAATATGTCTGCTGTAAGGTATATTGTGCCCACCTGTTAGATTGTTCTGTGAGGTGTTTGATTGAGATATTTGACCGATTTGGGAAAACAAAGTGTTGAACATATTCGCTACTTCTGTTTGATCTTCGACCGTATGGCCCTTTCGGTTAAGTGTCTGTTGATCCTTGATTCTGTGAAACTGAATTAGTAATTGTTTTATGAATAATTGCCTCACATCAAGTACTCCATATTCTGTATAGAGTTTCGCTGAGGGGTATCTAGGGGTTTTTTTATTGATGACCTTCAGAATCAGCTTCTGCGCATTGATCAGAGGAGGGAGCACTTGTGTGGTGCAACCACCCCATGCGATTGTGCCATAGGACCACAGGCTTTGGCACGACGCCATATACACAGTTTTGAAAAGGGGCTTTAGTAGAATATTTCGAAGCTCTCTAAACACGTAGGCGAGTTTCCTTGTACTTGTGGCTAGGTTTCTAATACACTCGGAGCAATGGATCCGGGTTACCAACATAAACTTAAATATCTCGGACTCTAAGAATGCTAGCTTATTCAATATTTACCACATTAATAATGAATATTGAATATCAGGAACGCTTCTTTGTGACAATCATATTTATAGTTTGTTTTTTAAAAAATCATTTATTTTGTTTTTAGCCTCTTGGTCGATGTAGTAAATAAATACTAACAATATCGTTTTTTTATGAATTCCTTCTTGTTACCTAGTAATTGATCTTCTTAGTCACGTATATTATATATTTATACAGATGTTCCAGAAGTCGACTTCAAGCTGGAAACGGGTGATAGGTCAAAGTCATACTAGTTATCAGAAAAATATAAAAAAATCCAAGTTTTATAATTGCCTACCACCAAACATTAAAGACATAAGAAAAAATTCATATAAATTTAAAAATGGTTTGAGTGCCTACCTCTTAAATTGTAAAAATGCAGATATTGAACACCTTATTAAATAATTGAATCTTTATAATAAAAACATTATAGTATATGTAGTAATATAGCATTGAATTAGCATGCCCAAGCACTCACAAGCACATTCGCACTACAAATTCACACACACACACATACATACACGCACACACACATACAAACACACACAAACCCACACATACACGCTCTCCATCACACAAACACACACCAACATCAATACACTCGCACATAGCGATTTTAACTGTTAGTTTTAAATTCTTTTTGGCTTTCTTTGTATTGTATTGTTTAGCATATTTTGTAATCCTAATATAGCAAATAATTTAAAACATCATTGGCCTTACTACTGTTATATGTTATGCTTATATGTATTTTTTTTATGCTGTATGTTTTTAACAAAAATAAAATAAAATAAATTGATGATTTCTAAATATAATTTTATTTTAATTTTTGTGATTTGTTTTGTATATTATTAATACATATTAATATGTATTAATACATATACAAATATATATTAATTTTTATCATGTTTTAAAATAAAATAATATTGTCAATTTTCATGACATTTTCTTACGAATTTTTAATTAGGTAATTAAGATATTTCTGTAACATTAAGTATGATTTTGTTTATTTATATAAATATAATATTATGGATTTCTTAGGATAATTAAAATAAATTGTCTACCTTGGAACAGGCGGCAGCCTAGTTAGGTTAAGACTTTTGTATATTAAACCTACTCATAACTTGAACTCAATAAATAATTTGTAATTAGTAATTGTATATTTTTAAAATTAACCCCTCGCGGCCCGCGGTTTGAATTTTAATGTGTGCCTTACGGCCCGTAAGAAATTCGCGAGTCTCAAAAAAAAGATGGCGTTTCAGAAAAAAAACGATTACTCCGAAACTGTCACACCGATCGTCTAAAAAAGACCTGTTTTATGTTCCTATTGAAATTTGCTATTAGATATTTGTAACGTCGTTATGTAAAGCAATAAAGATTATTCATAATTATTAGTCAAAGTTGTACTAACATAATTAGCGGTCGGCCTCGCCTGGCCATTTCGGGCCGTCTGGGGTTCGACGGTAAATATCAATTCTGGACGTTTCGGGCCGTCTGGTACGCGAGGGGTTAAAGGCAAAAAAACGAGAAAATCAACGACCTGTGATGGTGTTTTAACTCCCGTTGCTACAAATCCATACTTTTTGTCTAAAGTGACATTTCCTTCCGAGCCGGGTGCAGTTTTAAATTTTAAACAAAAATTTACAAAAGCACTTCAGGATAACAAAAATAAAATTGAAAAAAAGTAAAGATTTGTAGTAACAGGAGTTAAAACACCATCACAGGTGTTGATTTTGTCGTTTTTTTGCCTATAATTTAAAAAATACTTATACAGATTTATAAAAATATTTTTCCGATAACTGGTACGACTTGTCTTATCACCCATTTCCGGCTTGACGTCGACTTCTGGGACATACTGTATAATATATATAGGGGCCGGCCGAAACGGTTACGTGCGGATCTGTCAAACGACGCAAAATGCTTATAGGCATTGTTGGCGTTCGACGGGTTAATAGTATTACTTTACAGTAACCAAATAGTTTTATTAATGTTACTTGAGTATTACCAAATAGCCTACAAAGACTTTGTTTTTGAATAAGATAGCATTTTGTGTACGTGCGTGCTAGCATCTAGTGTACGTGTATGTATGCATAATATATGTATGTATGTTATATATCATGTATCTTAAATACATCTATAAAACTCATAATATGGCTTTCCTATCCCTTTCTTCTTACTTAAAACTGCATTTTTTTCATAACCCCTTGCGCTGTAACAAAATATTTAGTTTTCCGAAAAATAAAATAAATAAATTTTTAGTTTCCGAGATATTAGGTTTATGTCCGTGACTGGGATTCATTGTTCCCGAGTGTTGTCAACGTTGAGGGGTGTAAATTGCTACGGGCGAACCCGCCACCCCAGGAAGTTATAATGACATTGTGACATTCTGTCTCCTATGGAGTGAACCTAAAGACTTGATTGATGACGCAATACACAGTCAAACGGCCCGTAAGAGTCCAACGTCTTACCGCGAGGCACTGGGAAGTGAACCCAGCGGGCATAGTTTAGTTTGTCTGGGCTATTTCCCGCACTTGGCCACTTGATTGGGCCGTTGTGCGTGGCTCATGTTTCTATTTATGTTACTCCAGCCAACCCAGGCTGTCCCAGAAGGTTAGCAGCCTGTTTGGGTTGCTACAGGCCTCCGGGACAGATGCTGGAGATTGTAGTATTCCTGCCCGTTGCTCTGCCACGCTCCTGCATTCCATGAGCACATGCTGTGGCGTTTCTTCTTCCTCCATGCATCCTCTGCGGCTGTCTGTCGCACATATGGTAAACAGGTGTTTTTGGTTAGGGGACAGTGGCCTGTCATAGTACATATGACTTTACGGATTTTGTCCCTTTTTAATCTGGTGAGGTTGCGGGCAAGTTTTTTAGACGCTTCCGGAACCGCGTTCTTTGTTTGCCTGCATCCTGCGTTTTTTTTCCATTCTTTAAGGTGGGTTTCGTCGCTGTTCCTGCATAGCCATGTTTTTATTTGGGCATCAAGGGTTCCGGTCCATATACTATTTCCTTTGATCCCCTTTTAGCCAGTTCGTCTGCCGCATCATTGCCCAGCGAGTCGCTGTGCCTTTTAATCCATTGCAGGGTCACTCTATTTGTCCTTGCAATGGATTGAAGCTCATTGTGGCATTCCAGTACAAGGACAGAGGTTATAGTATTTTTTGCTAGCGCTTGTAGCACGGAGGCACTGTTGGAGACAAATTTCAAGCTTAGGTCTCCGACAACCCAGCGGGCATATCCTCGCCCTTACGATAAATTTCTCCATCCTCCAGAATGGTCACAGATTCGAGGTCGCTTGCGCAGCCTCTACCTAACGTAAGCGGTAATTAAGTTTGAGTTTATCGCTGTCCGAGGTGCTTTTGCCCATCAAGCTCACACGGGATCAGGTGGTCAATGAATCGTTTCTCAGGATGATGAAGTCAAGTGAACAACTACCCCCACTTCTTAGGAAAACATATGTTTCTATTTCCAGACTCCCCTGGTCCTTGTCAGGCTCCCAAATTAATAGTTTTAAAGTAATTAATTTTAACGTTTAATACAATCCGTGATCCATGGGAATCAAATATTCTAAAAGACCGCGAGTACAAATTAAATAAATACCATGATCTCGCAAATACCGCCACCCGGAATGGCTTAAACTTGACATTCATGTTATTTACATCGCCCTTTAAGCGCTATACCTTTGGGCGAATATTAAAAAAGTAGGTAAAAATCCTTGTTTTTTTTTAATTACATTTTTTATTTTAACCCTTCAAGCCCCGCGACTTCTATATCGAAGTCAACTGAACGCGTCCAGGAAGTGATTTGATTGGGTTTTTCGTGTCATTCCGTATTTAGTTGTATTTTATTTAAATGCACGATGATATTTGTATCATCGTGCATTTAAATAAAATACAACTGCATACAGAATGACACAAAAAACCCAATCAAATCACTTTTCCTGAACGCGTTCAGTTGACTTCGATATCAAAGTCGCGGGGCTTGAAGAGTTAAGATATTAACCCCTCAAGCCCCGATTGGCCGATATCGGCCACAACTCGATTCAGCGATTTTATTTTAATTTATTTTGTTTGATTTTATTATGTTTTATTATGTTAATATGTTTCATTTTAATTATGGGTACAGTGGTTTGGCAGTAATTAATGTTTTGGTGAGACAGTGTCGTAATTCAATTTTTTTACTAATTTTTACTAAAAATTTTTGGGACAGCAACTTGTCAATCGGCTGAGGGGCCGAGGCCTGAAGGGTTAAATTGAATTTAATATATCGATCAACCTAATCTCGATACATTCTGCAAATAACTTCTAAATATGAAGAGGCTCATGAATTATGACTTCTTACTAACTCTTCCCTCATACAAACCAATCACAAAAAAGTTTTTTTTAATTGAACGTACGGGATACGGCTTGTAGCGTTCGGGCGATAAAATAATGGCCGTATCGCGCACGTTCGTATGGGTAGGGCGGTACCGTTTTATGTATCAAAAGTTTACATACTCCACTGCAAAGCTTATGGTCCTCAAAGGGTTAATAAACAACATTAAAAGCTAATGTATTTCAGAGTCCTCGCGGGTGAATCAGTTTACAGAGTAAAAGAAAATACACATCAGATCCAATAATTGATTTATTGCTCTTTTTTCTATAATAATATAAAAAATCACTAATACATCGTTTAATCAATATTAAGTTATTATAAAAGTAATAAAACTCTATTAAATCACATGAAAATACAGACATTTATTTTAAAAAAAAGCCTAAAATGCGGTCTTCACAAATATATACAAAAAAATATGGTAAATTCTTTCTTAAAGACTGCATACAGTAAAGTCTGCGTGGATCCGACCGCATCATTTCTAGATTTATTCCTCCATTAAAATAGCATTTGATGAACGTAGAGCAGAAATCATGCGATGGGAGCTAGCGCTATAATGGTCTAAGTATAATCTCAAATGAGATCAGGATGAATGGCGGTAACGAGACAAAATATTTTTTTAAATCTAGACGATACACAACTATATAATATATCTAAAATGGCCAATATTAGAGAGCTTAAGGTCTTTTTTTTTTCAAAATCTGGTTATACTATAGTAAAAGGAATGATATCGCGCATAGGCCCTTATTGCACGTTTTAAATGAGGAAGACGTAAGCGCTCCTTATGAGTTTCCTTCAAGAGCGTCTTAAGATTCCTGTTTATCTAGAGGTCTGTTTTCTAGTACGCTAAGGCACACCAACATACTACTTCGGAATAAGGAGTACCAGTGGCTCGTGCCAACAAGGGTTTGACAGTATCCTCCAAACCCCCAATACAGTTTGTGCGGGATGGCTCTAAAGGCAAAAAACATTTAACTACAAAACCTTTCTCAATAATCGAGAAAGCTACAGTTTGGACTCTGGAGGTTGATTCGGTCTCTAAGCAGTATAAATTCCCTGAAAGTCTCGGATGCACAGCCCTCCGTCCAGATATAACTCTTTACTCTCTATCTCGGAAGGTGGCTCTTATTGTAGAATTAACTGTTCCACGGGAATCAAATATCCCAAAAGACCACGAGTACAAATTAAATAAATACCATGATCTTGCAAATGCCGTAACCCGGAACGGCTTCACTGTTCACCTTCACGCGGTGGAAGTTGGCGCTCGTGGCCTGCCAGCTAAATCTCTATTTCACCTCTTTAAAGATCTTGGCCTTTCCAGAAAAATAATCAACTCTTTCTTAGAAAAATTATCTAAAACTGCGATTTGCGCATCTCAAATTCTATGGCTTCGAAGGGGGAGTGAATGGGTGGCAAGGTGAACGCTCACATGTGGCAAGACAGCTGTCCTAAACCTACCACAGCCGGTTCGTAAGTCCGGAATCCACTGCTCACCCCCCAGAAGTGTAAAAAATAGTATTATGATGGGCCCGACTCCGGTCGGTGAATTCCATGGCAGCTCCGTTTGTATTTATTTATTATACTGGTAGGTTCTTATTACGCTGTGCGGCCCTCATCCTTTTGTTTTATATCCATGTTTATTTACAACCCCGCTTTACATGAAGCCATATAAACCTCTAACGGACTCAATGGGGATGTGCGCAAGTACTTTTTGTATCTGGTAACAGCGGTGACTGTTTCTAAAAGGTGAGAACGGAGTTCGGTGTATGAGGAGTGAGTGCAGATTTGCACTCAGTCAGCTACAGGCATTTGAGCTGGTTCCGAGAACCAACTCACACTGTTTACTAACAGTCAATCAGTCAAAGGTTATTTCTTTAGGGTGTAAGCACATTATTAAAGTCCGTGGATGAAAAATGTGTCATTTTCACTAATTAAAATTTTCCACATGGCTAACTACTGACATCGCCGTTTAGACAGGGTAAGTACCGCTGATGTGTGTGGTGGGGTGGGGGGGGGGGGGGGGAGGGGCGGACTGACTTCAAAATATATAGTGGGAATATTGAAGTCAGCACCGATGCCTGATCAATTCACACATCGCCAGAAACGGGTCAGCACTGGCTTGTTTTGAATTTGAAGTCAGTAACTGACTCAATGTAAATAAGTCTTAAGGGAGAACATTTAAAGAGAAAATAAATTAAATATGGCAGTTTGACAGGCGGGCAATGTAGTCAGATGACTGGCACATTTTTTCAGGCATGGAAACTGTTAAAAAACCAATGAAAATGGCAAACTCTTAGAAATAGTTTATAATAGTTATTAAGGTGTTAGGCTAGACGCGCACAGCGGTAAATTTCCGTGCGTATTACTATCGGAAAATTTGGAGCCTATAGGAACAGATGAAACCGCGCGCACAATGGAAAAAATAACGTCCCGTAATTAGGACTGCTGCAGATTGGCTGCGGTGCGGTGACAGGATTGCCACTTAAAAAAATTCATTATGTACTTCAATATTAAATATTACTTAACCCCTCAAATGAATGGCGATTAGCTCGGGTTGCCTACGGCAAAATGTATATAAATTTATATTTACATTTACATTTACATTTACATAGAGCGGGGTTTACTATAGAGCTACAGCATTACTATAGAGCGGATTACTATAAAGCGGCGCACATTTACATTTATATTTATATAAATTTATATACATTTTGTATACATTTTGCCAAGGCATCCCTTAAGGGACGCCTCACATTTGAGGGGTTAAATTAGAAGAAACTTTTATTTAAAGAAATCATGTATTAATTTGGATAATTTTTGAAATAGAATTTCCTTTATTTGAACACTAGCTGACCCATGCCCACTTCGTTGGGCGGTAAAACTTTTTACCGGTGATGAAATTATGAGTGTGGTTTGGTTTGGTTAGTACTGAGTGCTTTGATTTATTTCCTGACTGCCAAAAGAAGGGTTATACTGTTACTGCATATGTATGTATGTATTTGCATGCCAATTTGACTATATTACCGTTATTTGTGAGTGTCTTCTTGTGAGTGTCTTATTTGTGAGTTTCTTATCTCTTTAACCATTTATGCAGTAAAAGTGAAATTATACGCAGTAAAAGGAGAAAGTTTTTTGTTTTAAACACTTGAGACGATAAATTTACTTATTTTGATATGAATTCATAATTGTTGATAATATGACCAATAAACTAGACCTAACGATTTAAATGATTTTTTTAATATAAAAAACTACTTTTTGTGACATAAATATAAAATTTAGACATATGCTGTCGCTGACTTTTTTGTAGGCATTATCAAGCTCTATCAATCACTTCTCTAGAACTTAATCAAATATCTCCCATTGTTAAAGCAGCGTTAGTTAGAAACGTTTTCGTTCGACCGTTTTTTCCGACTTACTTTGGAAATCCGACTACCACGAAAAAATCTTTACATTTTTCGGAATAATATATAGCCTTTGACACTCACAAATAACGTGGCTTTCTATTGGTAAAAGAATTTTCAAAATCGGTTCATTAGATCCAGAGATTACTGCCTACAACGTCACAAACTTTACCTCTTTATAATATTATAGTATAGATTATTAAAATGGGCTAAAAAATGCGGTGTTTTTACGTGTTGCAAAAAAAGCGTACCGCATCGCTGTGTTATAACGCTGTGTAATAGCCTAACATATTATGTGGTTTTTAAAAAATTTTCAACAGTATTATGTCTGGTAATGTACTAGCCATAAGGGAATCTGGACCGTCTTAACATACTACCATGTTTTTTTTCTTCTGTCTCAACATATAATAGTTTATATACATACTCCCTCACTCCTGATATGCCGAACTTCGTATAGATGCTCGCTAGTAGGAGTAAAAGGCTGTGAACATCCCCATAAAAAAAATTGAGGTGGTTCTTTAAAAATCAAATACGCTAAAATGTAAATAGATTTAAACACAAGAAAGTAACAAAACGTAAAATATATTACATCTTTCATGATGATGATTTCGCAGGAAATATCAGATTTCTTCGACAAAGTTCGGCTGAATTTTGAATTCCCTGTGACTTTAACGACTTTGTCATTTCGAAGATTATTGCGGCTATTCGACATTATAAATAGGATAAAAATGAATTTACCGCGTGAAATTCATAGCACCCGACGTTTCGGTGATGTTGAAACCGCTGTTGTCCAGGGTAGACTGAAGTGCTGTCAATCGACATCTGCTGGTAGGGGGCAAACTGCTACTGTTACTTTGCAGATTATAATAGTGGTGGGGCGGCGGGCGTTAATGGGCCCTTGCTGAGTTGGCCTGAAGACCCATTCTGTTCAGGGTTGGTCACACTCACGTGTCAACACCTATCCGACGGCCTCCACGCATGAAGTGAGAGCCTGGGTAGGACTCTGGCCTTATGGTCAGTTTCCCCTGGGAATCAACCTTCGGGCGGTCCTGGACGGTCTGCGCACCGTGCGGCGGAGGGAGGAAGAGGACCGCGCAAGCGACCTCGAACTCGTAACCAATCGAGATACTGGAGCAATCTGGTCGCAATTGGAAGTAAGGGCGTGAGTGAAAGCCCGCTGGGTAACACTCCTGGCTATCTCGCAGTTAAGGCGTTGGCCTCTTACGGGTTTGTGGCGGAGCTAGATGGTGGACTGTTTTTGTCCCAAGTCTTCTGCGCTCACTCCGGGGAGATAGAACTACTAATCGTTAAAACTTCCTGAGGTGACGGGCTCGCCCGCTGTAGTCGACAACTCTAGTGGTGGGGTGGCGGGTACAAATTAGATATAAAAACGGTCTTAAACCGGCCTAAAATATCACTGCATCTGAGGCCTGTAAAGGATGTAATACCACTGCAACCACTAAAAACCCCGGTTGTGTAAAATATCGAATGCAGCTGTGGTTTTGCCTACGTTGGACAAACGAAAGGACCTGTTGGAGTCAACAGACCCATACACTCCATGACTCCAACAGACCCATAGCCACTCGACTGATTTACCACATCAAAGCTGCTAAAAATGTTCAGCGACAAAAATCGGCGATCTGCGGACACCTATTGGATAGCGGAACTAACCAATGGGTGCAGTTTTAAAATCCTATTGTGCTAACCAAAGAACAGTTTTAATTTACCCGCATGATCCGGGAAGCCATTGAAATAAGATGAACCCCGAATTTCAATGGAGACGATGCCAACAAACTCTCTTCTACGTGGAACCCTCTTCTTGAAATATTCTCAATGCCTATCGCTGAGCGCAAAGACGTTACACAAAATACAGAGTGTTGCGTCAATGGCGGATTTTCAAAATTCACACGTGACGAATCCGCCGCCCCAACACCGTATAATCTGCGAAGTAACAGCAGCAGTTTTCTGCCTACCGGCAGATGATGATGATTGCACATCAGTCTACATTAGACAAAGGCGGTTGTAACATCGTCGAAACTTCAGGTGCATCAAACTTCAAGCGGTAAATTTGTTTTTATCCTATTTACAATAGCTTTGTCATTTATTTTACTCGTGGTTTCGTCGTTAAATGACCATTACTGATCTTCAAGGCACTTTTTATTACAATCTCATTTTTTTCAGGATTTGGCAGTGCCTATTTTCTGTATAAATCAAGTTTTTATGAAAAATAGCAAAATTCCGATAAAGCCTGCGAAATCAGCAGTCATCAGATGCGATGAGGAAACGCAAAAACATCATATTGCATAACAAAAAAAAGATAATAATCACAAATGTTTCGACTATAAATGTTATACGAATAGTTAGATAAAGTCCTAAGGATTCATGAGACTACTATATCGTATAAGCAATATGCGGAGATAATAACGATAAAAATGGTTTCATGATTTACAGATTCCAATTTTTAAAGTAATGTCTGAAGAGTTTCCATGATGAATCTTATAAAAAAGCAAATTTTAGCATTTTTACCGCATTGCCTCCCAGATCGTCAGTATGTATATCAGAAAATGTTACCAAAGCCAAATATTTTGTATATTGACATAATGCAACCAAAACACCTCAAAAATACTATTAAATATAAGACAAAATGATCAAGTCATGAAAATCATCTTTAACTACTTGAACAAATTTTCTCTTTTTGCATACACACTTACGATGAAGTGCGGACTTGATCGTGTTTGCCCGAACTGTATGATAATATGATGCATGGACCGAATACTCATTTTTCTTTATACAAGATTGGATCGTGCCGTTGATGCTGTATTCAGAAATTGGACATAGAAGACTCTAAAGGCGAGGGAGGTTTTAGATTATAATGATAATCAAAGGACAGCTGAAACGAAATACTTAAAACAGAAACAGTTAATTTGTTTTGTGTAATGGAAAATTAAATAATTATGTTTTCATACTCAAGATTTTCCTTTCATTTAATTTCCTTTCAATTTATCCTGCTCTTTTAAGACAATGAACTGCATTTAGTCATTTCTATATATAGTTTTTCTACTATGGTACTCAAAAATACCTTGGTTGAAGTATTGTTTATATACAGTATTAAATTACTCAACTTTATAGATTTTTTTCTGCGCTGGTGAAATGTAGGTGGCGCTGATAGCATTGACGGCGAAACTAATAGCAATTTATTTGGCCATCAACCTAAGTAAAAACATTCATAATGAATAGGTTTTTTAAAGGACTAATTGATAAATAATAACCCAATAATTTAACCAATGATTACAATAATAACATACAATATTAATGCCATCTATCGCATATTTTATATAGACTGATTACAGCACAGAAATAATACGGAGATAGAATGCCATCTATTAGTCTATCTAAACCATAGTGTGTAATTATTACCTATTGAAACCTGTAGACCAAGTAAAAGATTGATGTGTTTAGGTAAATAATATTAAAATAGAAAGATATGATTTAAAAATTCGGTTATTATATTATTATTATTCAACTTTTTAAAGATCTTGAACTCTCCAGGGAAATAATCCACTCCTTCCTAGAAAAATTATCTAAAATCGCAAATTTCCGCATCTCAAATTCTATGGCTTCGAAGGGGGAGTGAATGGGTGGTAAGGTTAACGCTCACATGTGGCAAGACAGCTGTCGTTAGTCCGGAATCCACTGCTCACCCCCCAGAAGTGTAATAACACTATATGATGGGCCCGACTTCGGTCGGTGAATTCCATGGCAGCTCCGTTTGTATTTTATTTATCAGGATAAGGATACCGTAGAGCCGTGTTTAAATAACCATTTAAAGTGTGCTGCCATACTGTTATACCACGAATGCCGCCATATTGAACATAAGAGAATATTAATAATTTTTTGCACTATGAGTGCCATCTACACATTGCATTTCGTAGTACTGCGTTGAGCAATCTAATACGGTATATAATCAATAGTTAAAAGTTTTTAGTGTCGTTTAAGGAAAAACAAATGAAGCTATAATCTTCACCTCTTTAACAGAGGAATCTCAGAATGTTGTTGATTTGACTTTGTCATATTTTCTAGCCTAACCCAGGATATTACAGTATAAATGCTTCTTTCCGCTGTACTTGGTTCTTTGTCTATCTATCCATATACAATTTATAGGAAAATTGTTTCAAGGAATGCTGTCATAACGAGCTTTAAATGCGATTTACTTTGTGAGTTTGGACTTGAGCCAGTCTTCTGTGAGTTCGTCGAGTTCGCGTACTTCGTAGACGCGCGTCAGGTCAGCCTCTTTTTGCAGCGCCAACTTCGTGCCGGCGTACATGATCTGTAGCTCTATTTGACTGTCGCGAGGAGTGTAGTAGATAAAGCATAGAGGAAACGAAGTCCGCCCATCTGAGTGCTCCATTTTGTAGCTAGAAATAAATAATACACAAAATTTTACCAAAAAGAACCGACTCCAATTTGTTCTAATAACTGCAGCGGGCCATGTCATGGTGGTACTTTAAACGGGCTATTATAATTGAATGGGGGTACAAAAAATGGTGTCCTCCCGCCAAGGTCAAATCTTACACCGCACGAAATATGCTCGAATTTATTCGGACGAGTATAAGTTCGGCAGGTAGTATTTATCGACGATCGTTCCTTTCATATTCCGCTCTAACGTATTGGTGTCTCGTTCGCTTGGACTAATTTTAGATTTAGTTCACAAAGAAACGCAATCGGGCCCAATATGTCACAATAATTGAAAGGTCCTATCTGGTCGTTTCTGAATTTATTTCAAATCTTGTTTGGAACTATTATTTTTAAAATACGGTGTTGTAGAGATGTGATGCGCGATGTGTTGCCGTAGGTTGTAATTCCATACGCAATAATATATTCGACCAGGGCAAAATAAATAGCCACCTACGCCATTGTATGTTGCGATACAGCTCCTCAATTAGCGGTAGACAAATTAATACTTGCATTCTCTAATACGGGTGGCCAATCGCGAGAGATCGATTCTTAGAAGCTTACATTCATATTTCACACGCTCAAGCCACCCCATAAGACATAATTTCTGTTGAATTGCCGCTGAAACGAAATACGGCTCATTCAAATATTAAAATCATCCCGCAAGGATATCCTAAGTAAATAAAGGACAGGACCTTTCAAGGACAAAATTCCTTGAAAGGTCCTGGAAATAAAATATCGCCGTCTTCAAGGGCCGAAGACTCCTAATTAATTATCGGCCTGCCATTCTCGCAGCAGATGTAGCGAGGGTCTCGAATGATAACAAAAAAAGATAAACGCGACCAGGCGCTCCGGGCAACCGTCATATATTCTAACAAGTGTGGTAATCACCAAATAATCACACCTGGCAATTAGGAGGCTATTAAATACTCGACTGTAAAGCTTGGATAAAATAAAATATACTTATAATTATTCTAACTATTCGAAGTAATTTTATGTACTAAACATAATGTATTGTTAACGTTTAATCTACTATTCTCGCTATAAACTTAATGATAATGCACCTTGAAGCCAGCTAGACATATTCTAGCTGGCTGCAAGGTGACCTTAGATCAAGGACGGTACAATTATCGCCACGACAAAGTCTTTGCTGTTATTCGCGAGGTACTTAGCCTCTCAGTGGCTCGTGCCAACAAGGGTTCCACAGTATCCTCCAAACCCCCAATACAGTTTGTGCGGGTTGGTTCTAAAGGCAAAAAACATCTCACTGCAAAACCTTTCTCAATAATCGAGAAAGCTTCAGATTGGATTATGGAGGTCGATTCGGTCTCTAAGCAGTATAAATTCCCTGAAAGTCTCGGATGCATAGCCCTGCGTCCAGATATAACTCTTTACTCTCTATCTCGGAAGATGGTCCTTATCGTAGAATTAACTGTGCCATGGGAATCAAATATCCCAAAAGACCACGAGTACAAATTAAATAAATACTATGACCTCGCAAATGCCGTCACCCGGAAAGGCTTCACTGTTCACCTTCACGCGGTGGAAGTAGGAGCTTGTGGCCTGCAAGCTAAATCTTTGTTTCACCTTTTTAAAGATCTTGGTCTCTCCAGGAAAATAATCAAGTCCTTTCTAGAAAAAATATCTAAAACTGTGATTTCTGCATCTCAAATTCTATGGCTTCGAAGGGGGAGTGAATGGGTGGCAAGGTGAACGCTCACATGTGGCAAGACAGCTGTCCTAAACCAACCACAGCCGGTCGTTAGTCCGGAATCCACCGTTCACCTCCCAGAAGTGTAATAATTATATATGATGGGCCCGATTTTTGGTTGGTGAATTCCATGGCAGCTTCGTTTGTATTTTATTTATTTATAATAATACATATTTTATAAAATTACCTTCAATGAAGGTTGAGATTTAAATTAAGTTAAAAATGTAAGTCTGATTGTATAATATGTACTCTCGCTTAAGCCACATCCCCTAACCCTCAGTGGGCCGGTCTTTTACCGCCGCCATTGCATTTTACCTAATCACCGGTTAGAGTGGCGTGGCTTCAGAGAAGCAAATTGAACGATTTTGGAAAATCAAACAGTCAGAAAAATACAGGGGTCGCGACCGAACGGCCCCTAAGCGGCGGGATAATAGTAGTACTAACGGCAGCTATAGTAGTACTCGCGCGTATAAAATAAAGTGTATTTCTGTAACTCACGTGTAAGTTGAGGGACAATAAACGTTATTTTAAAATAAACTCTTTCACTGTGTGACCATCAAATAGTGTGTAAACCAGATACGGAGGAGGCTCTTCGGCGGCCGGAAAGGACGAGAGAACGCGAAGGTAATAATAACAATTACAGTCCACAAGAAACCACCCCTTGCTGCTAGTGCTAGTTTATAAGGTGATCCTTAAACCGATATGGACTTACGGCATCCAACTATGGGGCACAGCCAGTGACTCCAACGTAGAAATCCTTCAGCGATACCAGAACAAAGTTCTGAGGTCGATAGCAAACGCCCCATGGTTCACCCGGAACAGTGAGATCCACGAACACCTCAAAATGCCGACGGTTAAGGAAGAACTGCAAAAGTACAGTGCAAGATATAAAATGACACTGGTAGGACACGTGAATGCCCTAGCCTCAAACCTAACAAACGTAGGTGAAAATATAAGAAGGTTAAAACGCTTTGATGTGGCAGACCTGATTGACAGACACTGACACTAGAGCAGTCAATTAATATTAAGAGGAGACTCTTCGAGGGAGGAGTCATCTTACACGCCTTCAACTCAACAATACATCTGATTATGGTCTTCAATGCTGCGACCGATTGCAGATAGAAATCAACAGAAAAAAAAAAAAAAAAAAAAAAAAAAAAGAAACCACCCCTTCAGCAGTGGTAGAAAAACCCACAGGATAATAACTAATAGATGTTATAACCAAGCGGGTAGGGCTTGTATCATCTGTACCACATAGTTGGTGCGGTTAGACAACTACAGCCTTACCAATAAACGAGTTGTAAAATTTTGACCTCTGTTACTAGGTATAAGAAAATCTGTGACCAATAAACGCGGTATAGCTTACACCACTGATCATCTCGGGTATAAGCATGGAATAGTGGTACTGGATTTCCATCCGCACTATAACTCCGCTATACCACCCCTAGGCCAGGTATAACAGCGGTTTAACGGAGTATTAACTTAAAAATGGCCGACCAGTGTAACAGCTGTTTCAAACTGACAGCCACCTGACAGCCGCGGACGTGAAGCTTCTCGTTCGCGAATCGTGCGCTTTCGTTGTAATAACCGTGTTACGACGAGGATACGCCTTTTATACTGCTGTGAAATCCTGCGTTTTAGCCTAATAATGGATTTTGACGACGTGGATGATATGATCGATCTGGATTTATTGGAAGAAATCGAAATGCGTCGTGATAGGCGACCAAAAATTTACAAATTGCGATACAACCCGTTCGATTTGGATGATTACAATTTTAAAACTAAATATCTTTTGACTAAGCCATACGCCGCAAGAATCATCGATATCCTGAGAGCTGACCTGCAAAATGTCGACGGCAACTGTTCGCGATTGAGATGGAATTACCACTATTATTTCGATCAGCATTCGTGTAACAAAACAATGGGCACGGGCTTTCTGACAACAAAAAGTGACATTTCATGTGCATTTCATGCCGCTTCAGTTGGCCACACTGCTTCCAAGTGGGCGTTGCCATGCTAGAAATATGACTTGTCTTTGGTTTCAGGGAGTAGTTATAACCGCGTTACAACTGTTTTATTGGTCACGATTTTACAACTTCGTTATAACTCGGCTATACCGGGTATAACAATAACAAGGGTTTAACGCGGTTATAAGATCATTTTATTGGTAAGAGTGCTAGAGCTGTCAACTACAACAGGCGAACCCGTCACCTCAGGAAGTTTTAACGATATTAGATCATTTTATCTCCGTCAGGTGAGCGTAGGAGACTTGGGACGAAAACATCTACTGTCTAGTTACACCACCCGCCCGTAAGAGACCAACGCCTTGCCGCGAGATAACCAGGTTAATTACCCAACGGGCCGCCACTCGCGCCCTTACTTCCAGTTGCGACCAGATTACTCTCAACTCCCGACTAGTTACAGGTTCGAGGTCGCTTGTGCGCTCCTCTTCCTTACGTAGCGGTGATCGGGTGTCTACCGAATCTATCGTGGACTTTGGCATCCTTTGTCCGGCTGTTTACCCGGTATCGGGTAACCGATTGGTCGTTTCAAGAGCAGTTGCCGTAAGGTTAACAACTAACTCCGCTCTATAGGAAACATTACTGTTCCCAGACTCCCCCGGCTGTTAGTCAGAGTGCACAATCGATCGGCTGACGCCGCACGGTGCGCAAACCGTCTAGGAGCGCGCGAAGGCTGACTCCTAGGGGAGACCGGCCCGCAGGCCAGCGTCCTACCCTGGCTCTCCCTTCTGCGTGGAGGCCGCCGTATGGGTGTTGACCCGTGAGTATGACCGTAAATGAATGGGTCTTCCTGGCCAACTCCAACAGGGCCCATTAGCTTCCAAAAGACTGTGCACTGTGTTGTTCCTAAGTATTTGTGTAATCACCTCCTGGCTGATAGAACGATCTATATAGTTACAACAGCTTGGAGTGTTGGGTTCACCCGTTGCAGATGACAGATCCAAAGTGTCTTGGTAAAATGCTGATACCGCAATAACTACTCCACCGATTTTAATCCCGTTTAAACGGTATTGTAACAGCTAAAAAACCCTGAACAAACAGAAGAAATCCCCACCTGTAAATGATATACCGCGGCTGGTGTCCCGGCAGCGATTCCTGCAGATCCTCCAGTTCCACGTCCTGCAGCTCCTCGTCGACCCTGATCAACTGCTGTTCCCTGTCAACCTTGAGCACGAGCGCCGAATTTGAATTGTGTTTGCGAAAACGAAACTCCCGCAGAGCTTCCTTCACGCTGGGATCGATGTCGCATACTTTTACACTCGCGGAAGACATGTTTGTTTTCTCGTTCGACACGCCCCGATTTATACGATCGGGCTCGCGGAAGCAATGATAAACGATCGGTGAGTCATTAAACAATTATTGAAAATCGAGATAGCTTTGTTTACGTTGACGGATAGCGGACACGGTAGGCGTGGGACGTTCCGCGATGAGTGAGTCGAGTCGATTTTTGAAGTTGAGTCGAGCTATAAATCGCTATGGAGTTAATTAAGGGAGAGGATGGTTAGCACACAGTGGGAGCTGAATTTTGAGGGCTGTAAAGTCCGAAACAAAATTGGAATAATTAAAAGTAGGTATGTACCATACGACTCAATGCTATATGCCAGTCCGAAAGCTGTTTATTCGACCCTAGGATGGGCGAAGAGTCGAGAGAATACGTCCCTTGGTTTTAAGTGTAACAAAAGTGGAAAGAAGCCTGTTTGCTCCTGGTTACAAAAAGTTGCTAAAGCCCGCCTTTACGTAAGGCCGCAACCTTTTTTCTCTCGTAACCAACATGTAAAATTTATCATACCAAAAGAAAGCTTATTTCTTTATTTATGAGAAAGGACTTTTATGAGAAATGCTATGCAGTTCGGCCCTTACTGCGTGTATGGTTTATAAAGCCCTAAAAAGCTTAAGCGCATATGTAATCTCGATGACAATTTTTGTACTATTTTCAGAAAATATTGTCAAATCCACTCTGCATGTAAAAAGTCGATTCGCTTAACACCACAGCCGCCGTCTACTCGACAATTTGACAGCTCTTTTGACTTTTAATAATGTTAGTTGCCCTTTTTTTTACAATTAATATTTTAATCTTAATCGCTTTTATAACCCTTATTAATGCTTTATAAAATAGTCGTATTTGTAATGTAGGTCAGTTTAAATTTCATGGATGCAAATGTTTATTTATTTTTCTACGACGGTAACACTGACTCCATACTGTCAAAATTTGACGTACGTCACGGGTGTCAGGGCTGTTTTCCCAAATAATTCTATCGTTTATTCTGCTGTGAATTAAGCGAAATGTTGAACTCCAATATCGATCCGAGGAGGCCTGATAGGCAACAGAAGTATAAACCACCAGCGAGCGCATCTTTAGCAACTGAAGATCTCACCACGGATTATATGAATATCCTCGGTTTGTACATTGAGATTTATTTTAAAAATGGTGGAATAAACACATCGACTCTTGGTATATACTAAAAATCTTGATATCGATTGAAAATGCTTTCAAAATGGATATTTTTGTCACAACTCTCCGCATCAGGTTTTGATACAGGGCTGGGATTCTAAAGCAATCATCAATATACGATTGTCGTCACTCGAAGTGGGAGCGGAAGACTTTTATCATAAGTTGTCAGACTGTAAATTATCGCACTGCAAGTATTTGCTTGCAGTGCGATTTGGCTTATCAACGTTAATCGACAAATAGAGCAATACATTCTTCCGCGTCTTCATCAAAATTGTTCAAGAGATTTTTGGAGATTTACTGCGTAATCGTTTTCTTCCAAATCGTGTAAAAACACTAATAAAATCTGCTTACAGTCACCTCGAACGTACGATAAAGCAATAAGCTAAGCGCTCGCTCTAGCTAAGTCGAAGAGCCGAGTTTTCAATAGTCCTTGAATCGTCAAAGGTAAGGTTAAGAATGACGACAGCTCATGCGATGCCGTCTGGGGAATCGCCGCAATCACGATAAGTCTAGAGCGACCGCTTAGATTCTTATTTTATCGCAAGTGCGAGATTAATTTCTAAGCAGAAGATTACTTTCTAAGCAGATTTTATTGCAGGGTTTTTACACGATTTGCAAATATTTATAAATATCTATAAATATTTATTATATATCTATAAACATCAATAATATCTGTATCTATATATATATATATATACTATACGACCAGTGGCGGCGCTAGGCGTCGGCGACGTCGGCGACCGCCGACGGCCTCGCACCTGAGGGGACCTCGCAAAAACTTCCGCTGAGAGAAGCTTCTCAAAGTTAAAATTGATTAAGACCTACTTGAGAAGCACGATGACCCAAGAGAGACTATCTGCGTTATCAATTCTATCAATTGAAGCTGAAATAGCGGCTAGTATTAGCTATGACATAATCCTGAAAAAGTTCAGTGAGGCCAAAAGCCGAAAAGTTCGTCTATTTTAATTTCTAGTTGTGTAATTTTTAACATCATTTGATTAGCAATAAAACTCGTTTAGTCATACATTAGTTTCGCTATAATTCGGCTCATGTAATCTAACGTTTTCTTTTTGACTGGGAAATAAAAAAGGCCTCGCGAACCTAATTTCGCCGACGTCCAAGTGTGGTCTAGCGCCGCCACTGTATACGACCTATCTTTATTTATATCTATATGCATATACACACACATACCATCGTCTAACTCCTTCTTCCTAATCACTTCCAATTCCCTACCTCTCCCATCGGTTTTCTATATTAATTTTATATTTAATATGAACTTAGTTTATTTTACAATTAATTTTTAAGTGTAATATGCCGAAATTCAAATGTGTAATATGCTGAAATACTTTCGTGGGAAACGATTATCGGCGTAATGTTTTTCTTTTTTTCTACATTATGTTTGCACACGTATGTCAATTGTATGCGCTGTATGTTTTCAGAAATAAAATAAAAATTAAAAAAAAATATATGTCAATATCTTAAAAAAAAAAAAACCGACATCATTTTTTTAAATAAGTGCAGCAGCTATTTCATGATGAAACTTAGAACGGGCTCTCATAACTGAATGCATATATAAAATTTTGTGTCTGTACAGTTGACCGTTGAGGAGTCCCCTCTGAAAAAGACAGATTGTGATACAGGGATATCTCTGGGAAGAAAGGTCTTGGAGTTGGAAGATAGGTCTCCAAAACAGAGGGTCACCTGGTGGATATTTTGTATGAAGAATGATCCAATGTGGTAGTGACAGCATAGAAAACATACATCAGATTAAATGCTAGCGTTTAAGCACAAAACAGCTTTACCATGCTAATAAGCTGCATTTCCTGCCGAATTAAAAGAAAAATATTTTATGTAATATTTTTTAATGTTATGCTAAGGCTCGGCGCAAACGAGCCACCGCCCACAGCCACCGGTGGTTGTCGAGTGTGACGAGTAGCGTAGCGAGTTGTGAGTGCGAGTGAGAAGCGTAGAAGGTAGCGAGTGGCGGCCAACGGCCACGTGCGTGCTGCGAGTCCTTACAAAATGTATGAAAAAGCGTGTTATCTGCGTATGGCTGGCAACCAGTGGCTGTCTTAGACGAATCCCCATTTGACTATTGCAAGACCTAGGTCTAGGAAGCAGTAAGGGGTCCGGTACACTGCTCCGATGTACGCAATGCATTATGACATCTGGCCCTTGTATTTAAATGAAAGCAGACACACTTATCCTATGCAACGTTGCGTGGGATAAGTGGTAAGGGCGAACGCTATCACTACGCCACGTCGTGTTTCTATGCTATCACTACACAACGTTGCGTGGGATAAGTGTGTCTGCTTCCATCTAAATTCCAGGGTCATCATGCGTTGCGTACGTTGTGTAAGTAGGCCCAGTGTGTCGGACCTCTTAAAGGTTGTCCATGCTGCACCTACACAGTGAATCATTTAGAATTATGTTTCCTAAATAAAAATCTTCAGTATTTTAATTTTGAGTATAAATCAACCTGCTTTGGGTACAGTAATACTAGAATAGACCACCTGACCAGCCTGATAAATCGACAGAGGAATAGAAAGAGAAAGCTGCATATGGGCCCCCACTATCCTTGTTTAGTCGCACATGCGCGGGACATGATTCGAAATTAATTATTATACTCCATTAAAGAATTATAAATGCGCATGCAAGACTAGACAAGGATAGAGGGGGCCCATATGCAGCTATCTCTTTCCACCTTCATACTCCCGTAGTCTATTCTAGTATTACTATGGTATGTCGTGTCGTAGTCCAAGTAATCGTAATGGTCCATTATCTGTAATAATCGTAATTTTACATTTTGGCACAAAACACGATTTTCTACTATTTGGAATAGACATTTCAAAACATATTAGCGTAATCATCTAATGAAACCTTGTAAACCGTACGGTGGCGCGCGACGGACTGAGCGAGTTTTGAACTATGACGTCACACGCAGCGAGCGCCGGCGGAGGAAACTAGCGTTGCGCATCTATAGTCAAAATTCCTCTAGAAAACTAATCGACGTATCGAATAAATTTTTTTATATTTAAAAAACAATACGGAGAGCTAAAAATTAAAATTAGTGATCATTCTCCATTGCTTGTTTATAAATAACCATATTATGACTATACTTTCGCTCTAAGTTTTAGATTTTATTGACATTGTTTTTAATTACGCATGTTTCAGAATTTTTCTTTTTCATTGTATTGATTATTATTTATTGTTTATTTTGTAAATTTGACTATTTTTAAGTAATCACCTCTGATTACAATTATTTTTTTTCCCTTTTAATTAATCAAAACGGTTTTATCATCCGGTAAATTATGATTGTTAAATTTGATATGTTCCTCAGTATTGTGAAATGCTCTTATGGAATGAATAAATGATGATGATGATGATGATGATGATGATGATGATGACTAGTAAATAACAAAGACATTGTTGTGCAGTAACTCCAATAATTCTGCTTTTTCTTTCAGGGATGATATTTTCGATGTGCGGCCTAATGATGCGCTTGAAATGGTGTGCATGGACTGCTATTTACTGCTCCTGTATCAGCTATGCCAATTCACGAGTCTCTGATGATACTAAACAGGTTGGTTATTCTCACTGGCAGGATTGAGTTGGAGGGGGGGGGGGGGAGTGACAGCTACTTTTAGAACCATCTCCCCTAAAAATCTGCTTTGGAAGATATAAAAGAATTTAACCTCTTTTGTTATAAATGGATAGCCCAATGACTGCTCTGATTTCGTCAATGTATGACTCGCGTCTTGTTAGGTGGTAGCTATGCACTATGTTGTTCGTTGGGAATTATTTTGGGTTCTTATCTTAAATACACGCCCTGCCACATCTGTATATATAAAAATGGATGTTGGTATATCTGTCTGTCCGAGCTTAATAAACTCCGACACCGTTGGACCGATCAACATGAAAGTTGGCACATATATGTGTTTTTTCATGGAGGTTTTTATGATATCCGCTTTGTTGTAACTTACCACTAGATGGCGCTGCAGCACATCAACTTCTATACCGCTCAACCGATCGCCATGAAAATTGGTATACATAGATATTTTAGAACGCATAATATTTTCGCGCTATCCATGTTTTTAAAATTTGTCACTAGGTTGTGCTGCAACTGGTCAATTTCTACACCGTTCAAACAACAATCACCATGAAAATTGTATAAATTTGAAAGTGGAAGGATTGGCGATTAACAATGGATTGGCGATTTGAGCATGCATAACAATTTCGCTCTATTAACTTTATTGTAACTCACCACGAAATGGCGCTGAAGCACATCAATTTCTATACCGCCCAACCGATTGTCATGAAAATTGGTATACATAGACATTTGAGCGCATAATATTCTCGCATTTTTCACTTATTGTAACTCGCCAGTAGATGGCACTGCAGCACATCAACTTGTATACTGTTCAACCGATCGCCATGAAAATTGGTATACATAGGTATTTTAGCACGGATATAACACGGGCAACGCCATTTCTACGCCATAGATTAATACGGAGTGGATGTATGCACAAGACCATTGCAGGTTTCAGGAGTGATTGGAGGTGCTTGTCAATGCGGACATCCCATCGTAACCTGGAATCAATTGTGAACCCGAGGATGGCTTACTGTACGCGTACTAAACATCACCGTTTTTACTGAAATGTCTCATCACTTACTCAAATCCCAACAGGCACAAAAGCCATATAAGGAAGAGCCGAATATAGCTTTAAGCTGATTAAAAGTCATGTAAAGGCTTTCAGATTAACTATCAGCTATGTAAAGGTGTAATTTAAAGCCATTTGGCTTACATTACCTTTTTGTCATATAATTTGGTCGTATAAAGACTTTTAGTCGAATAAGGGTGGTAAAATCGCTATAAAGCATACTAATTTATAACCATTTTATAAATAACAGCTGTATAGTAGTCGAATAAATAACCTTTATAAAACAAACAACACAAAAGCTACCTACTACATAATTCTTACTCCACCAAAGGCTGTATATTGGTTACAAGATCCACCCTTATACACCTTATAGTCATATTGAAGCTTATAGGACCTCACTTACGCAGCTTATAGTTTTATAAAGGTCCTTATCGTAGAATTAACTGTTCCATGGGAATCAAATATCCCAAAAGA
Source organism: Micropterix aruncella (assembly GCA_944548615.1). Taxonomy (NCBI): domain Eukaryota; kingdom Metazoa; phylum Arthropoda; class Insecta; order Lepidoptera; family Micropterigidae; genus Micropterix; species Micropterix aruncella. Next base: position 15,166,209 of record OX155975.1, on the reverse strand, counting down.
CCACGAGTACAAATTAAATAAATACCATGACCTCGCAAATGCCGTCACCCGGAACGGCTTCACTGTTCACCTTCACGCGGTGGAAGTAGGCGCTCGTGGCCTGCCAGCTAAATCTTTGTTTCACCTTTTTAAAGATCTTGGCCTTTCCAGAAAAATAATCAATTCTTTCTTAGAAAAATTATCTAAAACTGCGATTTGCGCATCTCAAATTCTATGGCTTCGAAGGGGGAGTGAATGGGTGGTAAGGTGAACGCTCACATGTGGCAAGACAGCTGTCCTAAACCTACCACCGCCGGTCGTTAGTCCGGAATCCACCCTTCACCTCCCAGAGGTGTAATAATTATATATGATGGGCCCGATTTTTGGTCGGTGAATTCCATGGCAGCTCCGTTTGTATTTTATTTTATTTATATATTAAAGTTGCAGATGCCATATAAGCAAAGCGGCCATTTTTACTCGAATCTTCATAACCTAAATTTTTTGTATTATATTTTTACAAGCATTTTACAAGTCATAAAATACTCGTATTATAGGTAAATCCTATTTCAAAGTGTGTGAACAATACCCAGCAAGTGTTCTTGTTTACTGCGAAAAATAAAATTAATTTACAAAAAAACTTTAAACTATAATTATGACTTAAAATTGAGTTAAAATAATAATATTTTGAAGGCGCGTTAACATGTTACTCAATATTGTCGTTGAAATGATGTCCACAGGAGAATTAAACTACAATACAATCATTTTAAAGCCAATACAATGTAATATAGTAATGTAATATAGATAATATGTAGCCATTACGAATTCTATGTTTGCGACGAAATGATCATGCAGCTTCCTTTCGTTACCATTCTATATCATTTTAAGGCATTACAGTTGTAATAGAGTATCAATTTGAGACACTTTTACAGCCGCTGGCTATATAAGGATGCCACAGCAAACTTCTTATACCAACAAAGGTAACCGTTATGTCCGCTATTCAGCCACTATTCAGTTAAAAGCTGTATAAAATGCGCCTAATCTGGTCATATATCAGTCATAGAAACGTTTATATGACTGCTATATGACCAATTCTTGTGACTAAAAGCTGTAGCGATAACGTAGCCGTAACATAGCCAATTTGTGCTACTTGGGATGTCTATGTATACCAATTTACATGGCATCGGTTGGGCGGTATAAAAGTTTATTTACTGCAGCACCATCTGGTAGTGAGTTACAATAAAGTTAATAGCGCGAAATTGTTATGCCGCTCAAATGTCTATGTATACCAATTTTCACGGCGATCGCTTGAAGGGCTACTTCCATTCTTGGGAGTCATTATGAAAGGTGAATCAAAACCAATTAGCAGAAGTCTCCTTTTCGCAGTAAGAATGGCTTTCTCTAAAGGCGGTTATCATACAGCTTCTCATACTTCCCGATTATAACCTAAAAATTGTTTAATTTCCAGATCCTCAGTTCATTTATGCTGTCTATATCAGCTGTGGTGATGTCCTATCTACAAAATTCTATGCCAATGACGCCGCCATGGGCTACTCAAGCCGCCAGCTAGTCAATGAACCAACATACGATTTTATTACCTTTTAAATAATATATTTTATTTAATAATGTACCTACACGTTGAAGAGTAAAATAAAGCAGTTATTAACGCAGTTATTATTTTAAGATTTTTTGGAGATTTAGTGCTCTTTTGCTTAAGACCATGCGTGCTTTTAAACCAATGGTGGCAAACTTTAATTTGCTCGTTGCACTATTTATTACAACGGGCAGTTTGGGGGCTCTCTAGCTTCACAACATTGGTATTTTAGAATATTGATTAGGTAAGTAAACCTGTGATGGTGTGGGGGCAGGGGGGTCGATTCACTCGTCCCCTATAATTCGCCATTGCATGGATATGTACCTAAATACCTCATAAGTGAAGTGGTATTACAAACTTGTATTTACCTTGCAATGTTTGTCAGTATTAGAACCAGAATTAGAACCACTCCCTCTTATCCTATGAAATTGAAATTTTACAATTTGGTTCAGTTCCGATGACAATGTATTTTTATGGTGAGCATAACCTGATTCTACACCCAGGATCGGCTCCGGACGAGGATACTCTTCCACGGTCAACAGCACAGGCACTCAATTGTGTATACGCATTCAATTATGATAGTGCGTTCTAAGTTTCACCACGATAGGGGTACTGCACCCAGGGTTGGCTTCCAATGAGGGGACTCCTCAACGGTCAACAGCACAGACAGGAATTTTTGTGTACGCATTCAATTATGATAGCCCATTATAAGTTTCATCATGACATGGCTGCTGAGCCCAGGGTTGGCTCACGACGAGGGACTCCTCAACGGTCAACAGCACTGACATGAAATTTTGTATACGCATTCGATGTCATACAAAGATGGTGGACTGTATAAGAAAATTATCATACGAGAACCGCTTAGAGGCCCTGGGCCTTACAACACTGGAGGAACGAAGACACAGAGGTGATCTGATAGAGACCTATAAAATCCTATCAGGACGATATGACGTAGCAGATCTCAAATTGATGTATACAATGAACACTCCTTAAAACTAAACAGAACCTCAAGCAAATCAAACCCACGGAAACACTTTAAATCCAACCGTGTAGTCGACGCGTGGAACAGACTCCCAGAGGACGTTATTGGTGCAGCTTCCGTGAACAGTTTTAAAAACAGACTCGACACCTTCACAAAAAACAAAAAAAAATCAAAGTGCACCACCACTTCAAACTTCGATGTGCACGCATCAGCTTTAAGCTGCTAGCGTATCTAAGGACTAATAATAATAATAATTCAATTATGATAGCCCGTTATAAGTTTCATCATGACATGGCTGCTAAGCCCAGGGTTGGCTCCCAACAACGGACTCCTCAACGGTCAACAGCACTGACACAAAATTTTGTATACGTATTCAATTATGATAGCCCGTTATAAGTTTCATCACAACATGGCTGCTGCGCCCAGAGTTGACTCCTAACGAGGGGATTCCTCCATGGTCAACAGCTGAGAAACGAAATTTTGTATACGCATTCAATTATGATAGCCCGTTACAAGTTTCATCATGACAGGGCTGCTGCACCCAGGGTTGGCTTCCAACGAGGGAACTTTTCAACGATCTATAGCAGCCATACTCAACCTGCGGCCCGCTGACCTTTTCTTTGCGGCCCGAAGGTGGCTCAGTAGAGCAAAAGTCCTGGAACGGTTTTACTCTTTGCGACATGAAATTATTTTATTTTTACAACAAAATGATAAAGTTTACAGTGAACTTGAAAATGACAGTTGGTGGTGTATTTTAGCTTTTAGAAGATAAACTGGATTTGTACATAGAAGAAATACAAAATAAAAATTGCACAACTTTCCAACAATGGTAAAGGCTCAACAAGATGGCATTGATGTTTCCCTAGAAAACTATGTATTAATTTCTAATTACTTAGATTCCTTAAGAGGGTGCTGCACGAAATTTCTCAAATTAGGGTCTAGCGTTTTAGTTATTCCGCTAAAACTACGCTAATAAAAGCCTGACCAGTCGCTACTGCGACTGGTCAGGCTGTATAAAAGTGAAGCCCTCCAAATGTTTTTGCCTTGGACTCGCCCGCATGGGCACAAAATTTACATCCTATGGGGATACAATTTACAAATTGGTCTATAAGGGCTCTAATATCTCCCTTATAGACCCAAACAATCATTTCAAATTCCTCGGCAGAAAAATCACCCATCAGGGAAAAGACGTCTCGGGCGATCATGTTATAGAGCATTTCAAAAGTTGCCTGGCGAAAATAGATGCCTTGCTAATTTCTGGCCCTCGTAAGGCCTGGATCTATGACAATTATCTAACGTCACATTTGTCATGGCCCTTTCTTATTTACGATTTTACCAAAACCCAACTGTCCCGTCTAGATGCGCTGGTGACAGCTAGTTTAAAATCCTGGCTGTCCTTAGCCAAACCAGCTGACCCCTCGACTCTCTTCAGGTCCAAACAAAATTTTGGGCTAGCGCTTAAACTGCCGTCTCTGCTCTACGCCAACTCCAGAATAACCAAAAATTCGATTCTGTGCAATTCCAAAGATCCGGCAATATCGAAGCACGTAATAAGTGGCCGTAGTGATTCAAATGATCTACAAGCCCGCGTAGACTTCCACAAAAAGTTCCTTACTGGAATCAGCCAGAATGGCACTGGTCTGGGGTATGGCAGTACAACCACGAGCGACGTGGACTTGAAGAAGTCTCTTTTGCGGGGAGATTACGACAGCAAGAGTATGGCTCATGCTATTGGCCTTCAATGCCAGAATGATTGGACAACAATTGGGGACTTTTGCATTCCGCCTCCAATGCACTGGAAGGTAATGCTCTATGACTGGACGCCAGAGATGCTGAAATTTTATTTGAATGCCTTTCAGCATACACTTCCAGACCCCAGTAACCTCGCTCGTTGGAGCTTTGCCGAGGATAGTTCTTGTCCCCTCTGTAGCAATACCCCTTGCACAGCTAGACACATTCTAGCTGGCTGCAAGGTGGCCTTAGATCAAGGACGGTACACTTACCGCCATGACAAAGTTCTCGCTGTTATTCGCGAAGTAATTAGTCTCTCAGTGGCTCGTGCCAACAAGGGTTTGACAGTATCCTCCAAACCCCCAATACAGTTTGTGCGGGATGGCTCTAAAGGCAAAAAACATTTAACTACAAAACCTTTCTCAATAATCGAGAAAGCTACAGATTGGATTCTGGAGGTTGATTCGGTCTCTAAGCAGTATAAATTCCCTGAAAGTCTCGGATGCACAGCCCTCCGTCCAGATATAACTCTTTACTATCTATCTCGGAAGGTGGCTCTTATCGTAGAATTAACTGTTCCATGGGAATCAAATATCCCAAAAGACCACGAGTACAAATTAAATAAATACCATGATCTTGCAAATGCCGTAACCCGGAACGGCTTCACTGTTCACCTTCACGCGGTGGAAGTTGGCGCTCGTGGCCTGCCAGCTAAATCTCTATTTCACCTCTTTAAAGATCTTGGCCTTTCCAGAAAAATAATCAACTCTTTCTTAGAAAAATTATCTAAAACTGCGATTTGCGCATCTCAAATTCTATGGCTTCGAAGGGGGAGTGAATGGGTGGCAAGGTGAACGCTCACATGTGGCAAGACAGCTGTCCTAAACCTACCACAGCCGGTTCGTAAGTCCGGAATCCACTGCTCACCCCCCAGAAGTGTAAAAAAATAGTATTATGATGGGCCCGACTCCGGTCGGTGAATTCCATGGCAGCTCCGTTTGTATTTATTTATAGTGACAAAAAACACTCGTTTTTATCAATAAGTCATTTATAAGGTGAGCTAATAAATTTGGCAATAGTTTGCGTAGTTTTTTATAAAAACACCCGAGAAAATATACAAAAACGGGCGCGGGCGCATGGGATACAAAATCGACCATTTTGGTCTAATAAATACGGGTGAAAAAGGATTTGCTTTTATCACAATTTGCAGTTTTTGTTATTTGCAATTTGCTATGAGCAATAAAATTATAAAATGCGTGTTACATCGCTTTGGCGGGTGACCGTCTGTTCAGCGTTATCAATGTATGCGTTTTAGTCACACCTGCGTGGTCGCCGCCGGCAAGCGTAAATTACCTACATTTGTGTAGCGGCATAGGCTCGGAGCCCTCTTAAGCAAGGAATTCAAGCGTAGATTTCAGGATTTAAGAAATATCAAGAAATGTTTTTTGCTAGTCGAAAATCCCTGGCACTTACAAATAGCCACAATCACGCAACTGACTGCATTTGGATTTGAGAACGCAAAATTATTGGATGAATTTATTAAATTTAAAAATGACACAAATCTGGAAGCAATTTTTAAAGAGAAAAGAGAAGTAAAAGAATATGAAGAATTTTGGAAATTAGTACCCGTTAATTATGAAACCTTGAAAAATTGTACACACTTGCTGTTGATGTTGTTTGCATCAACTTACCTCTGTGAATCGTCTTATTCTAAAATGAAATATGCAAAAAATGCCCACAGATGTCGGCTTACTGATTCACACCTTGATGACATGTTGAGAGTAGCATGTAGCAATTATAAGCCGGATCTAGATAAAATTGTCAAAAGTAGGCAATGTCAACAAATTAGTTTTAAATAAATGATTACGTTTAAAAGTTGACTTTTGACGTCTTCTGTGGATTTATTGTAATACAGGGTCCGCCATGTAACGTTTTTTTTTTTCAACTAGTGCTTATTTCGTGTATGGCAACACTTACCTCATGTCTGATTTGACAGATAATTAGTTTTATCCTTCCGCTGAACGAATATGGTTGTGTATACGCTTGAACAACGCTGGGAAATCTTGCGACATTACTTTGAAAATCATGGTAATGTTGCAGAATGTGTGCGAAAATTGCGTACGGATTTTGGAAGAAGAGAAGCACCGTCAGCTCCGTATGTTCGTTACCTTGTGAAAAAAGTGAAAGAAACTGGCATCCTCATCGATAAACCAACGCGTGAAAAGCCAAAAACAGTGCGTACACCCGAGAATATTGCTGCTGTGGCCGAAAGTGTGCGTGAATCGCCATCAACATCAGTTCACCGTCGTTCTCAACAATTGGACATTTCGCAGACATCATTGAGACGAATTTTGCGTAAAGACCTTGGTATGACGCCGTACAAAGTCCAATTGGTTCAGGAGTTGAAGCCAACTGACCATCCAATGCGTTTTCGCTTCGCTAAGTGGGCCTGCGATCGACTTGCAGAAGATGCGGATTTTGCCAAAAAAATCATCTTTTCAGATGAAGCTCATTTCCATCTTGGCGGGTATGTAAACAAGCAGAATTGTCGCATTTGGGGCACAGAAAACCCGCACGCATTCATTGAAAAGCCGGTGCACCCAAAACGAGTCACTGTTTGGTGCGGATTTTGGTCCAGAGGCATAATTGGGCCATTTTTCTTCGAAAATGAGCAAGGAGTGGCCGTTACCGTCAATGGCGATCGTTATCGGGCCATGTTGAACGAATTTTTGTTCACAGAAATTGAAGAGGAGGATATTGGCAACATTTGGTTTTAACAGGACGGCGCTACAGGCCACACAGCCAACGCTACACTTGATGTTTTGCGCCCTGTTTTTGAAAATCGCATTATCAGCCGCAGAGCTGATGTCGTTTGGCCATCTCGGAGCTGCGATTTGACACCGTTGGACTACTTTTTGTGGGGTGCCGTCAAAGATAAGTGTTACGCCGACAAACCAGAGACAATTGACGCTTTAAAGAACAATATACGTGAAGCCATTGGTGAAATACAGCTGCACACAATCGATAATGTACTTAAAAATTGGACCCATCGTGTAGGCTACTGCATGGCCAGCCGAGGCAGCCATTTGAATAAAATTATTTTCCATCATTAACCGGAGGGATTGTACTTTCAAATAAAAAAAGAAATTTGAAAAAATATTCAGTAGTTTTTTTTTATAGCATTTTCAAAAAAAAAAAGTTATTTGGCGGACCCTTTATATGTTGTTGCGGCTCGTCTGATGTAGCACTCACTCGTATTGGCCCAAGAAAAAAAAAGGTTGAGTAAAGCTGGTCTATAGCATTCAATTATGATAGCCCGTTCTAAGTTCCACTATGATATGGCTGCTGCACCCAGGATTGGCTAGCGACAGAGCATTGTAATAAAAGGTTGTCTTTAAAAATGTGTTTTTACTGTTAACTTATTATTTTATACCTTGCTTACTGCCACATTACTATTACTCTCATATATTCCGCATATTCTACACCACATATGCCTTTTCTCTCACACGACATGCAAGGGCGGTCCCAGGGGGGGGGGGGGGGGTCAAGGGGGTCATGACCCCCCGAAATCTTAAATATATGGCTTATAATAAGCTCATTATGCAAATACACTTGTTTCCATAAATAAATTATTGTATAATAAAGGGGAACTTTGTTTTATTTACAAACCGTTAAACCAATCTCATGGCCCATAACAGCGACCCCCTCCCCCCAAACCTTAAGCCCATAACTGTGACCCCCCCAAAATGTAAGGCTAGGACCGCCCTTGACGACATGTGCATATATATGTACGAGAAGCATGCATGTATCAAAGGGATCTTCAGGACGGACAGGGGGCCAATGAGAAATAAATCGATCGAAATTGTATTTTTATAATTTAATAAATAAATTGTACAATTGTATTTCTATGTTGTGTGTAGCTAGTCTCGCTGGTAGCTTAGAATCCTGGTATAGCGGGGCGAACGGCGGTTTCCCTCACTACTTTATCTCGTATGATATCATTCTGAGTGAGAACTATGTGCTTCGGCGGTATAAACGCACCTGCAACATGCCTGAAAAGAGTCAAGAAATAAACAATATTTATATATAGTGGGCTTACATCAACAACGCACTAAGTCAGAAAAGTTGTGTTTTGACTTAATGATATATGTAGTTTTATACAGAAAAAAAATCTTTACAATCTCTTAAAACACTAGTTCATCGGTTCCTCATTGCTAAGTTCAAGAACACAGGTATGTCAAAAATGCCGCTCAGTTACAAGTAGAACTTTAAAGTATCGAGACTTTCGTGACTATCGTGAACTTTAAAGTATCACGTCACTACAGCTTTCTTGCTCCAAGAATGGCTAATACTATGAGTAAAATCATTTTATTTTATTGTTTTTATTTTATTTTTGTTAAAAACATACAGCATAAAAAAAATATATGTATAAGCATAATATATATATACCAGTAACAAAGCCAATGATGTTTTAAATTATTTGCTATATAAGGATTACAAAATATGCTAAACAATACAATATAAAAAAAACAAAAAAAAATAAAAGTAACAGTTAAAATCGCTATGTGCGAGTGTTTAGATGTTAGTGTGTGTTTGTGTGATGGAGAGCGTGTATGTGTGGGTGTGTGTATGTGTGTGTTTGTATGTGTGTGTGCGTGTATGTATGTGTGTGTGGGTGTGTGTATCTGTAGTGCGAATGTGCTTGTGAGTGCTTGTGCATGCTAATTCAATCCGATCTGATAATCAGCTTTTCACGTACCTCCTTAACAAAGGATCGACTATTCTGATGGTTAAATATGTCAATATCGTTAAAGCATACATTGTATGCATGCATAACGCGCGGCAATAACGAATTAGAACCATAGTTAGTGTTGAACCTTGGTACGTAAAAAGTTGAGTATGAACCTCAGGAGGTATGAACTGTCCAACCCAGTATGAACAATTTTATGTAGAAACGACATATCTGATACTACTCGCCGGTCCTCTAATGTCTCTAAACCACAGCGTTGCAGACCTTCAGCGTACGACAAGCCGTTGGAAAATAAGCGGTAATTTAGATTACGTATTTGATATTTCGGACTCGTATTTACGGACTCGGATTACGTATTTGATATTTTCTTTTACTACAATTTATTTATAAATTAGGGATAATTTAATGGACTTAGGAATATTAGAAGAATGTATAGAATATAATCATAGTGGAATCAATGAGTGGATGAAATCAACGAGAGGGGGTTCGAGTGATTTATTGAGTATCTGTCTAAATATTGCCTCACTTAGAGCACATTTTAATGAACTTGAAGCTCTAGTACATAACACTTACAATAAAATCGATTTAATATGTCTAACAGAAATTAATATAAAAGAGGAGGAAATTCACTTCTACAGTCTACCGCATTTTCAAATGTACTACAATACTCGTAAGAACCGCAGAGGAGGCGGTGTTTTATTATACGTAAACGAAAAACATAGCTATACACACTTAAAATATTATAATGACGGGGAGAAAACATTTGAGGGAATGACGGGAAAAATAACACTCAGTAATAGATATGAACTGATAATATACTGTATATACAGACCGCCGAACGATAAAAATAGGTCAAATTTTATAATCGAATCTAACAACATGCTAAAAACACATAGACACACAGAAAACATACTTTGGATGGGGGACATTAATATTGATCTCAGCAATAATGAACAGCTGACCCAAAATTACCTCAATATGTTATCATCTCACGGATTGACTGGTACTACGGATAGCTGGTACTACGCACGAGGCAATAGTTATGGACAAGATATCTTGTTCCTGTATAGATCATATTTTCGTAAGAATAACTAAATCTGAACTAAGATCAGCTATAATAACAACTAAAATATCAGACCACTATATTACGTGCCTAGAGATTCTGCAGGATATTCATTTTAATAAAAACATACACTCTGCGCAAAATATATCATTAGACGAGCAAATGGTCTCAAAACTACTGCAAGAGACAAACTGGAATTCACTAGCAAACCACTGTACCACTTCTGCAGCTCTTTATGATGCTATTAGATGTACATTTACACAAATATATGATAAGAGTAAAATACATAAGAATAAACCTAAATCAAAACGAATACAAAAACCATGGATAAATCTTGAGATTGTAAGGCTCATAGGGGAGCGCGATACACTCTTCAGGAAATGCAAAAACTCACCAAAAAATGTATGCCTGAAAAACCAATACAAATACCTCCGCAATAATATCACCGCTAAAATCAGATTTGCTAAAAATGAATATTTCAGGCAAAAAATAACGGAGGCTGAAAATGACCCAAAAAAAATTTGGCGCATTATTAATACACTTTTGGGAAAAATACCTAAAAATATAGACGACACAATAATGCGGTATATGGGACGAAGTAAAATGGAAAATGAAATAGCGAATGACTTCGTAAAACACTTCTCCGAAGTAAATAACATATCGCCGTGTAACACGATCTTACAAATCGGCAATTTTAATCGATCAGTACTGAACAGTGGTAGCGGATTACCAACTGGGTTGGATATGATGGTTACGGGGCTCGCGAAGAGCGACAGTTCGCCTACAGTCGTATCATCTCGGACGCAATCGGAAGCAAATGCACCGTACTGCAAACCTGCCTCGATAGTGGGTATGGCTCCGGACGAGGTGGCAGCGGCAACACAAACGCCAGTCCAAAATTATATGGCGAAAGCGTGCGACGTATCTCTGTATATTCCGCCTAGTAAACCAGAGGACATCGAGCGAATATTGCGATCTTTTAGTAGCAACAAAGCGCCCGGGAAAGACAACATCAGGATTAGGGATATAAAAAACGTCACCACAGAAATCAGTCCAGTACTAAGTCGTTTAATTAATCTCTGTATAAAGACGGGACAATTTCCAGATGCCTTAAAGACCTCTATAATAAGACCCATATACAAGAAGGGAAACCATCTACATTGTAGTAATTACAGGCCTATATCCATTTTATCCGCTATAGACAAAGTTATCGAAGCGTACATCGGAGATAAAATACAAAAATACTTCCAAAATCACGACATCATCGCGGAAAATCAACACGGCTTTCTAAAAGGCAGAAGCACTACTGGGCTGCTATCTAAATTTGCAAATAGTGTAAACACAGCTCTAAATGATAAGAAACATGTGATCATGCTTTTAATAGACTTTTCTCGTGCATTTGATACCTTAAAACACAGTCAGTTTCCGAAAGTCTATGAAGAAACCGGAATAAGGGGAAATGTATCGAGACTGCTAACAAACTACCTAAGCAACAGACACATGGTAGTTAAAATTAATAACAAATTTAGTAGCGAGGAGATAGTACGATCAGGCACTGCTCAGGGAAGCATTTGGGGCCCAATACTGTACATCATGTACACAAACGGGATCAGCGAATGTACCTCCGACTGCCAAATGTATACCTACGCCGATGACACCTCTTTATTTGCGTGTGACACGGACATTAATACGGCATCTCAAAAATTGCAACATGATTTCAATAAGATACAGGAATGGGCCCATAACAATGGGCTGATAATCAATGCCGAAAAAACTAAAGTTATGCATATCAGGTCATCGCAGGCAAGAGAACGAGGAAGTAGCTTTGCAATAAAATTTCACACGCATAACTGTCTACATAATCCACAACCGGACTGTCGGTGTGAGCATATAAAAAAAGTCGATGCTGAAAGGTACCTTGGACTAACGATTGATAAAAAATTCAACTGGGAAGTGCACATTAATAACATTTGCAAAAAACTTAGACAAATAATTATAAAAATCTACCACTTAAAATACATTCTCAGATACAATCAGCTGAGAAGTCTGTATTTTGCCCTGGTCGAATCTATTATTGCTTATGGAATCACAACCTACGGCAACACATTTAAAACTTATATATCCCGCATCACATCTCTACAACATCGTATTTTAAAAATAATAGTTCCAAACAAGATTCGAAACAAATTTAGAAACGACCAGATAGGACTTTTCAAGTATTGTGACATATTACCAGCTAATGCATTATTTATTTATAGACTGACAGTTCAATATTTCGAGACTGACGAGTTCCGAAATTATGTCCAACATAAACACAGCACTAGACAGATACAAAATGAACGGCTACTCGTCCCTCCTTTTCGTAACCTTTATGGCAAAAGAAGATTGAATTGGCTAATCCCTCATTTATTCAACAAAATTCCTTTAAATTTAAAAAAAAATAAAAAATGTACAAAAAAACAAAAAAAAGAATTAAAAATAGTTAGCTTTAAAATAAGTGAAAGTGAAACACAAGTGTGAATGATACGAATAATATTCATGTTTTTATTTTATTAGCATTAAGTACGTTATTTTTTTATGTAAATATTATCAAGGGGGTGGCTTTCTGTGCCGACTAATCCTTATCAATATAGCAGATAATGCAGCAGATATATTATTAAATGGTCAAAATGGCCACTAAAGTTGCACTGAAAGTCACCCTATCATAATCTCCAGCAGGTAAGCCTTAGGCTTGGCTGGATTTTATACTAAGCTGTATTGTAAAAAATGGTTATTAAATTAAAAAAAAAAAAAAAAAGATGACGTATAAATCGTTTTTGAATACGCTCAATCCTCAGCTTGTATGTAGCATACTGTGGAGACGAAATATTAGAAGCAAATTCAAGCAGGCTGCGTACGTATGCAACATAAACCGTTGTCAAAGAATGAGTGTTTTTAAGAGGTCTACAAACTCTCATAATAAAACCGATCATGTTGGGAATAAGCCGGAAAAAGCAAAAATATTGCCTTTACTACTAGTTAATTAACTTTGGTAGAAAACAGATGGGGAAAACATTATAGACAATAAATTATTACACATTTTTATATATTGTCGCGCCGACCAAACCTGCTGTGTACTTTCTTGAGAAAACAACTTTTGGATACAGAATGATGGGAAAAACTGCTATGCGTCGACTGGCGCATTTCTGCTATGTTCTGATGGGCCAAAATCATGCTACAGCACAACAACCAAATCTGCTATCAGCACTGGGCCAGATAAAATCTGCTATGTGTACATTTAACACATTATTATTATTATTATTATTATTATTTATTCTGGACAGGCAGCTTTGCTAATACGTCCAGATCAGATCTTGTAAAGCTAAATAATATTAACAATATAATATAAACAATATTAACAAGTTTTTAGGTACAAATCGAGTCTGTTTTTAAATTGATTGACAGAGATTGCACTAATCACTTCAAATGGTAGTTTATTCCACATGTCCACCACTCTATTTGGCAGAACGCTCTTAAGAGGATTAGATTTAAATTTTGTACGGTTGAGTTTTTTGTTGTGACCTCGAAGATTTGTGTTGACGTTGAATTTGTAAATATTCTTCAGTGCAGGCCCATCGTAATAGTGTGTTAGAATTTTATATGTCTCAATCAGGTCCCCTCTTTGTCTTCTTTGTTTGAGTGTAGTAATTTCAAGCGATCTTCATAATTCCTATTCTTCAGGCCCACTGGTATTTTGGTTGCCTTTCGCTGTACCTTTTCCAGGATATCTACATCTTTGCAAAAGTAAGGGGTCCAGATCTGATAGCCATACTCAAGAATAGGTCTCACATATGCCTTGTAGATCTTAATAACAACCTTTATTGGTAGATGTTGGAAAGCCTTCCTTATTACAACAACAAATTACAACAACAAATTTTAAATTTGACACATAGCAGTTTGGTCGGCGCAACGATGATATTCTATTTAAATATTTATTATATACATATTATCACCAATTATTATTTATTATTACCTATTACTAATTATTATTTACGATTACTTATTTATAGTTGTGAAATTAGTGAGTTTATATTTTAACCTGATTTAATACCATTTTGTTTTTGTTTTCGAAGATATTTATTTTTATAATCATTTGTATTATTGGTGTTATTGACACTAAATATGTTTAATGTAAGTAAATATATAATAATAAAATAAATAAATATATGAAATTTAATCTAGGAAAAAGTATTAGGGGACTTTGTGAAAATAATTTTAGCTGTGACCGCCAATAGCTAAAATTGTTCCAAAATTGTTTGTTCTAACAAATCGCACTCCACTATCTGCGGTTGTTTTTGATTTCCCCATACTGTTCGGTTTCAAAAACTAATACGGTAAATACAACAATAAGATTGTGTTGTTGGCCATATGTTGGACGGCTCAGCTCTATAGCAACACTATGGTTGCATATTCAAAGTCATGGTTGCATATTCAGCTCTACAGTCATGGCGCCTAAGAGTTCTTACCTTCCTTCCGATATGAGAAAGTTGTAAGCGCCGGCAGCTTGTTGCGTTGGCATAATCTCCAAACTGAGCCTCATGGCTCTGCCTAGCTTCATAATTTGATGATGCACTCCTTCGTTGAAATGAAGCTTTGATTCCAGATTCAGATTATCACCTACACCAATAACCTGCAATAATACCAGCATTAAATAATGAATGAATCTCTTTATTGCACAATAAAAACAATGTACAATGACAGATTTATTGCTACATAACAATATTTATTTATTTATTTATTTATTTGCAGCTGTTATAAAAAACATATACAAAAAAAAAAACAAGAACACACATATTAAAAATTAAAACTATAAATAGACAAAGACTATGAAATAAAGCTACAAACGCTGCAAATTTGGGGTATCCTCAGGATATCTCTTATCCTGGTTTTCAGGACACACCTATTAATTATTGATACATAGGTATATGATTTTTAAAATAAAATAACCAAATCAAATAAATTTTAAAACAAAAAATCCAAATAATCATAATCAAATAAATACATAAATCGAAATAATCAAAATAAAGATATTCAACATCAAATGATATTAAAACAAAATAAAGTAATTACATAAATTTAATAATCTACATATAATAAATCAAAAATAATCAAAATCAAAATATTTAACATTAAATAATCAGGTTTCAAATTAATAAATAAACGAAGACAATAGTAATAATCCAATTAGCAATAGTTATTTTAAAATAAAATCAAATTATGACATCTAAATATCTTCCTTTAATAATAAACTTTTAAAGTGGTCCTTAAATACTGCAATTGATTTCGATCGCAAAGCCATTCCCAACCGATTCCATACAACCGCAGAATAATACGAAAAGCTGCACTGGAAATGTGTAGTTTTGTGCTTGGGTATTATAGCAAGTTGTTCACGTGCCCGTGTTGAATGGACATGCCGGTTACGGGACCACGTCATAATCGAGTAAAGATATCGCGGCTGTTTATTGCGTACTACCTTGAATACAAGGGTCGCAAGATGGAGCTGCCTTCTTTTACTCATATTCAACATGGAAGCTTTCGAAAGGAATGGTGACACATGATGACGTGGAGGAATCCTAAAGCAAAATCTTGCGCAGGCATTTTGCAGTCTCTGAAGTCTCCGCTCAGTCTTCCTATATAGACAGGGGCCGTACACACAGTCACCATAGTCCATTATAGACAATATAAAGGCATTTACAAGTAGTATTCTGATTCTGACGCTGAGGTACTCCCGAATTCTGTATAAGGCCTTTAGACGTGAGAAACCAGTCAACCAACTAAAAATAATATTCCTATTCGAAATTTGACACCATGACCCGGTGGCATAGTGGTTAGGTTGCCTGACCTTAGGAACCTTACATTGTAAGGTTCTGGGTTTGATTCCCGGCTGGTTTACCATTTTCCGTTGAGTCAAAATTCACAGAATTGCTTTTTAATCCTATATTAGTTTTCTTTTAATTCAATTCTATATAATTAAACACATATTATAAAAACTTCATAGTATGGTTGGTTGTAAGAGATTGTCTTAGGCAATAATAAACCTGTCCATTGTAAAAATTCACAACAAAGACTATTTTATTTATTTTCTTTTATTTTCTTTTATTCAGGAAAATAACAGTGTATAAAAGTAAGTAGCCAAACAAGATAGATATAAAAATTACACCAGAGACAATTTTCCACTAAATGTTAACATCAAGATTATCTAAATGATAAGAGACAGAAAAAAAACGAGAAAAGAAAGAGGATAGGAAGGGAGGGACCAGGAAGGGAAGGAGGAACATAGAAAAAAAATACATTATGTTGATGGGTGTCCACGTATTTAACAAATTTACCCGTACGATATTTGAAGTTGAGACAGGTACGTTGGTATGAATAAGTACAAGTGCAAACAGTAGATAATAAGTAATAAATTTTAAATAATAATAATTATTAAATTTTAAATATTAAGTGTTAAATATCGCCCCCTTTAACAAATTTCTGAATCCAATGTTCGATTCAGCGAAGATATCTATTGATGCGTATCGATCATCGTAAACCCTACACTAGAAATAAAGACTAGAAATAAACAAACAAATAAACGTTAGACAAAATGGTACTCCAGTTCATATTCAGGAAAATTTACAGCATACACCCGGAGGGCAACCCCGAAAGGGGGGGGGATCCTGCTCCGGGCCGAAATTTAAGGGAGCGCCAAATTCATGGATTTGAAAAAAAAAAACATAGAGCCTTAGCATCTAAGGCGCATTGTACTATCGATTTGATCATTTGATTTTCGAACGTATCCATATATAATTCCATCCATCGTATCCAATATAAGTCGATATTTGAACGCCTGCAGATTTGTTTGATGTCTCTGCCAGGGGAATTCCCTAGTAGGTTGCCAAAGCCTACTATGGCATTGAGCAATCTAATACCCTATATAATGATATATATGATAGGGTGACTTTCAGTGCAACTTTAGTGGCCATTTTGACCATATTATAATATATCTTTATTTATTTATTTATTTATTTATTTATTTGCAGCTGTTATAAAAAACATATACAAAAAAAACAAGAACACACAGATTAAAAATTAAAACTATAAATAGACAAAGACTATGAAATAAAGCTACAAAGGCTGCAAATTAGGGGTATCCTCAGGATATCTCTTATCCTGGTTTTCAGGACACACCTATTAATTATTGATACATAGGTACTTATATGATTTTTAAAAATAAAATAACCAAATCAAATAAATCTTAAAACAAAAAATCCAAATAATCATAATCAAATAAATACACAAATCGAAATAATCAAAATCAAGATATTTAACATCAAATGATATTAAAAGAAAATAACGTAATCACATAAATATAATAATCTACATATAATAAATCAAAAATAATCAAAATCAAAATATTTAACATTAAATAATCAGGTTACAAATTAATAAATAAACGAAGACAATAGTAATAATCCAATTAGCAATAGTTATTTTAAAATAAAATCAAATTATGACATCTAAATATCTTCCTTTAATAATAAACTTTTAAAGTGGTCCTTAAATACTGCAATTCCCAACCGATTCCATACAACCGCAGAATAAATTCGAAGACTATCGCGGTTGTTTGACATTATAAATAGGATAGAAAACGAATTTACCGCGTGAAATTTGTAGCACCCGACGTTTCGGTGACGTTGCAGCCGCCGTTGTCCAGGGTAGACGGACAACGGCGGCTGCAACGTCACCGAAACGTCGGGTGCTACAAATTTCACGCGGTAAATTCGTTTTCTATCCTATTTATAACCGCAGAATAATACGAAAAGCTGCACTGGAAATGTGTAGTTTTGTGCTTGGGTATTATAGCAAGTTGTTCACGTGCCCGTGTTTTATTTTTTATTTTATTTTATTTTTTATTCCAACATGTTGAATGGACATGCCGGTTACGGAACCACGTCATAATCGAGTAAAGATATCGCGGCTGTTTATTGCGTACTACCTTGAGTACAAGGGTCGCAAGATGGAGCTGCCTTCTTTTACTCATATTCAACATGGAAGCTTTCGCAAGGAATGGTACATTAGTCAGGATTAGTCGGCACAGAAAGCCCCCCCCTTGATAATGTTTACATAAAAAGATGAACGTACTTAATGCTAATAAAATAAAGTATAAATCTTATTCGTATCATTTACATGTGTGTTTCACTTTCACTTATTTTAAAGCTAACTATTTTTAATTCTTTTTTTTGTTTTTTTGTACATTTTTTATAAGTTTTTAAATTTAGAGGAATTTGGTTGAATATATGAGGGATTAGCCAATTCAATCTTCTTTTGCCATAAAGGTTGCGAAATGGAGGGACGAGTAGCCGTTCATTTTGTATCTGTCTAGTGCTGTGTTTATGTTGGACATAAATTCGGAACTCGTCAGTCTCGAAATATTGAACTGTCAATCTATAAATAAATATATATATAATATGACAATGTGTTAGCGATAATTTGGATTTTTTCGAGGTTTTTAAAAAATGACTTTGGTGATGATGACAAAAGGTAACCTGAAACAAATTGAATTTCTTCAATAGCAAATTAACACCATGTGTGAGCGCCAAGTGTTAGCGATCATCTAAAACAATTGGACAATTTTCGAAGTTTTTACGAAATGACTTGGTGTATTGATGACTAAAGGTAACCTGAGACAAACGACATTTCAGGATATCATCTGTCATCAATATGCAAAGTCATTGAAAAAACATCGAAAATAGTGCCCTTTTTTTTAGTTTCGCGAAAATATGTATTTTGACAATCGTTTTTTTTCAAAATATTTCGATTAATCTAAAAACTGCAAATTGTCATAATTTCTGTAATATTGATAATTGTTATCGATATTACGATATACTCGAATGTGTCCAAAACGGTATGTACAAACAAAATGGCCGCAAATTTCTTGACATTGGGATGGAAAATTTGAACGCCTATATCTCGCTTATTTATTGAGATCGAATAAAGATTATGGAAGATTCGGAATCAGCGTGATGAATATAGCGTGGTGAATTTTTTCTTTTTTATTTTGGCCTATTTGTTTACATATAAAATTTAAACTTTGAATGCCTATATGTCGCTTATTTATAGCGACCAACACAATTTTCTTACAGATTTAGCATTAAAATGAAACAATCTATTAGTCATTTTTTTTTTTTTTGAGAGAGGTTCCTAAACTGCAGTTAGTTCCTAAACACAATATTTTCTGGCAAATGCCTAATTAGAAGCAGTGAAGCAACAAAAAGATCTTGGAATAACAATTAGTGATGATCTTAAATGCAAAAAACACATTGTTGCTAAACGAGACAACTCTACTCTCTATCTGATAGGGAAGGCTTTTCAACAACTGTCAATAGAGTTTATAACGATCCACAAGGCATATGTGAGACCTATTCTTCAAGAAAGGCTATCAGGTCTGGAACCCCTACCTATGCAAAGATGTAGATATACTGGAGAAGATGCAGCAAAGGGCAATTAAAATGCTAGTGGGCCTGAAGAATAGACATTATAGATTGCTTGGACTGACAACTCTCAAACAAAGAAGACAAAGAGGGGGCCTGATTGAATTATATATAATTCTGTAACGATCCTTAAGTATCGTTACATGCAATCAACAAATGCGTTGATTTCCAGTGAAATGACACAAATTCAGCCATTATTCTACCTCGTGCAGCGATGAATCAGCACGATTGTCTCGGCAAAATAGTTGTATTTAGAATTAACTACCAATAATATAAAAATATTCATAGTACCGTAAACATTGCACACAACAAAGCCGTGAATATATGTATTCTACAGTTTTGAATAAGGGAATCACCAACATAGCATATTAAAGAAACCATGGAAACGAGAGGCAAGGAAAATAACAACAAAAAACAAAGTAACATAATTTTGTTTTAAAATTTTCATTCTTTCACGCATATACAATGTAACAAATAGAAATAATTGACTTTATAATTATTTGAGCCACATTGAAAGTGGAATTATAAAGTGACATAACAAAACAGTTTTTTTATTCAACCTTCAAGCGGTAGAGACAAAAATACTAGAGTCAGTGTTCGGAAAACTTTCGATAATTGAGTGCACAAGAGAGAACTTCGCGAGACCAGACTTCGACCGGTCCGAGTTTATAACCCGACCCCGACGATATCTACGCTTCGCAGGACAGTACTGCTCTTCAAACGGTAAGCGACAATAACAGCTTATACCTTTATGCCTCAATTATGCGAGCGGCTAGATTTACAAACTAGTGGAGACTAGATCGATCAAATAGGAAAAGAGATCGCTGCGGAATCTGCAAAAGGAGACCGTACGATACCAGAGCTTAAGGTCACCTTGTATCGCAACTCGATCGAGGAGAGACACGCCTCTACGAGTACCCGGTGTGCCATCGGCAGTAAAACGCCGGTTCACATCACCCCTGGGTGCCACCAAAATTGCACCTTGTCGTTCTATGGCTACCCTAAAATAAGGTGGCAGATTTTCGATCGGTTTAACCGCTGACCGCTGGATTTGCCACTACAACGATGAAACAATACTTTTACTTGGAATATTTTGGATTGCATCATTTTTCGGCCTATATAAACCGGCGAAAATACGACCAAAGTATCATTTCTCGAGTGATCACGTCCCCCAAGACAGCGACGGCATACCCGGTACCACTCTCACGAGGCGAGTCGACGGGTCCGGCTTCTTGGTTACCTTTCCTTCCTTTCCCTATCGAGGCGAGACGCATCAGTCTGCACTCCCACAGAATCGAGCCGTGCCCAGTACGAGATACTAGGAGCACAAGTACAATCCATATCCACACACCCTCATAAATAACATCAGGCAGATAGCCACTACATTCGCGTCAATATATCCTATTCAGGAAGCGTTACAAACTGGCAATATCGAACTTTCAATAAATACCTTCTGATACACTTTAAATCGACTTTTAATACGGAGATAACCCGCAAGTTGACACCACCACCTCACACCGAATAACTTGGAGTCTAGTGAGGGGTGGTCCCTCACAATTCTCTCAAATTATTACAATGTACCTGGGTTGAAGAATATTACCAAATTTTTAGTCAACACAAATCTTTGAGGTCACAGCAGAATAATCTACCGTGCAAAATTTCAATCTAATCCTCTTAATAACGTTCTGCATAATAGAGTGATGGACAGTTCTATCTATCAATTTAAAAACAGACTCAATTCGTACCTAAAAACTTGTTATTATTGTTTATGACTAGCTTTAGCTTTACAAGATCTTGTCTGGACGTATCAACAAAGCTGCCTGTCCAGAATTAATAATAATAATAATAATTGAATTGTAACTTTCGAAAAACTGGTCCCAGGAGTTAAAGAATAAGTTTAAAATATTAATTATTAAACTTACGACAACGTCTGGTTTTGGCTCCAGTATTGTGAATAACCTTAAAGAAGCTTCGTTAATGTGTCTCGGGTCTTCCACTTTCCAAGATAATATTGTCCTAAAAAAGGTAGCAAAACAAAATGGATAACAAAAATGATGACGCTATTTCTACTGACAACTTTAGTTAAATAGAAAATATGCAATCTAAAAATTAAAAAAAAACCTGGTTGAAACACGGTACTATATACATGGGCCACGTATATGGTATAAGTTTTCAGAATGAATAAGAAAAATTACAATGAATGGCCAAAAATCAATTTTTATTTCATAAAATATTATCTGTGAGTTACAACTTACTGACTAAAAATAGTAATCTAAAATTCATAAAGCCCTTTCAGTTCGTTTTTAACTATATATATACTTCTCCTCGTATTAGAAGACGCAGAAGATTACAATCTCGTATTTTTATTATGAGATGTGTTATCTTACCTGGCGAACGAGACCATAGACCCAACAACAGTTATACCATTGTTCAAGCGAAATCCATACTGAAATTAAAAGAGAATAATTACCATACGAGTATAATGTTGATTTACCCCTGTGGCTGTAACCTGTCTTGGGGTATATGTTGAACTGTTGTCACATATCCTTAAAAATGGCACGTTGGCATTGATTATATAGAGTAATAGTTTTGGTAACCCTTCTACGCCGGCGACATGCAGGCGGCGCTGACAGCATTGTTTGGCGAAACTAATAGCAATTTATTTGGTCGTCTATAATCAATGATAATGAATGTTTTTTTTCGTTGTAAAGAGCTGATTGAATATAAAAACTCAATAATTTAACAAATGATAATAATATAATGCAATTATTTGTGCCATCTATCGCATTATTTTATAGGCTAATTAACATCACAGAAATAATACAAAGAGGTAGAACGACGTCTATTAGTCAATCTGAACTTTATAGTAAGTAATTATTAGGTATTGAAACCTGTATACCAAATTAAAAATTGACATATTTATGTAAATAATATGAGCTATGATATAAAAAGGAGAATGATCAAAGGCAGTCCAAATGTCCACCACTAAGGAGACCTATGGTGACGAATAGTACACAAAATAAATAAATAAAAAATAAAATACAAACGGAGCTGCCATGGAATTCACCGACCGAAGTCGGGTCCATCATATAGTGTTATTACTCTTCTGGGGGGTGAGCAGTGGATTCCAGACTAACGACCGGCTGTGGCAGGTTTAGGACAGCTGTCTTGCCACATGTGAGCATCCACCTTACCACCCATTCACTCCCCCTTCGAAGCCATAGAATTTGAGATGCGAAAATCGCGGTTTTAGATAATTTTTCTAAGGAGTTGATTATTTTCTAGAGAAACCAAGATCTTTAAAGAGGTGGAACAGAGATTTAGCTAGCAGGCCACGAGCGCCAACTTCCACAACGGTGAACAGTGAAGCCGTTCCAGGTGAGGGCATTTGCGAGATCATGGTTGTCTCGGCAAAATAGTTGTATTTAGAATTAACTACCAATAATATTAAAATATTCATAGTACCGTAAACATTGCACACAACAAAGCCGTGAATATATGTATTCTACAGGTTTGAATAAAGCTGGGCATTGACGGTCAGTTTTTCGCGTCAGTTGAACTGGCGTGCATCCAAAATTTGATCGTGAATGTCGAATCGTCACTCCAGAGTTTTAACTGACGACGCGCCACGAATATTTTCCGTGGCTACCATAATCCAACTGGCGCGTCGCGCCAAACTGACCGTGAGTGCGCGCGCAATCTGCAATCCAACGCGTCAGTTCCACGCTCGCGGACCGCGATGACAGCGCGTGCTGCGTTTTTGTTTTTGTTATGGCGGTGTCGTCGTCGTCATTATGGCGGTGTCGGACTTGTCATAATGATAGATTTCATCGAAAAATATAGAAATTCAGAATGTTTATGGAAAATAACCGACAAAAATTTAAAAAATAAACAGTATCGACAAAAACCTGTAGAAGATTTTATTTAGATAAAATATTCCAATTTTATTTAGATATTATTTATAAAATTGAATTAGATATTATAGAAGTCAGATTTCATTCCCGATGCTAAGAAACGAAGAGTGGCAGTGAATCTCTCATGAGGGTTTATAGCTTGTCTCATATTAGTATCTTGTTTAACAATGTGTCGCGTTTTTTAATAAATCGTGTAAAGGATTAGATATTTTTTAAGATTCCATTAATTTAATAAATGACTCGATCATACCTAGCCTATCTCCTACTTCTTAAGATTTCACTAACTGCCATCCTTAAGTACTGTATTATATGATTACTATATTATAACAGACTATTGTATTATATCATATTATGTATAATAAATATTACTATCCAATTACTCATACTTCTATTTTGCTCTATCCAAATAACCTTATTAACAACTTATTTAATTATTAATTGTCCTACCCTTATATTTATTTAATATTTTTTATTTATTAAAGGTAAAGCACAAAATATAATTTACTGCAGCATTACAAAAAAAACGTGTTTGGACCAGTAGCGAAAAATAGAGCACACTGCAGCATCTTGGTCACTACGTCAACACCGCCTAACTAGGCCTAGGCCTGTACTAAGGCAGGTGTACCAGGAAATATTTTACCTGTGCACACAAAAAAAGTAAAAAATTAACAACTAAACTTAAAAATTAAACATGTTAAAAAAATAAATTAAAATATCATCAAGAAGTATTTGAAATTATAATCATAAAATTATCGAGTAAATAAATAAAAATCGAAATCATAATAATAGTAAATAGATAGATAGATACCTACTCAGTAAAATAAACAAATAAAAATAAAATAAGAATAAAAATAAAAATCATACTAGATAGTCAAATAATTTGTGGCTCTTTTCACGGCCTTCATTTATTAGCCACATATGGCTCTGTTTCTTAAAGCAATCTTTAGACTGAATTGTTTTAATTCCATCTTCTAAAAGGTTATATGTCCTGGGGGCCAAAACAGTAAAATGCCTTTGACCAAAAGAGGTCATCATTCGGGGAATATCTATTTTTTTAGCAACGGATCGCCTTGTTGGATGCATTTGTTGTGAGAAAGTCCTGTTGCATTTGAATTGAATAAAATTTACACAAAATTTTAAATAAAGCTGTCTTAAATCCAATACTTCATATTCCAAAAACAATTTTTCCGATGAGTACCTGTAAGGCTTACGCATGATGATTTTTATAATTAGTTTCTGTGCCACCTCTGCTGGGTAAATAGTCGTTTTTGCTCAGGCTCCCCAACCAATGATTCCATAGCTTAGAATACTTTGGCACAAGGCATAGTATGTTGTTTTTAATGTCTTGGGGTCTAAAATATTCCCTTATATCTCTAAACAAGAAAGCCAGACGCCTGACTCTGGTGGAAACTAAGTCTATGTGGTCAGCCCATTTGAGGTGATTATCCACAATTATGCCTAAATACTTCAACGATAGTGCTTTTTGCAATGGCGCACATTTACAATGTTTAAGGCTCCCGCATTTTAATCTACATCAACGAATTGTGCGAATTACCTGTTAATGGTAGAATTGTATCCTTCGCGGACGACACTGCCCTTCTTACTGCGACTAATAATTGGAATGATACATTCTTCAAAGCTCAAAGTAACTTGGAACTGGCTAAAACTTGGATCGACAACCATATTTTAACGCTAAATGCTGCGAAATCAAAATTTATCACTTTCAGCTTGCGGGGAAATCCCAGCCAGGTTCTCAACCAAACACTTGCCATTCATACCGACAAATGCTTGGATAAGAATAGATGTGTATGTACTAAATTAAGCAAATCTGCAACAGTCTCCTACTTAGGCATAACGGTAGATGAGAAGCTATGTTGGGAAAATCAGATTGCAAATTTGAGTTCGAGAATTAGAAAGCTGGTTTACGTATTTCTTCGGCTGCGCAACATTCTGTCCAAAACAACCATAAGAATGGTATACATGGCCTTGTGTCAGAGTATTTTGTCCTACGGAGTCGCGGCATGGGGCGCTACTACTAATGATAATCTGGATAGATTGACAAAAGCGCAGAAATTATTATTGAGAGTAATTCACAGGAAAAACCGACGTCATCCATCTGCCTTGTTATTTTCCCAATCCCATGTGCTATCAGCTAAACAGTTATTCATTAAGCAAGCGCTTCTTGCATTCTACAAATCTAGAGATGACCACGCCCGAACTCAAAACAATCTGAACACAAGAATGTCCGCGAGTATCAATTATGTAATTCCGTCAGTCAGGACAACATTTGCCCAGAGACATATATTCTACATAGCCCCAAAATTATATAATTCCCTTAGTGAAGACATGAAAAATTATCCTAACATAAAAATATTTAAAGCAAACCTTAATAGATGGCTACTTAACAAGGGATATGTAAAATCTGATCAACTTCTTTGCAACGCACGACAATTTATTTAGTATCACTTATCTATTTTTCTTAATTAAATTTTATTGAATTACAACTATAAATATATATATATTTATTACATAGCTATATTTTTTATAAAATTGGTATATTTATGTATATATACAGGTGGTGGGTCCAAATAATTTATTTAAAAAAAAAACACTTCATTTCTTAAAATTGCATAAAAATATGCACATCTAGAGACGGGCCAAATTATCGCCTAGTTAGATGTGCTATTGGCAGTAAAGGTCATGTAAGATGTGTTAAACCTCCCTATATTAATTATTAAATAATTTATATAATTATTATATGATTACATGACCTATGAATGAACTGTATACCTAATCCTATGTACCTAAATAAATAAAATAAATAAATTGATGAATTGTTATGGTGTTTATTGCAGATGGCTGCCCTCTCTTATCTATACTGAATGCTAAATATTTCGTTTTATCAATGTTAAGCGTGAGTAAGGAGACATCAAGCCATTTCTTAATAGTATCCATATCTGCATTTGCCTTAGTAAATACACGCTGCCAGCCAAGGCCGTGCCCAGAATTTTTTTTCGGGGGGGGGTCCAAAAAAAAAAAGACCGGCTAATTCAAATTCAATTTTATTACCCTTACATTAAGACGGAAGAAGCCCGCCACTGAAAATACTGTAGGTACTAACTACTAACTAACATTTTCGTTTTTAAACCTAAAAACCTAAAGAAATTTTTTGTTATAGTCCTATTTTTATTTATACATCCACCACTTCCTATTAGGCTTTTAACTTTATTTTGGAGTAATTTGCAGCAAAACAACATGACTGACTGACTACTGTCGCGGCAACAGGAACAACATCGTCCTCATTATCCGTTTTTTAAATTATTTTAGGTAACTGTTCAAACATCAGACGTACGTCAAACGTTCGTTACACCGTGTAATAGCAGGTCGCTGGCCATGCCAATCGTCCAATAATTGACTCAAGCGATGGAGACAAACATTTGTGTCTTGAGTCTTTTGACAGCTCTACGCTCTGTTCGATATGAGTAAAACGGATAGATATAAAACTAACACCTAAAAACATACCCGTGAACGCCTTAGAATTGCTCGGAAACGTTCTGAGCGCCCTCCGCTAACAGAGCTTTTGATGATATGACGAAACACGACGCTGAGATGAATGCGAGTGTCCAACTCTACTAGTTGACACTAGACTGCGGGGGATATGTCAGTCCGACAGTCCGACATCAAGGGTCTGTTATCGTATAGATTTCTACTGTCACTGAAATATCGTACTGCTGTTATTTCTTCCTCGATTTCAACCCGATAACCCGATAACATAGCTTAGCGGAATACCCCTAATGTATTTTTTGCACCCAAAAGTCGATTTTATCTAGTGTAAATCTATTTCATTTTGGGAAGTCGATTCTATCTAGTGTAAATCCATTTCATTTCGGGGGGGGTCCGGACCCCTCGGACCCCCCCCTGGGCACGGCCATGCTGCCAGCTACTATCATTGAATATTACTACAGTGTCATTATTATTAGCTTTATTATAATTTTTTCTACTATCAACGTGTTCATATTATTTCTGTTAATTTGTAATGCAAGCATTGCAAACTGTTCATAGGATAGTAAATTTGTTTGGTTTGTATATGTATTTAAAATACTAGTATTATATATTTACTATCTGTAAGTTTGCTATAAAATAAAATAAAACAAAGAGTAGCCGTAGTAACAAGGAACGTTTCTTTTTCGGAATCGGAATCCATTTTTATTCGTGGATGTCCGCAAAGAGGCACGTCCTTCATGCGGCCGGGCCGGTCGAAAACTGAAGAGCCGGAGTGACGCCAGTCAATGGGCAAATCTAGTTGGCATAAAACCATTTGGAGTGACGCCACAGTTTTACGTCTAGACTGACGCGAAAAACTGACCGTCAATGCCCAGCTTTAGAGAATCACCAACATAGCATATTAAAGAAACCATGGAAACGAGAGAAACCATGGAAACGAGAGGCAAGGAAAATAACAACAAAAAACAAAGTAACATAATTTTGTTTTAAAATTTTCATTCTTTCACGCATATACAATGTAACAAATAGAAATAATTGACTTTATAATTTATTTGAGCCACATTGAAAGTGGAATTATAAAGTGACATAACAAAACAGTTTTTTTATTCAACCTTCAAGCGGTAGAGACAAAAATACTAGAGTCAGTGTTCGGAAAACTTTCGATAATTGAGTGGACAAGAGAGAACTTCGCGAGACCAGACTTCGACAGGACCGAGTTTATAACCCGACCCCGACGATATCTACGCTTCGCAGGACAGTACTGCTCTTCAAACGGTAAGCGACAATAACAGCTTATACCTTTATGCCTCAATTATGCGAGCGGCTAGATCTACAAACTAGTGGAGACTAGATCGATCAAATAGGAAAAGAGATCGCTGCGGAATCTGCAAAAGGAGACCGTACGATACAAAAGCTTAAGGTCACCTTGTATCGCAACTCGATCGAGGAGAGACACGCCTCTACGAGTACCTGGTGTGCCATCGGCAGTAAAACGCCGGTTCACATCACCCCTGGGTGCCACCAAAATTGCACCTTGTCGTTCTATGGCTACCCTAAAATAAGGTGGCAGATTTTCGATCGGTTTAACCGCTGACAGCTGGATTTGCCACTACACCCTCTCTTTCACAACCTCATACTCGCACACACAAACACATATACACCCAGTTTAGTTCAGAATGAGCGTTTGATAGTATGATTTTGATTATTTTGCGCACAAAAAGGTACAAAAAACATGATTTCTCTATTTAGTCATAACTTTTTACTGACAGTATATTTTTGACCGCGGTCTGGTCTGAATTAATTAGTATTTAATGGACTATTTTCGTTACATAGTCTCGTTAGTGGTGGACATTTGGACCAAACCCCATACATTTATGGTCACTATTCTTTGTTGGTAATATTAATATTTTATACCGTATGGTCACCATCAACAATGTGTCGCCATACTGTTATACCACGAGAGTCGCCATATTGAACGTAATAATAGATTATTAAATTTTTGGAACTATGTATGATGAACTATCTACATGTTGCGTTTTGTAGTAAAATTCTGGTTGCCGAATTGTAGTACGACATTAGGCACTCTTATACGCTATACGATATAAGCATTGCTTTCGAGAAACGGTGCCCTGGCGTCCGAAGTCCCGTAATTTATATATTGATTTTATTTATTCAAGTATTGCGCGATGCGGCAAGAATACAAATAAAATATTTTTGTCACAAAATGGTGTCCTCCCCCCTTCCCCCTTTTAGACTACAATATACTCACCTGACTGAAGGAGTCTATTAAAAACCCTCCATCAAATTCTTTGTTCAAAATAGACACCGTTGTCTTCCCCGACTCGTCATACGCTGGTTTAGCGAGTTCATTGGCACTGATATGGATCAATCTGCTTTGCGCATAGCTAAAGCCTTTCCTGAAACGCAAAACAGCGATATTATTGCAAAACAAAATAATCCGAAACAACCTTTAAAAAAACAGCGAATACAAACTTCAATATAACCGATTTTCCTATTCCGGAAACTCGCGTGCGCGCCGATAGAACTAAAGGTATATTCATTTTGTTTTTAAAAGCAATCTTTATTATCACAAAATATATATCAATGGAATAACCTCAAAAAAGAGGACAAACAACCGTATTTTGACATTTCTATAGTGGTGTTGCCAAAAGCAGCTTTTTTGGTAATAACTTTGAAGGGTAGGTTTTTTAAGTAATTTATTATCGTATGTACAACGACGCTTAATTTATTTTTTAATGCATCAAGGATGATATATTTGTGCGATTTGAATTCGTAACCAGTAATAACTA
The DNA here is from genome assembly GCA_944548615.1 of Micropterix aruncella. Classification (NCBI taxonomy): domain Eukaryota; kingdom Metazoa; phylum Arthropoda; class Insecta; order Lepidoptera; family Micropterigidae; genus Micropterix; species Micropterix aruncella. Next base: position 15,136,373 of record OX155975.1, on the reverse strand, counting down.
TTTAGGAAAAAAATGTATAACTGTGAAACGCAGTGACTGTGGTATCGTCGCCACGTCGCTGCCCCACCATCGTTATAGCAGTAACAGTAGTAGGGCGGTGTCGACTACAACGGGCGAACCCGTCACCCTCAGGCTGGTAAAACGGCATGTGATCATAAGTTCAGGATGAACGTAGAAGACTTAGAGACAAGACAATCTACTGTCTAGCTCCGCCAACAAGCCCGTTAGAGGCCAAAGCCATACGGCGAGGCAGGCACCGGGAAAAGTAACCAGCGGGGAGCCTCGTCCCCTAACTACCAGTTTTGTAAGGATAACTCCGTCTGGAGTTAACCGTCAGGATACCTCCGTCCTCCCGACTGGTCACAGTTTCGAACCATACGTGTTCGGTTCGGGTACGCGCGGGGTCCACACTGATGAAATGCTCCTTTCACGATACCTTGCATGTTACCTTTCATCAGTCTGTACGCAGCATTGTTATAATCTTTTTTTGTCGAATGGAATATGTTTGGAATAATTTACTTTGGATTTTTTGTTAAATTGAGCAACTACTTTTAAAGTTAATTTAATGTCTTTCCTACACGATTGTAATGCTTGTAATGGAAATAAATACTTTTTCTTTCTTCTTTAAAATTTGAACTTTATCGACTGCCACGTTTTAAAAATTATTCATCCAGAAATGGAGTACTCGCAAGCCGCTGTGGGCTTTACAATACACGTTTAAATGCTATCGATAATTTTATTAATTCCATAAGCACTTAATACTCCGTAAAACAAATCCTAACCAATACAATAAGATGACTTCGTTTTAGCAGTTTTACTGATTATTATTACTAATATTATAGTTTTATGACAATAATTGTTATTATTTTACATCAGCTTATAAACTGAACACAATGCTAACAAAAGAACTTTCACACAATATGGATATTCTATATACCCAGCCACCACAATAAAGCTCACGCTCACACTCCAAACCCCTACACTCAACACACTTTATACACACACACAACCTAAACACAAGCCTCTTAAGTATTAGTAAAATTTTAGGTATGTTCATTTTATTGAAATGATTTTACGAAATCCGGTAAAATCCGTAAACCTGTCATTTTTTAATTAATCTGTAGGTATTTTTAAAATGTAAATAATCACTGCAATACCGGTTGGTTTCCTAAATAAAGAATTGAATTGAAAAATAGTTGTTTTGAAAGTCATTATCATTATTTGTTTATTTTTTTTGCTGGGTTAGATTTAGAAAATTTTCCTTCCATTGCTTTTATTCCACCGGTATTAGTTGCCACTTTCCAAGATGGGCTCTTTCACCGCGAGCCGCTGGCTAACGAGCCGCTGGCTAGGTTAGCCGCCATCTCCCACAGTAACGACGCTATAATTTTGTTATAGTAGAATAAGTACCGTTAGGAGTTGTCAGCTACTACGGGCGAACCCGCCACCCCAGGAATTTATAACTAAATATAATCATTCTTAAAACTGTGGGGTGAACGCAGAGACTTACGGACAAGACAGTCAACCATCTGCCTTGTCCGTAAATAAGCCTGTGAGATACCAACGCCTTACCGAGAGGCACTGGGAAGTGAACCCAGTGGCCCGACCTCACATCATCACTACCAGATTTAGCCGGATTTCTCTGTCCTCCAGTCTGGGTCACAGGTTCAAAGTTGCTTGCGCGGTCTTTACCTGATTTTAGCTGTAATTCAGTTAGAATTTGTCACGGACTGTGGCGTCCTTTGCCCGTCCTTCACTTGGGATCGTGTGGCCAATGAGTCGCTTAAAGAGTGGCTCACATCAGGTCAATACACTTATACACATCCGCCCTCGCTGGTTAGGAAACGTACGGTTCCAGTCCCCCTTCCAAATTGGCTAACGCTACACGTTGTACAAGCCGCCCAGCAGCGCTCGAGGTGCACCCCGAATTGGATTTGATCTCACCTGTCAGCGATCTTTACCTGATTTTAGCTGTAATTCTATTCGAATTTATCGCGGACTGTTGCGTCCTTTGCCCGCCTTTCAACCGTGGCCAAGGAGTCGTTTAAAGAGTGGCTGACATCAGGTCAACACACTTATACACATCCGCCCTCGCTGCTTAGGAAACGCACGTTCCCCCCCCCCCCCCGATTGGCTAACGCTACATGATGGGCAAGCCGCCCAACAGCGCTCTAAGTGCGCCCCAGATTGGATTTGAACTCACCTGTCCGTGATCCGAGACACGACACAGGCTTGGCAGTGTTCACAGAATCCTTTCCAGGTAAGTCCATCTTCGGGGAGGCTACCGGATTGTAGTTGCAGTGAGGAGCCAAGCCAATATAACAAATAGGTCATATAACCCAAACTGCGCGGAACTATTAGCTGCAAGTAGAGTAAATATAGGTCGATGCATTTTATTATCGCTTGGAAATATTATCGTACCGTATGAGACCCCTCTCTAAGGTTCCTGCTTGACGCCGCCATGCTGTTTTTCCAATTGTTGTCGTTTGTCATTTTTACTTTTCTGATTTGGCATCGCTGAAGTAATCGCATATTTCGGGTTGGAGGAGATTTTCAATCGGCGTAAAACAATTCTATGCCGGTTATTTTGTCGGAGGACGTGAAGAGATTTAAAATGGTATAGTATTTACCCGTTAAAGCAAATTTTATAATGGACGCCGGACGGCGACCATTGGCGCCAATATTGGTCGTCGAAATGTTTTATTTATCACATTTGAAGTGGTTTTGGTGTGTTTGTGAAATGCGCTCATGAAGATAGAGCCCAGCGGTCTTACCGTTTGGCTTGCGGTGTGACATCAACAGAAAAATGAATCAAACTTAACACTAAGAACACATTATACCAAACAGTAGCTTTACTCTCGAGCTACAGTTGGCAGAGGGGCATGTCTCGACGAACGCCTCTGGTTAGCGTTACGCGCAGGTAAAGGCTGGCGAATTTTCGAACGTTTGGGGCTAAGTAGCCGAAATCTGGCGGCCGTATCCGAGCCCTTACGACTCTTGACGTATTCGCTTCGATTTCAATTTTCTTCTAAGAGAAGCTACTGTTTGGTATACTGTGCTAAGAAGAGTGGTTCATCGGTTTTAGGGAATTTTGTGATATTAAGAGATTTCATATTGCGAGAGGTGGTCATTGAAATAACACGGGAAGATGTGGTGAGAGAACGGAATATCAGATACTTTGAATCATGTATGATGTACCCCCCAGAAGTGTAATAATAATATTAAGGTGAGCCCGATTCCAGTCATTGAATTCCGTGGCAGCTCCGTTTGTATATATTATTAATATTATATACACTACCGGGTATATAATATCAGCGATGGCCACTTATTACGTGCTTCGATATTGTATGATCCACTTTTTGTCACAAGGACAGCAATCTCGTTTCGATAGAAAAAGTGACAATGAAAATATTACGACAGCTCATATTGATCAAACTGTTGAACATCCGTTAAAGAAGATGTTTTGGGGCTGCTTTTATTATAAAGGTGCCGGATGCCTTGTGTATAAAGGTGCCGGATGCCGGTTGAAGGGATGATGAAATTGCAAAAATATAGGAAACTGAACTAAGAAAAGTTGATGCAAACGGTCAAGAAGTTTTTAACAAGATTCGGCTCCATGCCACGTGTTCAAGATCATGATGAAACAGTTGAAGGACAAAAAGATATCATGCCTTGAATGACCAGGGAACTCTCCGGACCTTAATCCTATTGAAAATCTGTATGAAATTTATGCGGTTTTGAAGCAGCTAAATCCGTTTATTTAGCATATTTCCACTCCCTAGTTAGTTAGTTAGTTTGACTGGGCTTTTTCCCGCACATGGCCTCTTGATTGGGCCGTTGTGCGTGGCTCATGTTTCCATTTATGTTACTCCAGCCAACCCAGGCTGTCCCAGAAGGTTAGCAGCCTGTTTGGGTTGCTACAGGCCTCCGGGAGAGATGCTGGAGATTGTAGTATTCTTGCCCGTTGCTCTGCCACGCTCCTGCATTCCATGAGCACATGCTGTGGCGTTTCTTCTTCCTCCATGCATCCTCTGCATAGAGGGCTGTCTGTCACACCTATGGTAAACAGGTGTTTGTTTAGGGGACAGTGGCCTGTCATAGTACCTATGACTTTACGGATTTTGTCCTATTTTAATCTGGTGAGGTTGCGGGCAAGTTTTTTGGACGCTGCCGGAACCGCGTTCTTTGTTTGCCTGCATCCTGCGTTTTTTTTCCATTCTGTAAGGTGGGTTTCTTCGGTGTTCCTGCTTAGCCATGTTTTTATTTGGGCCTGGGGAATGGGCATCAAGGGTTCCGGTCCATATACTATTTCCTTTGATCCCCTTTTGGCCAGTTCGTCCGCCGCGTCATTGCCCAGTGAGTCACTGTGCCCTTTAATCCATTGCAGGGTCACTTTATTTGACCCTGCAATGGATTGAAGCGCATTTCCACTCCCTAATAACGTATGGCCTACTGTTTTGGGGAATGGCACCAAACTCGAAAAGAATATTTCTCATCCAGAAAAGAACGGTACGCAGTTTATATAGAGTCTCACCAAGAAGTTCTTGTAAGCCGCTATTTGTAAAATCAGGAATAATGACTCTATTTTCTTCTTACATCTACCAAAATATTATGTACGCTCGTAGACACCTAACAGAAGCTCCGGTGAATAGTGATTTTCATCATCACGATACGAGGAATAAAACCAATCTCCACATAAACCGACAGCGACTTAGCAAAGTGCGATACAGTTTTATTCACCAAAATTTGTCCTTCTATAATAAGATTCCAGAGCAAATGAAAAGCCTTGGAGAGGACCAATTTAAAAAGATAATTATACATTATTTGGTAATAAACCCAATTTATGGTATAAGGGAGTTTGAAAATTCTGAGTTTATTTTCCATGTTGATGATTAATGAAATGCGTAAAGTTTTAAACATAATGGTATTATGATAGCTGACATTTTAATTTTCATATAATTTATTATACATCTATTCATTTTAAAAAAAATACGAAGGCATATTGCTGCATTGACAAAAAAAAATATATTTTTTGATTATTCTACATAGAATTTGCATTTCTATTTTAATATATTATTCTCCCTTACTCTTAAATCACATTAGTATATTTTGATTATTTGTATGTAGATAATATTGAATATATATTACAGCCATGACAACTATCACGATAGTTATATTTTTAAATATTAAATTTTAGCATTTAATTTTGTGACGCATCCAAGTGTAGGAATGCCTATCTACTGGATTGATTGTATTGTATTGTATTGTATTGTATGTCTGACGTGATGATGACAACACTGTCACCTTTTCAGTGCATCATAACACTAAATATCTGCCATTGAGTGTTATGTAAACATGTGGTATATCGAAAGTAGGTTGCTGTGAGTTCGCCTACAAGGTGACGATAATGAGTGACATTTTTAAACTGTGACTTTTCTGATGGAGTATCTTCTGTTTCAGTCGCACACTATTCTGTTGGTACAGCCCGGCCAGAGGCCCGAGACGAGGACCTACTCTGACTACGAGTCGGTCAACGATTGTATGGAAGGCGTTTGCAAAATCTACGAAGAGCATCTCAAGAGGAAAAACCCCACAATACCCACCATCACTTATGACATAACGCAGCTCTTTGATTTTGTAGATCAGGTGAGTTCTTTCATCATTAGTTGTCAATTATGAGGGTAGATTTAAAAGTTTCCAGAATGGGCAAAAAACGCAGTTATTGAACAGGATTTTGTTTTTTTATTCAACATAGTCCCCTTCTAAGGTGATTTTTTTTCTAGTATTTTAAGCTCTCAGAATAATACAATGTTGAGACTTCATGTTTAGGAACAAAAGGAAGTCGCTCAGGGCCAGGTCTGGAGAGTATGTGAGAGCAGAGTATGTGGGAGCAACACCACCTCGTAGCCCAATTCATCTCATTTGGCTATGGCAATTCGGTATGAATGGGCCGGAGCGTCGTTGTGATGGAAGAGAACTTTTTCCACTGCAAACGTGGCCGTTTCTCCTTCAATTTGCCGTCGAATTGACCCAATAAATCACTGGTATTGCCCTGCGATCATTCTTTCCATGAAGTAAGGATATACACAGATGGCACCAAAACCACTCAAGGTACCGGAGCCGGCGTCTTCTCAAATGATCTAAACATCAAAATATCAACTACCCTAGGCAACTTAAATACGATCTTCCAAGCAGAATGCATTGGCATCACCAGAGCAGCACAGGCAGTTGCAGCCAAAGATGTCGGAGACCTAAGCTTGAAATTTGGCTACGACAGTGCTTCAGTGCTACAAGCGCTAGCAAAAAATATTATAACCTCTGTCCTTGTACTGGAATGCCACAATGCGCTTCAATCCATCGCAAGGTCAAATAGAGTGACCCTGCAATGGATTAAGGGGCACAGCGACTCACTGGGCAACGACGCGGTAGACGAACTTGCCAAAAAAGGATCAAAGGAAATAGTATATGGACCGGAACCCTTGAAGCCCATACCCCAGGCCCAAATAAAAACATGGCTACGCATGAACACCGACGAAACCCATCTTAAAGATTGGAAAAAATTGCAGGATGCAGGCAAACAAAGAACGCGGTTCCGGAAGCGCATAAAAAACTTGCCCGCAACCTCACCACATTAAAAAGGGACAAAATCTGTAAAGTCATAGGTACTATGACAGGCCACAGTCCCCTAAGCAAACGCCTGTTTACCATAGGTGTGACAGACAGCCCTCTATGCAGAGGATGCATGGAGGAAGAAGAAACGCCACAGCATGTGCTCATGGAATGCAGGAGCGTGGCAGAGCAACGGGCAAGAATACTACAATCTCCAGCATCTGTCCCGGAGGCCTGTAGCAACCTAAACAGGCTGCTAACCTTCTGGGACAGCCTGGGTTGGCTGGAGTAACATAAATAGAAACATGACCATGCACAACGGCCCAATCAAGAGGCCAAGTGTGGGAAATAGCCCAGGAAAACTAACTAACTAACTAACATTCTTTCCATCTGCAAAAAGTTAATGCGGATCACACCTTGCGAATCCCAAAAAACTGTGGCTATGACCATTCCGGCCAATGGGACCGTCTTTCTCTTCTTTAGAGCAGATTCGCCTGGAGAAGTCCACTGCTTGGACTGCTGCTTGGTCACTGGTGGGTCCATGTTTCGTCCACGGTCACGAATCGTTGAAAAAACTGTTGGATTACACTTCAACATGACCACACAGTCAGCAAATGCGGAACCCATCGCGCCAACAGTTTCCTCATGCCCAAATGTTCGTGCACGATATTTTGTACACTTTCATATGAAATGCCCGTTCCCTCTACTATTTCGCGCAACTTCAGTCGACACTCGACAGTCTGCTAACACGATCATGAACTTTGTCGACCGTTTCCTCATTTGTGGTTGTTTTTGGACGTCCACTGCGTAGTTCATCCTTGGTGCTCGTACGGCCACGTTTGAACTCGCTCACTCAGAAACTGATGAAAAATAAAGGCGTGGAGATGCCATGAACTTTCTGCAAAATATCTTGTATCACGTCGCCGTTTTCCCATCCATTCAGAAATGTTTATTCACTGAACGAAATTAGATTTTTTCCATTTTTACAAAAGTGCCTGACTTGCTTTACAAAACTGCCTGGTAAACAAGAACTGTGCGATGTATCTGTCTGAAAAACCATTTTGCGATATGCGCGTCGTCACTCGGTTATTCTGGAAACTTTCAACCTGCCTTTGCACTAAGGGCAAACCCTACACCCCAGGAAGTTATAACGACATTGTGTCGTTCTGTCTCACATGGAGTGAACGCAGATACTTTGAGACTGACACAGTCCACAGTCTAACTATGCTAACATCCCGTAAGAGTCTAATGCCTTACCGCAAGCTCTGCGGGGGGGGGGGGGGGGGGCAAAAGCTAATTTTAAAATTCCAAAACAAAACTAAATTTACAAAAGAAAACAAAATTTGTAAAACGATCCACTAATAAAATGTTTCAAAAATCAATTTAACAGCTAAACAGCCTGAACCGCAAAAAAAAATATTCATCAATATTGTAGAAAACTGCTTCCAGTAGTTCGTTCCGCTATCCAAGATGTGTTCGCAAATCGCCAATTTTTCTCGCTGAACGTTTTTACAATCTTAATGTGTTCCAGCAGTCCAGTAGCAGGGGTCGCTTTGTTCAATCAAAGTAAACTAACCCACAGCTGCATTCAATCTTGTTCACACACAGGTGTTGCAGTTTAAAACAAATATGTATAACTGTTTTATATTATTTGCAGTATAAAACAAATATGGCCAACTGTTTTATATTATTTATGTTATTAAACTTAACCCCTCACGTTGCGAGGTAAAAACTCACCTATCAGTTTTGCGCGCGACATATTCGCGCAAAAAATCGACGCGAGTCAACGGCCTTGAGAAAAACGATCATAACTTATAAACCACTAAACGGAATAAAAAAAGATAAAGAGAAAAATGATCGCATTGAAATTTGACATATAAAACATTATAACCTTATCTCGTAAAACAATTAAGATAATAATGAATAAATATTACAAAATTGGCAAACTGAAAAAAACTCGCCTATAAAATCATTTCGATTTTTTTGTAAATACAGTTTTTGTAAATATCAAAAATTGTAAATACAGTTATGTTCTTTATTAAATGCTTTACCAAAGCGATATTTTTTTTTTACTTATTTGCATACAAAAATACGGAAAAAATATTTATTTATTCAGCCAAGAAAAATTGTATGTATTCTCGTAAAAAAAAATTTTTTTAATTTTTAATTTGTGACTACTTATGGTATTTTTTTATATGAAATTCTTTCAAAATAACTTTATTACTACATCACTTCTTCTTAGAAATCACACCAGAACTTTGACCTTTGTCTGATATTATAGAAAAATCTAAAGTTTTGAGAGTTTCCGCGTCCGAACCTAATAATAAACTTTGAATGCCCATAATATAAAATTCGTTAGATTTTTTCAATTATATTGTCTTATCATAGACTTATTATATGTCTAATAACTAATTACTATACTCCAAAGAGTCACATTTCATCGAAAAACTATGGAAAATCGCACTTTTTTCTCTCATAGTAATTATCAAAACAAGTTTCATTTTCGCGAGCCATATTAGAAAAACAACATATAATGTTCAAAATACGCCTAATTATGTGATAACTTAGGATGTAAATGAAGCAATACCTATTTTATTAGTAAATTAAAGTGACATTACGTCATGTTTCGCGATATATAGGGATATTTCACAAACATTACAAAATAAAAACGGCCATTTTTTCGCGAGCCGTGTGTTGTTGCCAAAGTGTTTTCTTCGAAAATTCGTGAAAAACAGCAAATGGATTGTCTAAATTGAATAATCCTAATGCCTAAACTACTTAAAAATGGAAATTACTCACTTTTATCCGGTATACACTGCACTTATATCCACAAAACACTTCACAAAACAAACATTTCGCGGAACTATGCGCCGCCGCGGGGTGGCCGATCGACACTGCTGTTTTGACGTCTAATGCTGACTTTTTAAATCGGCGATCGGTTAAATCGTCGTTGGCCGGCGAATGAAAGATTATTTGGCCATGTCGTCCCGCGGTCAGAAAGCATTAAAGTACGACGATTCGAATCGTAAATTGCATTTTTCGCAGCGGCGAGCGCGATATCCAAAATCGGATGTTACGGATTGTAGGCGGCCGCCATACATGTCCCCAAATGGATGTTACGTGCTCAGCGGGTTAATAACATATTTGGGTTATTTGAATATGTTTTATTTTGGTTTATTCAAAGCATTATAACTATTATCATTCGCAATAGGTTTTGGCTGTCATTACATGAAAAAATACAACAAAAAAATTGATTTTCTCAAAAATGTTTTTATAGAATTTTATTATTATTATTATTATTTGTTGATGAACTAGCAGCTTAAAGCTGATGTGTTCATATATATGAAATTCACTGTTGTTGCTGTTTCCTTTTTTTTTTCATTTATATATCATTTTTTAAATATATATCAAACCTATTTTTGAATGCATTTATGGTTGGTGCTTCAATAACTTCCTCGGGCAGTTTATTCCAGCTGTTCCATTCTGTTTGTCAGGAAGTGCTTTCTTGCTTTAGTTGAAAAGCTTGTAACGTTGAGTTTCAGGCTGTGGCCTCTTAAGTGATGGTTTGAATTGAACACAAACATGCTTTCCAACTCTGGGCAGTCGTAGTGTTGTCTCAGTATTTTGTATGTCTCTATGAGATCTCCTCTGGGTCTCCGTTGCTCCAGAGTTGTCAGTTTGAGGATTTTTAATCTATGTTCATAGGGTGTTTTTCTTAGGGTTTTTGGTAGTTTTGTCGCTCTACATTGTTTACTTTCAAGCAGGTTAATGTCCTTGGCAAAATAAGGAGTCCAGATTTGAAAACCATACTGTCTTTGTTTCTAGATGACTAGAGTTTTATCGCGTTACATATAGAACTTACATATACAAACGGAACTGCCATGGACCTTGCCATGGAATTATTTTCATGTCAAATTGACGAATTAACCGATCTTAGACATGTCAAAATGTCGAACCATAATTTACTATATTATTTTACCACAAAATATGGATACCTAAGGTATTAGGCCATATTAAAATTTAGAATAATCGTCAATTAATATAAATTAATTATAAGTAATAATTACACATATTTTTTTAAATAGCCAAATAAATAAGTTTTAAATAGTCAAAAAAATTTTTAAAATTCTAGTCAAAGAAATAAAGCAAAACTCTCGGAATATTAATAATATGTACAACTACCAGCAAATTCTGCCATGAATTTGAGCATTGTATGCAGTGGCGGTCTCTTCATATAAGCCGAAAAGCCCGGCTTGCCTATTCTTCGTAATTAACAATTAAATAAATTAATAACAATTCGTAAAAAAAAACAATGAAATAAATTAATTTGCTATCTAACGAGTGCTATCTAGCGGACGCAGCTCGCTCCACGCGACGAAATTTATAGACAGAACTGCGACAGCTTGCTATCGTAATGAGCAAGCTGGCCGCGGCGTCGATAAAGCAGCGTGCGATTGCAGCTGTGTACCGACGTGTCATCTCGCTCGCTCGCACATGTGGGCTTTCAATGCGGCTTTCAAAATCAGTGTACCTCTCACTCTAACCAGTGGCAAATTACGCAAAACAATTATAAGTATATAGAGGATTTTACTATGCAAGCCAAAGCCGTGCTTGCCCATGAAGGTGAAAGCGAACGTGTCAAATGTCGCAACGTGAGACGGTGAGCGCGAACTTCACTTCACTGTAGTTAGTGAAGGTTTGTGCGACTGACGTCCCTGTATTTTTTTATTGTGTAATTTCAATTCATTTGTGGTTTTTAGTGCCTGATAAACAATGGAGGAAATTGTCCCTTGTGGTGAGTTATGTGTACGACTTTTAATCGGCGAAGACTAAGTAAAATCTTGTAGTTTTGAGCAAAAGAAGTTACTAATTTGTAGACCTAAACCTACACCCGATTTGTGTATTTCTCTGACAAGTAAATCACATAAAAGACAATGCAATGTTTTTGAACTAATTGTTTTCATTAGTCAGAATAGCCTCGAAGACGCCTTTCCCCAATTGTTGAAGTTAGCGTATCTTGTCGTAACTATTCCTGCTACAAGTGCTTCCGCGGAACGTGCATTCTCATCTTTTAATGTGCGTATTCATACTTACCTAAGAAATACACAGGGTCAGGAACGTCTATCTGAGTTATCAATGGTTGCTATTGAAAAACAGTTGTTAATAGAATTAAAGCGTTCGCCATCGTTTTACTCAGACGTAATAAACTCATTTTTGAAAAAAAATAGACGCTTCGATTTAGAATATAAATAAGCTAGTTAAAGCTATGTACCTAGCACCTAATTTCTTTTTGTTCCCTTTTTTTATAAAAAAGTCTTACAGCTCATACAAGCAAGGGTCAACTTCTTAACTCGATGTCACTCGCTCAAGCAAATAAAACGGTTTTTTTTAAACCCACCGGAGGTTCGACTGCTGATAAGTGTATGTTAAATTCTGTCTAGCAGTAGTATGCCTTCAGTGTGCTTTATTGAATCTACGACACAAGCAGTAAATTTCAAATTGAAGATTGAAGAGGAAGGAGGTACTACTTTTTGTTACTATAAAAAAAACACAAAAAGGTATGTCGGGCTTGCCCCATTCACCAACCCCGGGCACGCCACTGATTGTATGTATTGATTATACAGTAGAACCCGTCTAGAACTGCTCTAGTTGATCCAACCGTGCTCGAGCCGAACTTGTCCCTTAAAAATTGCAAAACATTTTTTCTTCTTGGTCGTTCCCTCATTACTGAGGATCGTGGCCACTAGACAACAGTTTGCCTACGAGGCTCCTCCACTTCGACCTGTCTTCTGCATGGCGGGCCGCAGATTGTATTGACCCTTTTGTAACTTCTTTGATGAGCTCGTTCCATCTGGCCGGTGATCTGCCTCTGATTCTTCTTCCCTCCACTTGATCCCCGGAAAGCATTTTCTCCAGATTCTTTGGGTTTCTCCTGGCAACATCGCCGAAGAACTGTAGGACCCTTCCCATGCATACGGTGGAGAGCCTCACTTGGATGCCTAGTTCTTCCAGGACAGATTTGTTGGTGTGGGGTGCTGTCCATGGGATTCCTAGCATTTTAAGCCAACACCAAATCTCCAGTGCATCGATTTTGGTGCGTATCCGAGCCTTTAGGGTCTATGTCTCCGATGCATAAAGAAGATCGAGAAAACCAGAGCTCGAACCAGCCTGATCTTAGTCCGCTGACTTATACCCCACTTCTTCCACAGCCTTTCTAGCTTGCTCATGGCCGATCTTGCCATCTGGCTTCTGCGTGAAACCTCCTTTTTGCAGTTTCCGTCGTTGCATATCATGGAGCCCAGATAGACAAAGTCTTTCACAGCTTGTAGGTCACTCAGCTCGTTGGTGCGTTGCATGGTTCCAGTCCGGTCCACAAACATGAGTTTGGTTTTGCTGCGGTTCATGTGCAGTCCATACTCCTTGCTTTCCTTCTCCACCCTGCGTAATAGGGTCGCCAACTCATTTTCATCGGCACCTATGATGATGATCCTGAGACCTCCAATGCGAATTCCACCCTCCCATTCATCATCTTTTCTCATTATATGTTCGCCGATCACATTGAAGAGTTTCGGAGATAAGACGCACCCTTGTCTGACGCCTCTCTCTGTTTTGAAGGAATTCGAAAGCTCATCGTTCAACTATCCTCTAGAAGCGCCTTCCATGCAAAACATTTAAACTTGAACAAACTTGAACTGCTTGACAGTGCATTGTGGATGTGGTCATGCCAAGAAATAAGAAAAGGAACCCTGACGTCACCGGCCGAATGCAGGTGGCGCTGATAGCATTGACAGCGAAACTAATAGCAATTCATTTGACCATCTATAATAACATTGATAATAGTTTTTTGTAAATTACTGATTGATTATAAGAACCCAATAATTTAACCAATAATAATAATACTAACATTCAATTATTAACCCTTCAGGCCTCGGCCCCTCAGCCGATTGACAAGTTGATGTTCCGAAAAATTTTAGTAAAAATTAGTAAATAAATTGAATTATGACACTGTCTCACCAAAACAATAATTGCTGCCAAACCACTGTACCCATAATTAAAATAAAACATATTAACATAATAAAATAAAAGAAATAAAATTAAATTAAAATTAAAACGGGGCTGTCACGCTGAATCGTGTTGTGGCCGATATCGGCCAATTGGGGCTCTAGGGGTTAATGTCGTCTATCGTATTTATTATATAAGCTGATTATACGTCACAAATAATAAGGAGAGATAAAATGCCACTTTAAAGTGCATAAGTATTGTTTTGAAATATGTATACCAAATTAAAAATTGACATCTTTATGTAAATAATACTAAAATTATAAGAGCTATGATGTAAAAAATTCGTTTGTTATAATATTATTATTTTATTCTACATAGGCGCGTTTAGAGCACCTTCTGAAGTGCGCCACCATACTGTTATACCATAAACGCCGCCATATTGAACATAATAAGAGAAGATCAATTAATTTTAATGAGTGCCATCTACACTATTTGTTTTGAAGTAAAAATCTAGTTGCTAAATCGTAGTACGATGCTGAGCAATCTAATCTATACTAATATTATAAAGAGGTAAAGTTTGTGACGTAGGAAGTAATCTCTGGATCTACTGAACCGATTTTGAAAATTCTTTTACCATTAGAAAGCCACGTTATTTGTGAGTGTCATAGGCTATATATTAATCTGAAAAATGAAAAGACTTTTTTGTGGTAGTCGGATTTCCAAAGTAAGTCGGAAAAAACGGTCGAACGAAAAGGTTTCTAACTAACGCTGCCTTAACGATGAGAGATATATGATTAAGTTCTAGGGAAAAGTTGTAGAGCTTGATAATGTCTACAAAAAAGTCAGCCACAGCATATGTCTAACTTTTATATTTAAGTCACAAAAAGTAGTTTTTAAAATTAAAAAAATAATTTAAATCGTTAGGTCATGCTTATTGGTCATATTATCAACAATTATGAATTATTATCAAAATAAGTAAATTTATCGTCTTAAGTGTTTAAAACAAAAGACTTTTCCCTTTTACTGCATATAATTTCACTTTTACTGCATAAATGGTTAAAGAGATAAGACACTCACAAATAAGACACTCACAAGGAGACACTCACAAATAACGGTAATATAGTCAAATTGGCATGCAAATACATACGTACATATGCAGTAAAAATATAAGACTTCTTTTGGCAGTCAGGAAATAAATCATAGCACTCAGTACTAACCAAACCACACTCATAATTTGATCACAAGTAAAAAGTTTTACCGCCCAACGAAGTGGGCACCGGTCAGCTAGTATGCTATATAATAAATGACTGAAGTGTCAGTTTAATAAGAAGCAATAATTCTGAAATCTATAAAGAAAGCTACATAATAACTGTAGTTATATTTCATTAATACCTACTTGTAGCCTACTTGCAGGAAAGCTGCAAGGGGTAAGAATTTAAACAATATAAATTTAGGATTTGGTGCCGGAAATACTACCAACTAGCTTGAGCAATCAGACAAACAAATATACGGGTCTGGTTTTTATTAAAAAAACTTATTATTTATGTAAAGCCTAGTACCCATACTAAAAGACCTAAGTTTACATAAACAAATAACGCTTCAACAAAATTACACAATAAAAATTACAATAAAATTACAAATTACAAAAACGGCAACTTCTGGAATGGTTGGCAGCAATACGTAAAAATGTTACAAATAGGGGGTCTACTTCCGACGGCGAAATACCGGACTTCGTTGCGAAAATTCAGAGTTCCCTCGCGCCAAAACCTACTGCGAAAAATCCGGGGCTGGGAAAGTTAAATGGCTGGTCCAAGGAAGAGCTAAATGGTCATACAATGGTTCTCCAGCCTAAGATAAATGCCCTGCGAAATCACCCCAAAATTACATGCGTGACCGTGCAAAATTTAGCACTTCTCAAAAATGCAAAAGAAAACGAATGAACAACTCACAGTATTCCTGGACTGTTTTGATGAAGAACTGAAGAACTGGCACTTCCACAGACTAATATAAAAAGGTTTGAAACACCGATTTTATGCAAAAAACGATTTTTCTCAATCTAAAATGCAGGATTGGCAAAAACCCGGGTTTTATCAAAAAATATCTGCCCACTGGGTTTTTTCGGGGATTTTCGGGCTTTTTCGGGGAATTTGGGGTTTTTTCGGAATTAATGAGATAATATATGTTAATTTTACATTTAATTTAATTTAATTACCATTTTATTGCATTTTTTCTCCCAATCCAAATCTATTTACTACTGAATAAAGTTGTAACACCGAAATTCGTTATTGTCAGTTGTCGGGGAGATCCCCTTTATTTTCACAACAGGATAAGAGTTAACACTAACAACCGCTAGTGGCGCTGTTTCGGCACGAAAGTACTGATAGGGCGTTTACACTCTCGCGCGAGGCGCGAGGCGAGACGCAAAACCATATCAGTAAACAAATGGAAGAGGCAAAGCTTCTAACGAGCGTACAAAATGTTTACCTACTTGCTAGAAGCTTTGCCTCTGTTCCGTTTGTTTACTCACATGGTTTTGCGTCTCGCCTCGCGCCTCGCGCGAGAGTGTAAACACCCCATGAGAAGTGCAAACGATTTTAGAACTAAATAGTGTATATTGAAGTGTGTATAAGGGTCTTTATCGCTTGAAGAGCATTGTAATAGTTTTGTAATAAATCAAGTTTAGTGTTTTACCGTGTTTCTGCATCTGCTGCCTATCCACCTAACAATATTATCCAAAAGTTATCTTATAAATCATGCCAAAAGTAGTCTGCATTACACTTGTGAGGCCAGGTCTGCATAAATTGAAAGACCTTAAGAGCCTTATTACAAAATAGCGTAGGTATTCTTCTAAAATGAGTTGAAAAAATGAACGCATTTTTTTTTGGATGTAACTATAAAAGATAGGATAAATAAATAAATAAATAAATAAATAACTATTCAACCCTGGGAGAAAACCGCGGCACTGAGCGCTCTTCTCTTGCGCAAGCAAATATATACACAATTTCTAATTGTTTTTTGCAGTGTTTTCTCCTTTCTAATGACAATAATTTATATTATGTCGTATTGCTAAAAGAGTGAACTTTAATATAGTATAAGTATTATATAAGAATCTTATTTTATTTCTGAGAAAATTAGAATGATACAGGAAGATTTTTTTTTAATTTTGTGTAATTGTAAGTAATGTATACCTTGGATATGTGGTCAAAAAACGAAAAAATAAAGCCGTAGTGTACATCAAGAATACATGACGGACATAAAAAAAAATAGTATACGGTTTTCGTTGTAGTGATATTACTGTATTAAGGAGCTCAAAGTTTGCCTTCCGAGCGTTTTACGAATAACGACTTTCGGAAAATGGGCTGAATAAGTAAATAATATTCGTTATATCTAAAATTAAAGGCCGCTATGGTCAACATCAAGAAATGGTCCAGGTAATTCAGTAATTAAAGTTTGTAGAAATCTCTTCATTTCTTGGAATTAGAACGCCAAAAATCCACTTTTCTTGCCTTTCTGGAAAAAATATGTGATAGGGCTCTTAACATTCGGAATGGTCTGGAGTAAATTAGGGAACAAACTGGGTGTGTCACAAATACATCTTTTTTTTTCTTTTTGATAAAATATAATATAAATGATATATCCGTTCATTGATTAATAATTATAAACAAGTATTTTTTTCAAAAACCCACATTCGTCAAAAACCCTCGGGTTTTTTCAGGTGGGTTTTACCCAATTAAACCCAGTGGGTTTTTTCGGGTTGGGGAAAATCAAGCCAACCCTGCTAAAATGCCGCAGCCCGTACAATCAGATGAAGCGCTCCGCTCTCCCTCGAAAGTAGCTGTCAGTCGACAATTAAATCGAATATTTCTCCCACTATGGATCTCTAGTGGAATCAATAGGCATTTGTTTCAGCTAAGATACAAACCTGGATAAACTTCATTTTATAAAAACAAAAACGGTGCCATAGAAAGAAAATTTAAACAAAAAGATATAAATTTAACGAAATTCGTTATAACTCTTTTGAAATGTCATATTCCTCAAAATCGTCTATGCTATAGAATGGTCGGCTAATCGACATTTCCTTGATGTTATTTTTAATTTTTAAATGTATAAAACTTATAAAACTTGAAACTTTAATATAAGTAGCGCTTTTAGACTTTAGCAAGCCTTACACGAGGCATGCATAAATGGGACTTACAATGAATGTTGTGGTAATGTATGTCCGCATTCACTGGAGTTTGGATACTCTCAAAAATATTAGCTAAATATATTATCATAATTCCAGCCTCAGCGAAGTATTTTTTACAAGAAGTTATATATTAGATCTGGAATATGTTGCGAAGAGCTCGTTTTGCAGAATGAAAATTTCCCTATGACAAAGTCCTTGCATTCGCGAGGTAATTAGCCTCTAGTGGTTCGTGCCAACAAAGGTAATAATAATAATAATAATCATAATTAAACGCTTTATTTGCTTTAACAAAAAGGCGAGCTTATTGCCTAAAAGCAATATCTTACAGCTAACCATAACCTAGTGGAATAATATGTTATGCGGTAAAAATAACTAATAAAGGTCCGAATAGTACCCTCCAAACCCCCAATACGGTTCTTGCAGGATGGCTCTAAAGGCAAAAAACTTTCCACTAATAAACCTTTCTCTATCAAAATAGCTTCAGATTGGATTCTGGTAGTCGATTCGGTCTCTAAGCGGTATCCGTTCCCTAAAAGTCTCGAATGCACAGCCCTCCATCCACATATAACTCCACTCCTTATCTTGGAAGAAAGCCCTCATTGTAGAATTAACTATTCCATCGGAAACAATTTTTCCAAAAGACCACAAGTACAAATTAAATAATTTAACAGTAAAAACACATTTTAAAAAACAAACTTTTATTAAAATGCTCTGTCCCGAGCCAACCCAGGGTGCAGCAGCCATGTTATAGTGTATACACTTAGAATGGGCTATCATAATTGAATGCTATACAGAATTTTGTGTTTGTGCTGTTGACCGTTGAGAGGTCCCCTTGTTGGAAGCCAACCCTGGGTGCAGCAGCCATGTCATGGTGGAATTTAGAACAGGCTATCATAATTGAATGCGTATACAAAATTGTGTGTGTGCTGTTGACCGTGGAAGAGTAGCCTCGTCGGAAGCCGATCCTGGTTGTAGAATCAGGTCTTGAATCAGGTTTGGGGAGTTAATGGGCCCTTGCTGAGTTGGCCACGAAGACCCATTCTGTTCAGGGTTGGTCACACTCAAGGGTCAACACCCATCCGACGGCCTCCACGTATGAAGTGCGAGCCTGGGTAGGACTCTGGCCTTGGTAAGTTTCCCCTGGGAATCAAACTTCTGGCGCTCCTGGACGGTCTGCGCACCGTGCGGCGTATGCCAATCGACTGTGCACTCTGACTAACAGTCGGGGGAGTCTGGAAGCAGTACTGTTTCCTATAGGGCGGGGGTGGTTGCGTACCTTACGGCGACTGCTCTTGAGACGACCATCGGCCATCCGATCCTGGGTGAACAGCCGGGCAAAGGAAGCTGTGGTCCGCTATAGATTTGGTAAACACCGTTTCACCGCTTCGTAAGGAAGAGGATCGCGCAAGCGACCTCGAACTCGTAACCAATCGAGAGACCGGAGTAATCTGGTCACAATTAGAAGTAAGGGCGCGAGTGTCGGCCCGCCGGGTAACATTCCTGGCTATCTCGCGGTTAAGGCGTTGGTCTCTTACGGGGTCGTGGCATAGCTAGACGGTGGATTGTTTTGTCCCCAAGTCTTCTGCGCTCACTTCTAGGGAGATAGAACGACTAATCGTTAAAACTTCCTGAGGTGACGGGCTCGCCCGCTGTAGTCGGCAACCCAAGTTGTAGAATCAGGTCATGCTCACCATTAAAATGCATTGTCATCGGAACTGAACCAACGTGTAAAATTTCAACTTCATAGAATAAGACGAAGTGGTTCTAATTCAGCTTACAAAATTTGACCTAAACAAACATACAAACATACTAACATATATTGCAAGGTAAATAAAAGCTTGTAATAAATACCATGATCTCGCAAATATCATCACCCGGATCGGCTACAGTGTTTACCATCATGCGGTGGAAGTTGCTCCAAAACCACACAAGGTACCGGAGCCGGCGTCTTCTCAAATGATCTAAACATAAAAATATCAACTACCCTAGGCAACTTAAATACGACCCTCCAAGCAGAATGCATTGGCATCACCAGAGCAACACAGGCAGTTGCAGCCAAAGATGTCGGAGAACTAAGCTTGAAATTTGTCTCCGACAGTGCCTCCGTGCTACAAGCGCTAGCAAAAAATACTATAACCTCTGTCCTCGTACTGGAATGCCACAATGCGCTTCAATCCATTGCAAGGTCAAATAGAGTGACCCTGCAATGGATTAAAGGGCACAGCGACTCACTGGGCAACGACGCGGCAGACGAACTGGCCAAAAAGGGATCAAAGGAAATAGTATGTGGACCGGAACCCTTGATGCCCATACCCCAGGCCCAAATAAAAACATGGCTACGCAGGAACACCGACGAAACCCACCTTAAAGAATGGAAAAAAACGCAGGATGCAGGCAAACAAAAAACGCGGTTCCGGAAGCGTCTAAAAAACTTGCCCGCAACCTCACCAGATTAAAAAGGGACAAAATCTGTAAAGTCATAGGTACTATGACAGGCCACTGTGTCCTAAACAAACACCTGTTTACCATAGGTGTTTACCACAGCCCTCTATGCAGAGGACGCATGGAGGAAGAAGAAACGCCACAGCATGCGCTCATGGAATGCAGGAGCGTGGCAGAGCAACGGGCAATAATACTACAATCTCCAGCATCTGTCCCGGAGGCCTGTAGCAACTTAAACAGGCTGCTAACCTGCTTCTGGGACAGCCTGGGTTGGCTGGAGTAACATAAATAGAAACATGAGCCACCCACAACGGCCCAATCAAGAGCCCAACCTTGATTGGGCCGTTGTGCGTGGCCTGTCCTAAACCTACCACAGCCGGTTGTTAGTCCGGATTCCAACGCTCGCCCCCCATATAAGTGTAATAATATTATTATAATGGGCCCGACTCCATTCGATGAATTTTATTGCAGCTCTGTTTCTATTTTATTTATGTCAAAACCTAAATTATGTTAATTTTTTACAGCTTGCAGACCTGAGTTGCCTCGTATACCAGAAGTCGACAAACACGTACGCGCCATACAACAAGGACTGGATCAAAGAAAAGATCTATATTTTGCTACGCCAGGCAGCCGGACAGGAGAAATAAACTTAAAACTAATCTTATAAAAGATAGTCTCTAAACGCTGATTTACATTGAGTTAGTTACTGACTTCAAATTCAAAACTAGCCAGTGCTGACCTAGTACTGCCATTGTGTAAATTGATTTTAACCTTACGGAAGCTAGCTTTTACGCAAAACAATGGCACCGCACATTTTTTGGTCCATTTAGTATATAATATGCTAACAATATAGTTTTTTTTTAATTCTTTCTTGTTACCTAATGATTAATCTTGTTAGTTATGTATATTATATAATCATATAATTATTATTTATTATTCTTTACTTCGTAGCTGGCGATTGGGGAGGGGGTCGCCCTCGCAGCCAATATGCTGCTGTCGGTGCCGCTGGATCTCCTACTCCATTTACGATTCGCTTCCATTCTTGACAATTTTTCGCCACGTCTTGAGCATCCCTAACCGATAATCGTTGATTTTTAAGGTCGTCTGATGTTATTTAGCCAGGTTTTCTTCGGTGCCGATCGCTGAATTCTCCATTCTGTTGGACGGTCTCGCTGAAGAAGTTTACGTGGCAAGCGATTATCGTTCATTTGGCAAACATGGCCGAACCGTCGTAGTCGACGTTTTTGTACTTCTTCGATCGTTGTTAGTAGATCGCATCTTTCTCTAATGGTCTCGTTTCGGATTCAGTCGCGGAGTGAGACACCGAGAATCTGCCTCAAGCATCGCATTTGGAAGACTTCGAATCATATAATATATGTATATAGAAGCCAGCCGAAACGGCTGCATCGTCGACTACGGATCTGTCAACCAGTGCAAAAGGCCGATCGTTGTTTTTGCCGCCCCAGCGGTTTTAAGTCTACAGTCCTGTCGCGTCAATGCTGAATTAAATATTCCCGATATATATTTTAAAGTCAGTCCGCTTCTCCCCTCGACACGCGCCAGCCGCCGTACTGACCTTGTATAAAGGCAGTAGTTGGTCAGTTGTAGGGTGACGTCGCGTCATGTGTCGAAAATTTTAATTAGCGTAAATATCACATTAACACGCTGGCCGCAACGCCATTTTTGATGGATTTTCATCCAGTGCATATGAGGTCTTTTCAGGGCAAGGTTTAACTTCTTTACAGTGCGTATAAGACCTCGGCCTCACAAAATAGGTTTTTAATTGCGGCGTTAGGATAACTTCGTAATGGAAGCAATATTATATATTCGTCTATGTCCATACCCAAAGAAACGTGAACATAGTCATGTGAACCCGTGAAAGAGCACAATTTTGACTGCCACATCTGTGAAAAGCCACGCATGCGGCTTTTTAGCTAAACTACAACGACAACTTGAAATTGATTCAATTATATCGTGAATATAAATATCTATTATGATTATTATATTATACACTAGCAGCTTAAGGCTGATGCATGTATATCACATGCACCTGTTTTTAAACTTGTGACTGTTTTGCACTAAGATAAATCTCCAGTTTGTATTTAAAGCTATTGACAGAGATAGCACTGATCTTTTTATATGGCAACGTATTCCAAGCATCCACTACACGATTTGTCAAAAAATATTTCCTGGGGTTCGATGCTGCAATTGTCTTATTTAGCTTCAACGAGTGTCGGTTGCTTATTGGTATACACGCAGTTGCTTATTGGTATACATGCTCTCGAGGTTGGGCACACTGTAATAACCGTGAAGCATTTTGTAGCTTTCTACTAGGTCTCGCTGTCTACGTTCCTCTAATGTTGTCAGGCGAAGTTCTTTCAGTCGTACTTCGTATGGTTTGTTCCTCAGCGATAGCACCAACTTTGTTGCTCTTCGCTGAACTCTTTCCAGGTGCTCTATATCCTTCCGAAAGTAAGGATTCCATACCTGGTAGGAGTATCCGAGGAGCGGGTGAATATAGGTTTTATAGAGCTTGGGGAAAAGTGTATTAAATCTTAAAATTACCAAAACAAAGAAGTACGTACAACAGCATTTCATAATATTTCTCAGCAAATGAACATAGAAGGACTTAACCGTACCGCATTATACCGAGAGAACAGTAGACGCACTCTCAAGCGACGGGATTGCGGGGATATTGCTCAAATGGAGATGGTGCGCGCATGAACTCAAGAACAACGAGTGCTCTGCAGTTTTCATTCGAACGTTGAGCGAACATGTCGTCGCCAGAATTTATTTTTAAATTTCTCATCCTTCGGATCCCACAGAACTGTATCCTTTGGTTACTCCTCGATTAGAGCTAGACATTTCTCTTCTGCCTACTCCAAAGCGATGGATTTGTGGTTACTGATTGCCGAACGTGATGCACCAACGTCTTACTTTGCTCGTGTCTACGAATGTGCTGCGCACCACTTTGTGTTCGCGCATTTACCGACACCGCTTGGAGCGCTCGCCGCTGAGCGTGCAAGGTTGCACGCTCCAGAAGCGCCAACGTATCCCCTACTGGAGCAGTTGCAGGTGCGCGGAGCAGAGTTGATCCGCAAACCTATTGGATACCCACCTTTAGATACTGCATCTTCTAACATTTCTGTCAAGTCTAACAGCGGATAGAATTTTTTTTTCTCCAATTAATTCACTTCTATCAAGTTTGGTCGTTTTTGGGAACTCATTTTTCCCTATTGACTGATAACACTCCTACATCTCGAAGAAATAACTGCAACTGATTAACTGTATGTAAATAGTGTGAGTTGTCGGCGCCAGCACTAACGCCTATAACTAACTCAATGTAAATCTGCACTAATTTGTATTAAAAATGCGTTGATTATAAGGTTTTTCACTTTTTTTTTTTTGCAAAAACAAATTGTTCGTTTTTTTTCTTACTTATTTTATGATGAAAATATCTTTTTCGATTCACGATTGTGTATAGGTAAGTATACAAATAAATATATTTGTGATTGAAAACTGTTTTTTTTTTCACTTCCGCTAATTCCGGTTCAATTTTCGGATTAATATATAGCCTATGACACTCACAAATAACGCGGCTTTCTATTGGTAAAAGAATTTTCAAAATCGGTTCAGTAGATCCAGAGATTACTTCCTACAACATCACAAACTTTACCTCTTTATAATTTTTATTTTATTTATTTATTTATTTAAGAATTAATTACTATGAAACATTGATTAGCTTATAAAAATAACAGGAACCGAATGGCAAAACCTTAACCTTTTGCTTATTTCTTTCTGTCACCCAACTGGGACTAGCCCGTTCTAGGGTGGACAGGACTCCAATATTACAATCAAGTTTGCTTGATTGCTTGGTTGCTTACAAATATACAAGTTTTAGTAAAAAGCTAATGACACTAAATTGCCCTAAAATGTGGTCTTCAGAATAAAAGAAAAAAATAATAATAATAAAAAAATATTAAAAGATAATATAATAAATAAAATGCAATTCCATTATTTAATCGGCAATAAATATCATATAAAATTCGATTAAATAAAATAAATAAAGTTATATGTGAGAAAAGGAAGAAACGGTCATTAATATTTATTAATATAAAATTACCTAGTCTAAAAAGTATACTTCATTGTCGAAGTCAAATAATTTTTGGTAGTTAGTTCAATGTTAATAAAATATACTTAACATATATGTTTAAAAATATGTTAATAATTTGTGCACCTAAGTTTTATTATACTATTATTTCTAACATTTGATGTATGGTTAGTCTGTCATGATTCGATAACCATTTCTTTAGTTTATTTTTAAATTCCCTAAATGTCAAGTTCATTTTTATTTCCATATTGATCAGATTGTAAAATCTCGGCGCAATGAAAGAGTAATGTCTTTGTCCAAATGATGTTTTCCTTCTGGGTATTATTGAGCTATTTTCTAAAACTTGTCTCGTTGGTCGCCGGTTCTGAATTATTCCTAAATTTGAGTTACTGTCCAAAAATAGCCTTAAGAGGGAAGTTTTTAGAAAAAGTTGCCTACAGTCAAGAACTTTAGCTTCCTTATAAAGTTCATTAGTGGGATGGCGATATGGTCTACGTAGAATAATTTTTAATATAAATTTCTGCGCAACTTGCAATGGCTCTAGCAGGGTTTTACCACATCCACCCCATCCAATTATGCCGTAAGTAATAAGCGATTCACATAAAGCATAATAAACAGTTTTTAGTGTTTTGGAATCCAGAATATTCCTCAGTTCTTTGAAAACATATCCAAGAATTCGCACCTTCGTAGCCACGTTATGTATATGAGAATCCCAACGGAGAAAGCAATCTAGAGTGATGCCTAGATATTTCCAAGATATTTCTCTTTGTATAGGCTGACAGTTACAAGACTCTACGCTATCGCACTCGTGTATTACAATAGTTTTTTTAGTAGTGGGTTGACCTCTGGTTGTTATACTAAATGGCATGTATTTGGTTTTGCCAACATTAAGCGTCAACATAAAGTTTCCTAGCCAATTTTTAACAATTTCCATGCCCTCGTTTGCTTTCTCAAATGTGTAATCCCAGTTTGAACCCTTGAATAGTATAACAGTGTCATCGGCATATGTGATGATTTTACCTACTGGTAACTGACATAGGTCATTTATGTAGACGAGGAATAAAATGGGTCCCAAAACGCTACCCTGTGGCACACCATACGTGAGATGCTGGCTTTTACTCTGGAGGCCCTGGATGGTGACATTTTGTACCCTGTTGGATAGCTAACTATCAAACCATTTTAAGACTTGTATAGTTAATTCCTACACTGCTCAGTTTGCATAATAATATATTATGAGGAACGGAGTCAAAAGCCTTTGCAAGGTCAAGGAAAACTCCTAGACACTTGTCTCCTTTATCCACCGTTTTGACTATAAATTCAGTTAAGGCTGCTATAGCATCTGTTGTCCCTAAACCTTCCCTAAAACCGAACTGATTGTCTGAGAGTATTTTATTTTCAATTAAAAATTTATAGAGTCTCGACTTTGCAACTTTCTCGAAGATTTTGGAGATCGTGTTTAAAATGGAGATAGGTCGATAGTTATTGAGGTCCTGCTTATCTCCCCCTTTATGTATTGGAATTACTTTGGCAATTTTTAATTTGTCAGGAAAAATTCCGCTTTTAAAACTCACATTATTGATAAAAGCAATAGGCTGGCTGAGATAGGTTTCAGCTAGTTTAAATACCCCATCATCCCCCACCGCTGACCTATTTTTAAGGCTGCCTATTACTTTCTTAACTTCGTCTCTATTTGTAGGCGTTAGGTACATGGACACAGGTAACGTATCAGATTTACTTAGGTCAGTAATTACAGAACTATTTATCCCACGAAACTTTTCTGCTAATTTGGAGCCAACATTACAAAAGTGACTATTTGTACAATTTAGTAACTTTTCAGGATTATCTTTCATTGTAATAATTTGATTGTCAATTTTAATACTATTTAAATTTACATCCTTTCTATTTTTATAATTCGCCGCTTCTTTTATATTTATCCAGATTTTTCGTGGGTCCCCGGCTGAGTCAGTTATTTGTTTTTTAAAGTATTGCTGCTTAGTCAATTTAATAATTTTATTACATAAATTTCGTTTTGCCATTAATGTAATGATTTTTACCACAACGCATAACAATGGATCATGACATGAACTTTATTAGTAATATTGATAGGGATGCTATCGACGCCTATAACTTATTTTTTTCCATCTTGAGTAACATTATACAGAAACATACAACATCGAAAACTGTAATTATAAAACATAAAAATAAAAAAATTACACCGTGGATTACTGATGGACTCCTTTTTTGTATTCACAGGCGTGATAAAATGCACGCAGCGTTAAGAAAAACACCGGATAATGCAATGCTGAGGCAGAAATACACTCGTATTATAATAAAATAATATTAGTATAGATTAGATTGCTCAACGTTATAGTACGTTTTGGTAACCCTACTGTGCCGGCGACATGCAGGGGGCGCTGATAGCATTGTACGGCGAAACGAATAGCAATGTATTTGGCCACGAATAGCAATTAAAAAAAAAAACATTGATTATAAAAACCGGTAGCGGTAACGGTTTCATGCAGCTTGGGCCACAAGATCCATTTTGTTCTCGGATCGGCTCGACTCACGATTCAGCTCCTATTCAGAAGCCTTCTCGAAGCGGAAGGCTACCCCTGGTAAGACTCGCGTTTTAGGCCTCACAAGCTGGTGGTTTAGGCCGAAACCCGTACCAAGGTAGACTCGACTAGGTCACTTGTAAGTTTTATATTGTGCGCACGCTTATTAAAGTAGGTATTATTACTGAGAAAAAGAAAAAGTAAAAAAAATTAAGTAAATCTAATAACTCTAATAAATACGTAGTATAAATTTCAAGAGTTATTTTAATGATATCTAATACCTAATTCATAATCATGTTGAAAACTAAAAAAGTAATAAAGAAATCAAAATATATCCAGTTAAAATATTATTAAAATAATAATAATAAAATACAATAAGATTATAACTGCAATGATAATCAGTAAATAGAGAAAATTAACATAGGGCAATAATAAAAAAAAAAATAAAAAAATAAAAAGCCAGTGATAAGAAGTGGTAATTAAAATAGTCAATTTGCTAGTCAATAAACAATACAGAAAAAAAGATAATTATAATCCTAGCAACAAATAAAAAGAGAGGTATTTTAGTTACAATAAAATAAAACAGATACATTTACTAGCTTCTTTTTAGAATAAAGTCAAGAAAAACGTCAAAATTACAGTGGACGGTAATCACGTTGTTGAAATGTTGAAAATTGGCATGAGGTTTCGTGAATCCAGGCGATTTCTTATAAACCTGTCTCCATATGGTCCGCAGACACCACCAAATGTTTCCCTGACTATTTTGAGTACCTATTCGTTCTGTAGTTTAGTGTGGCAGGGAACCCTTTGATAGTAGGTAGTATTGCCGCCGGGTGATCGGGTTTTTCTACGCGGTCGGGTCGAATCACGCGGGGAAGACTTCAGCGCCCTTGAAAACATAAAGATGATCTGTTTTGATGTTAAAGGAAAAAAGTAAAATTTTGTTGGCTAGTGTAATTATTAAATAAACATTCTTTCGTTGCCTAGCCCGAAAAGAGATTCAAATTTGATAGTTTATGGTTTACCACCTCACTAGGCATATTCTGTGGGAGTTAATGGGCCCTTGCTGAGTTGGCCACGAAGACCCATTCTGTTCAGGGTTGGTCACACTCACGGGTCAACACCTATCCGACGGCCGCCACGCATGAAGTGCGAGCCTGGGTAGGACTCTGGCCTTATGGTCAGTTTCCCCTGACTTCAGCGCCCTTGAAAACATAAAGATGATCTGTTTTGATGTTAAAGGAAAAAAGTAAAATTTTGTTGGCTAGTGTAATTATTAAATAAACATTCTTTCGTTGCCTAGCCCGAAAAGAGATTCAAATTTGATAGTTTATGGTTTACCACCTCACTAGGCATATTCTGTGGGAGTTAATTATATATATATATATATATATATATATATATATATATATATATATATATATATATATATATATATATATATATATATATATATATATATATATATATATATATATATATATATATATATATATATATATATATATATATATATATATATATATATATATATATATATATATATATATATATATATATATATATATATATTTTTTTTTTTTCAAATTGAAATTATGTTTATCACTAAATAAATGAAATGATAAAATAATGACAGGGCACTTATCTGGTCTGTGGTGACCAGGAGTGACTCCACGCCTTCTTCTTCTCCTCCCTCAGTGTTTGCTGGTGCTTCCTGCTGTGGCACTAGAATCCGATTAAAATGGCCTCACACAGCGGCAACACAACAATGCGAGACGAGAATGAATGCTGGAAAATAATAGGCGATTAGTGTTTCTTAAATATTAATGATTGTTATAAAATGTATATCAATATTTCGGCTCAGCCGTCGTCAAGATATGTGACATTTCTGAAATCGAACAATTCGTTGAAAATTTAAATTCAAGGAATCGAACAAAAAGAAATGGATTAATAATATTTTACACGATTTAGTTAAGGTACCATAACCAACCGTGCAAAACGTTATTTTAAAATGAATGATTATAAATTAAAAGAAAAAGCATTTGATGATTATGATAATATGATAAACCTTATTAATTTTGCCTATTGAGACCGGAACCTTTGCAAGCGCCTAAAATATAAATATAAGCCAATTCCCAAGATTTGACGTCCCTTTCTTTTGCATTATCCCCAAGGCATTTTATTATTTTAACTTTAAAACATTGATCAAAAGATAAATTATGCGCCCTGGCATGCAAAGATATTGGGAGTTGGCTTTCATTTCCTACACTAGCCCTATGATTATTTAGTCTAATATTAAGTGGTGTTGTTGTTTCACCGATATAAAAGGCATCGCAAGTCCTGCACAGAAGTTGATATACTATATTTTTTGAAATACAACTGCAATGAAAGGGAACCCAAAATGTGTTGCCGCTGTGTGAGGCCATTTTAATCGGATTCTAGTGCCACAGCAGGAAGCACCAGCAAACACTGAGGGAGGAGAAGAAGAACGCGTGGAGTCGCTCCTGGTCACCACAGACCAGATAAGTGCCCTTTCATTATTTTATCATTTCATTTATATATATATATATATATATATATATATATATATATATATATATATATATATATATATATATATATATATATATATATATATATATATATATATATATATATATATATATATATATATATATATATATATATATATATATATATATATATATATATATATATATATATATATATATATATATATATATATATATATATATATATATATATATATATATAAACCACAAATATTTCATAAAAAACCGTAATAGAAATAATTATAAATATAATAGTTCACTTTCTGTAACTATAGTTTAAAAAAAATATATATTTACTTTGTTTGTTCGCGCTTTCGAGGCAGGTATAATCTACATTCTGCACTAAATGACACATTTAAACATATTGGGTGGCATTAATTATTTTATAGCTTTTTAACGACAGTTATGCCAAATTTAATTTCGTAGACTATAAATTTATGCATTTCATCACATAGGAAACACTAATACCTAGTATCTAAAATCTTTTCTTCCGCATTGGCCAATGAAAACGAAATTATTATTATTTTACCGCCAGATATAAAGGGGTAATCGTGGCGAGTTTTGAAGGATCCTTTATATGTATAAATAGAGTTATCAACTACAACGGGCGAACCCGTCACCCCAGGAAGTTTTAACGATTAGTCGAAGTTTTAACGATCTCCCTTGAAGTGAGCGCAGAAGACTAGGACAAAACAGTCCACCGTCAAGCTCCGCCACATGTCCGTAAGAGGCCAACGCCTTAACCGCGAGATAACCAGGTGTGTACCCAGCGGGCTTTCACTCACGCCCTTAATTCCAATTGCGACCAGATTACTCCGGTCTCTCGATTGGTTACGAGTTCGAGGTCGCTTGCCCGGTACTCTCCATTACGAAGCGGTGAAACGGTGTATACCCGAATCTATCGCGGACCACGGCATCCTTTGCCCGGCTGTTCACCCAGGATCGGGTAGCCGATGGTCGTTTCGAGAGCAGGCGCCGTAAGGTCCGCAACCACCCCAGCTCTATAGGAAACAGTACTGCTGCCAGACTCCCCCGACTGTTAGTCAGGGTGCACAATCGATTGGCTTATGCCACACGGTGCGCAGACCGTCCAGGAGCGCCAGAAGGTTGACTCCTAGGGGAAATTAGCCCTAAGGCCAGAGTCCTACCCGGGCTCGCACTTCATGCGTGGAGGCCGCCGGATGGTTGTTGACCTGTGAGTGTGACCAACCCTGAACAGAATGGGTCTTCATGGCCATCTCAGCAAGAGCCCATTAGCTCCCCCTTTATATGTATAATCAGCTGAGTCGATAGAATCCAAGTCGGAAACTATTTATTTTATTTTTTTATGAATGAACCAGTTTATAGGAATCCCTACACGTGCTAGACAAAATAACAAAAAATACTTCTATAATATGTACCTGTGTACCTACATTATAATGTATATTAATATGATGGTTGAAAATTCAAGAGCAGACTTTGTAGGTTATCTATATAAATAAAAATCGGTTGTGTCACCCCTAGACTTTCCCCAAGAATCCAGTTGTGGATTCAAGAATGTGTTTTCGTCCGAAACTTTATTTACATAAGTACTTAAATAACTATTTAAGCGCTTTACATAAATCGGGATAGGAAGCCACGAAACAAGTAAAATATCGGAAAAAGAATATTTCCGTCCGAAAATTCATACATTCTGAGTACTTGGGTAGGTATCTATTAAAGCACTCTAGATGAGGCGGGATGGAATCTATCGCGGACTACAGCTTCATTTCCTTGCTGTTCTCACCTGGGATCGGGTAGCCGATTGATCGTTTCAAGAGCGGTTGCCGTAAGGTTAACAACCAACCCCGCTCTATAGGAAACAAAGCCATTTCCAGATGCCCAGTCGATTAGCTGACGCCGTACGGTGTATAGACCGTCTAGAAGCGTCCGAAGGACGATTCCTAGGGGAGCTGTCTCGCAGGCACAGAGTCCTACTTGGGCTCGCACATCTGCACTGGGCCATTATCTCCCAGGTAAATTGTGTGGCGCATAATGTAGTACCCATCGATTTTATACGACCTACTTATAGTTATCAATAAAAAATATTATTATTATAAAAAGAACTTCACGCGGTAAATTCGTTTTTATCAATACAATACAATACAATCAACTACTCCATTAGATAGGAATTCCTACACTTGGATGCGTCACAAAATTAAATGCTAAAAATTTAATTATTAAAACATAACTATCGTGATAGTTGTCATGGCTGTAATATTTATTATATTCAATATTACCTACATACAAATAATCAAAATATACTAATGTGATTTAAGAGTCTGGGAGAATAATATATTAAAATAGAAATGCAAATTCTATGTAGAATAATCAAAAAATATATATTTTATTGCTAATCCAGCAATATGCCTTAGTATTTTTTTTTAAAATGAATAGATGTAGGTATATTAAATTATATGAAAATTAGAATGTCAGCTATCATAATACCATTATGTTTAAAACTTTACGCATTTCATTAATCATCAACATGGAAAATAAACTCAGAATTTTCAAACTCCCTTATACCATAAATTGGGTTTCTTACCAAATTATGTATAATTGTCTTTTTAAATTGGTCTTCTCCAAGACTTTTCATTTGCTCTGGAATCTTATTATAGGACAAATTTTGGTGAATAAAACTGTATGGCACTTTGCTAAGTCGCTGTCGGTTTATGTGGAGATTGGATTTATTCCTCGTATCGTGATGATGAAAATCACTATTCACCGGAGCTTCTGTTAGGTGACTACGAGCGTACATAATATTTTGGTAGATGTAAGAAGAAAATAGAGTCATTATTCCTGATTTTACAAATAGCGGCTTACAAGAACTTCTTGGTGAGACTCTATATAAACTGCGTACCGCTCTTTTCTGGAGGAAAAAAAATCTTTTTGAGTTTGGTGCCATTCCCCAAAACAGTAGGCCATACGTTATTAGGGAGTGAAAATATGCAAAATAAACGGATTCCAATATGCAAAATATCCAATGTATAATAACGTCAAACTAACGCGAAATGCTTCGATTTCAAATCGTGCCCATTTATAATTTTTATGACCACATAAGTTATGTGCAGACAAACTTCGTTCGCATAAGTTCGCAAAAAAACCAGTCCAGGAAATTTTCAAAGAAAGACGTTAGCGATAATAATCTACTATTCTTCCGACAAAACAATAGTGAGTCTTGTATCTCTAATTTATCGACAGATAGTTTGCAAATAATGGCAAATTTTCCTTGCGAAATATTTTTCCTGTATAAGTTGTTCCTCGTTGAAAGAACAAACCGCTCAAATTTATGCCACTTTTTTCTATCGATTTCGAGGTTGACTAAAGGAAAGAATCATTCTCGATATACACAAAAGAATACAATGATAGGGTTACGTACCAAAGCGTACAAACGGAAGTCTATCGATAGCGTAGACAGGCAGGGTTGCCAGATGGGGCTAAACAATCCGGACAATGCTTGGATTGGCTGATGGGGGGTTGGGGGGAGCGAATAAAAACATACCGACGCCCCGCTCAATATGTGAGACCTCGTGCATACATGCCTAAAAGCTAACTTTTCAGGGCATTGAAAAAACTGAATAACTTCGCTCACGAGATGTTTTTTTTTAGTTGTTTAGTTGGAAACCGGACAAGGACTCTGAAAACCGGAGGGTTCGGTCTAAAATCGGACATATGGCATACCTAACACCGGGCATAATAGAAACGATTTATTTTTGTTATTGCCATGATTTTGTTGCATTTCTAAGGGAGACAGAATGATCAATATCGTTAAAACTTCCTGGGGTGACGGGTTCGGCCGTTGTAGTTGACACTAAGTAGTTAATTCTATACCTGCAACATCACAATTTCAAAGGACAACTCAATACAGAAGCATAACATTTTATAACAGGTTACCAGAGGAATTAAAAAATATACAAACATATACACTATTTAAAAAACTTACCAAGAAATTTTTATTGCAAAAATGTCTATATGGCACGGACTTTCAAAATTTTATATTCACAATTGACTACATGTTCATTTTATTTTTTAAATTTTTTTTTAACTTCCATTTTAATCCTATTCTGAACACTTCATTTTATAGACAATTTCCTTACTGATTATGTAACATGATTTAGGAATTATTGCTTTTATTCGTATATTTTTACCCTGATTATTATTTGGTTCTTTCCGAATTGGACTCCTTGATTATTATTATCGTTTCAAACCTCCGAAAGTTACTCAGAGAGACTTAACCGTCATAACATGGACTCACTCGAGGATAGGCGCCTCCAATATGATATACCTACGTTTTCTGTACAATATAAGTTTCAATATTTGTATTTTTTTTATTTATCTTCAAATACTTGCTTCGAACAAATTAGAAATACGATAAACAGCCTTCGGGTTTAATTGGTAAAACTTCGTCCGTTAAATACGCACGCTGTGGTATTGTTTACTACACTATAACAATGCTTTCTAGCCAGTATAATATTTTTTAATATTTTCTATAAAAGTTCATATGTATATTAACACCATAAATATATTGTGATTTATTATATACTAGCTGCGCCCAGCGGTTTCACCCGCGTGTTGATGGAAAATTGTGATAATGATGACAGAAAACCATATATCTTTAAAAATTATAGCCTATGTGTTATTCTGATGTGTAAGCTATATTATTGTAAAGTTTCATCAAAATCCATTCAGTAGTTTTTGCGTCAAAGAGTAACAAACATCCATACATACACATAAACTTTCGCGTTTATAATATTAGTAGGATAGTAGGATAGAATTTAAATCTCGAATGTCAATTTCTTAAATTTTATCCTACTTACTTGACAGTTATCGTTATATTTTAGATAATTCACGCTATATCTTTATAAATTATAGCCTATGTGTTATTCTGATGTGTAAGCTATATTATTGTAAAGTTTTATCAAAATCCATTCAGTAGTTTTTGCGTGAAAGAGTAACAAACATCCATACATACATACAAACTTTCGCATTTATAATATTAGTAGGATATATTTATATTAACTATAATTTTACATTTTATGTCGTATTATTACCTTGTCGTATTATTTATATTAATTTATTATTTGTGCACGTGTATGTA
Source organism: Micropterix aruncella (assembly GCA_944548615.1). Taxonomy (NCBI): domain Eukaryota; kingdom Metazoa; phylum Arthropoda; class Insecta; order Lepidoptera; family Micropterigidae; genus Micropterix; species Micropterix aruncella. Next base: position 15,101,779 of record OX155975.1, on the reverse strand, counting down.
TGTATATATGTATGTATGTTATATATCATCATATATCTTAAATACATCTACATAACTCCCTATCCCTTTCCCCTTACTTAAACCTGCATTTTTTTCAAAGCTCGTTGCACTGTAACAATAGATTTAGTTTAATTGTGAAAACTTTTAATTGGCCTTAGATTTGTATAATATGTGTTAGCATTAAGTTTAAAACGCTGTAAGTTTTCCGAAAAATTAAAATAAAATATAATAATTATTATTGATTTATTTATTTGCGAGATCATTCAATGGATTTGCCTTTCTATTATCTTTTCTTTTTTTATTAAAGGTTTATACTCTTTTTTTTAATGGATTTGGTGTTTCTATTTTTGATATTTCTCAATGCACTTTTTAATATGTAGACAATGTAATGGTTGATTTTGTATAGTTTATTGACTTTCAGATTTCTAATGTGATTTAGTTTTATTATTGCCAGATATATGATATGTTTAAAATATGAATATTATAAAAAATGTATTTATTAATTGTAAGTTCCTTACTCTCGCCGGGTTTTTTTGGAATAAATAAACTTTGAACTTTGAACTTCTAAGTATTCATCTACCCGCAATGTATTCTTCAGTCGAGTAGTTGTACTTGCGTAGGTGACTTGATGATTTGTTATTACACCCATAGCTCAATATATCTTTTATCCCCCCCCTCCTCTTTGAGTTTTTCTGTGTCCGCGGCAAATCAGCCGTACTCTGTAAATTTATTCTGTATTCTGTGGACAGGGGAGTGGGTGGAAACAACATTCGAAAACAACAAAAACACAACTTTATCCATTTATCCATAGAGAAAGATACAAATTGCTTGGGTCACCCCATGACTTTCCCGGCAAGTAATCAAGGACTTATTTCATCTGAATATAAAATTCGTGAATACAATTTAAAAATAGTTTGAGTGCCAACCTTTAAATTGTACTAATCCAGATATTGAACACCTTATTAAATAATTGAATCTTTATAATAAAAACATAATAGTATATGTAGTAATATAAATTGATGATTTCTATATGTAATTTTATTTTAATTTTTGTGAATTTATTTTGTATATTATTAATACATATTAATACTTGTTAATACATATATAAATATATATAATTTTTTATCATGTTTTAAAATAAAATAATATTGACAATTTTCATGACATTTTCTTACGAATTTTTATTAGGTAATTAGGATATTTCTGTTACATTAAGTATGATTTTGTTTATTTATATAAATACAATATTATAGATTTCTTAGGATAATTAAAATAAATTGTCTACCTTGGAACAGGCGGCAGCCTAGTTAGGTTAAGACTTTTGTATATTGAATGTACTCAAAATTTGAACTCAATAAATAATTTGAAATTTGAAATCGATGGGAGCCCACTCTCGGCCGGCAGATGAACCCGTTTGGGTTCCGTTACACAACCGCCTCAAGCGGCGCGGTTCGTTTCTCGGCTATCCTCGGGCACTCGGCGTTCACATTTGATTAAAATGTATGCCAAAATTAAAATAATATTATTGCAGCTTGTATATGAGATATTCCAACTAAATTTTCACAACGTGATTTCGGTCCAACGTGATGTCAAGTCTCTAAGTCCACTATTTCGATGATAAGGTATGATTAACTAGGGTTGTTGACTACAGCGGGCGAGCCCGTCACCTCAGGAAGTTTTAGCGATTAGTCGTTCTATCTCCCTGGAGTGAGCGCAGAAGACTTGGACTGGTCATTTCAAGAGCAGTCGCCGTAAGGTCCGCAACCTAACGGAGTGCACAGTCGATTGGCTTACGCCGCACGGTGCGCAGACCGTCCAGGAGCGCCAGAAGGTTGATTCCCAGGGGAAACTAACCATAAGGCCAGAGTCCTGCCCAGGCTCGCACTTCATGCGTGGAGGCCGTCAGACAGGTGTTGACCCGTGAGTGTGACCAACCCTGAACCGAATGGATCTTCGTGGCCAACTCAGCAAGGGCCCATTAACTCCCAAGGTATGATCAGTGCGCCCCTGGTGCACCGATTTCAACGACAACCATTTCAACTCTTGCCTTAACCAAATGATTCCTGCATGCCAAATTTATCTCAATCGAATTAAGCGTTTGGGCGATATCGTGGAAGGCTACATACACACAGCCACACGCATCGACACACACACACGCACAGATAATTCTGGAAACGGTCTTAATCTTCGAGGGGCCTCTAAACGGATATTTCCGTTTTCTTCTCGATTTTTTTTGAGCGTTCACGATACTTTCGTTCCTCGTCTGTTGGTGGGCCGGGAAATTAATAGGCACTTTGACATCTTAACTAATTTTTGCTAAAAAATATCAGTTAGGTATTTCGTCCCCACGACGACGTTGATATATAAACACTCAATTAATTAAAAATAGCATTATTAATTAATGAAAATTGAATTGCGTTCGCAATAAAAACCCTAATTATACGCAATAATGAGTTTATTCAACTATATATCGGCATAATAATATTATTGAATGAAATGCAATATTGATTTAACGAGTATTATAACCCCTGAGTTCTTGAAATTCTCATTAATAACTTCAAATTTAACTTCACGGCAGTCGAAACCTCGATAATTTCTTGCGTCTTTTGCTTGAAAAAAGTTCCAATTTGTTGAAATGTATTGTTTAGAATTTTTTAACACGCTTTTATTAGGTCGACCTGTATGTAACTATGTAATAGAATCTAAGGTAACTAATTTAACCATCTTCCAAGGATTGTAGCGTCATGAAAATTGGCAGCTGTATGTAGTTCTGATGACATTACAATAATATGGTACTGTCGAACTGATCTGATGATGGAGTCGGAAGATATGAACTGGAATTTCATGATGGAACATCGTATCATAGCTGTATTTGGACTTGTTAGAAAAGTCTTGGAATGAACTTTGACCACGATTAGGTTTCAAGGTCTGATGATGTGGTTTTTACGTGCATTTATAAAAGCGTGTTTTTAGTGTTTTTTTTAAAACTATTAATTATTAACTGGTGTCTTTGGGGGTCTCCTACGGTTCCGAACAGCTCATGCCTGGTGATCTATTTGTTATTTTCCATAGGACATAGAACTGCACCTAAGCGACTTCGGTCCCATAACCAGTCGGGAGGAAGGAGGTATCCTGATAATTCGAGATGGAGATATCCTTCCAAAACTGGTAGACAGGGGGCGAGGCTGCCCGCTGTGTACCTTTCCCGGTGCCTCGCCGTAAGGCGTTGGCCTCTGTTAGACATGTTGGCTTGGCTAGACAGTAGATTTGTATTGTCTCTAAGTCTACTACGCTCACCTCATGGCAGATAGAACGATCACTATCGTTAAAACTTCCTGAGGTGACGGGTTCGCCCGTTGTAGTTGACAACTCTAACTCTCCCTAGCGGGTGTGCCCATTCCATGGCACCAGGCTCGCTCTGTCCGCGCTTCCTTCGTGCTGCTGTTTGCGAATACTGCTAAATTTATAGCCTACTAGCTGACCTGTGCCCACTTCGTTGGTCTGTAAAACTTTTTACTTGTGATGAAATTATTAGTGTGGTTTGGTTAGTACTGAGTGCTATGATTTATTTCCTGACTGCCAAAAACTAATCGAAGTTAGTACTGAGTTCTGTTATTTATTTTCTGACTGCCAAAAGAAGGGTTATATTTTTACTGCATATGTATGTATGTATTTGCATGCCAAATTGACTATATTACTGTTATTTGTGAGTGTCTTCTTGTGAGTGTCTTATTTGTGAGTGTCTCTCTTTAACCATTTATGCAGTAAAAGGGAAATTATATGCAGTAAAAGGGAAAAGTATTTTGTTTTAAACACTTGAGACGATAAATTTACTTATTTTAATATGAACTCATAATAGTTTATAATATGACCAATAAATATGGCCTAACGATTTAAATTATTTTTTACTATAAAACACTACTTTTTGTGACTTAAATATAAAAGTTAGACATATACTGTCGCTGACTTTTTTGTAGGCATTATCAAGCTCTACAACTTTTCTCTAGAACTTAATCATATATCTCTCATCGTTAAGGCAGCGTTAGTTAGAAACGTTTTCGTTCGAGCGTTTTTTCTCCGACTTTGCAAATCTGACTACCACGAAAAAGTCTTTTCATTTTTCGGATTAATATATAGCCTTTGACACCCACAAATAACGAGACTTTCTATTGGTGAAAGAATTTTCAAAATCGGTTAAGTAGATTCAAAGATAACTTCCTACAACCTCACAAACTTTACCTCTTTATAACATTAGTATAGATGTACTACCACCTGCTAAAAATACAATACATTGTAATTGTAATATGTAATATAATGTTTTGTAAATATGGAAATGTTAAAATGTAGACATGTAAACATATTTTGTATTCATAACATTAACATTAAGGCAACATATTTTCTCTCTCCAAAAACGAGCCATAAGAATATTGATAAACCTTAAACATAATGAATCATGTCGTGGTCACTTCAAAAATCTCAGTATTCTAACGCTACCATCACTATACATATTTGAATGCATAAAATTCATATTAAAAAACATAGGAAAAATGAAGACCCAAAAAGAAATTCACTCGCATTTCACCAGATGTAGGCACAATTTAGCATTACCCCGTCCATCTCTGGAATTATTCAAGAGGGATCCAAATTACGTTGGAATGGCGTGTTACAATAAACTGCCTGAGAATATCAAAAGTATATGTAGAAACGGAAATATCACCCAATTTAAATCGAAATTAAAAGGCTACCTTATTGCGAGAGAATTATATAATATTAACGAATTATAATTAGATTACTGACAATTTCCATCTCGATTTTTTAAATTTTTTTTATTTAACTTGACATTTGTGCCTTTTTATTGATTATTATATTATTACTATTATTTTTAATTGTCTCCCATAATCAATTATAATTCTTACTTACAGGACCATTTAATTTTAATATTATAATTTCATGACTATCTGTACTTATAAATATCTAATATAACTCAATTATGTGGTGAGTCTCTAATGAAATATTTAGTATACATTTTAAAGTTATTTTAACATTAAGCGGCTATATAAAATGTCTAAACAACTATGTAAAGTTTTTTGAAGACAATAAATGCGATTTGATTTGATTTGATTTGAACTAATAAATCACTGTTTGGATGACTGCATGAGGATAGAAGCCTCTGATTGTTTTGAAAAAATATTAGCTAGAGTAGAATAGATGATCATAGTTGTAAGACTGCCCGGGTGGTGGTGGCGGCTTGGCATAAGTCATAAGTCTCGCCTAAGTCATAAGTCATAAGTCATAGAGACATAAGTCTCTATCCACCTCGTTCAAGTTAGGAAACTGGTGATTTCAGTCATTTAGCTAAACCCTGAGAATAACTTTGAATTAGTGCAATGACCTAATGGGCCCTTGCTGAGTTGGGACCTAATGGGCCCTTGCTGAGTTGGCCACGAAAACCCATTCTGTTCAGGGTTGGTCACACTCACGGGTCAACACCCATCCGTGGCCTCCACGCATTAAGTGCGAGCCCGGGTAGTTTCCCCTAGGAGTCAACCTTCTGGCGCTCCTGGACGGTCTGCGCACCGTGCGGCGTATGCCAATCGATTGTGCACTCTGACTAACAGTTAAGAGTTTCAAGGCGATAGGTGAGGGCAGCAAACCCCGCCCACCGCCGGGGCAGTTATAACGACGAGGGTCGTCTTGTCTGCCCGGGATGTCGTGCTACGACAACCCTGCGCGTACCAGAAGGGTAGAACGCGCAGGGGGTGAAATAGGGTAAACCACCCCCCCGTACCGCCCCGAGAACCCATTTATTTATAATAAAAGATATTTACAAAGTAAAAATTTACAAAAATAATACTAAATTTACCATATTCACAATAGAAAAAGAAAAAAACAACAAATATCACAAATTTAGGGCCGGTGAGCGGGGTAGAGGACGCTCCAGAAACGATGATGGTGGAGGCGCACGGTCCGTGGGCAGGTCTCGGAGCAGCCACGGGGGGGAGGAAACCCTGGATCCTGCAAAGAACGAAACGCCCCTCGGGGCGGTAAAGAGACGGACACAAAGACGGGCACTTCGGGCTGGAAGTAGCCGCCGAATCACGCCACCAAGGAAGAGGGTACCCCCTTGGGGGTATCCCGAGGCCTCATGCTCTCCCAAGAAGCCACCCAGTGCTCCACAAACTCGCCAAACGACTGGAAGCAGCTCCTACAACTGACCAGATCCGGGTACCAAATCGGAGAGCGCCCAACGCACGCGCCCACTGCATCCATCAATTTCTCCCGTGCAGCCGCTAGAATTGGGCAAGACCAAATTACGTGTTCCGCAGTTTGGCGACCATACCCACAGGCGCACCGGGGTTCATCGGCAAGTCCAAAGTCAAATAGTTTGGCTCTGAACTCTCCGTGGCCCCCAACCAGCTGCGTGTTATGGTGGTCGAACCGCACTCTGACTAACAGTCGGGGAAGTCTGGAAGCAGTACTGTTTCCTATAGAGCGGGGGTGGTTGCGGACCTTACGGCGACTGCTCTTGAATCGACCATCGGCTACTCGATCCTGGGCGAACAGCCGGGCAAAGGATGCCTTGGTCCGCGATAGATTCGGTTTACACTGTTTCACCGCTTCGTAAGGGAGAAAATTGCGCAAGCGACCTCGAACTCGTAACTAATCGAGAGACCGGAGTAATCTGGTCGCAATTGTAAGTAAGAGCGTGAGTGTATAACCCGCTGGGTAACATACCTGGTTATCTCGCGGTTAGCTCGATATACTCTATTTAAAAAATCAGAAGTCTTTGTGGTTTTGCGGAGCAAAATCAGTATACTTTGCGTATTCTTATGGACTACTATTTTGGGGAAATGCTGCAACCAGTAAACGAATCTTTCTTTTGCAAAAGAGAGCACTGCGCAGCATGTATCAGGTAACGACTAGGACCTCATGCAAAGAATATTTCAGCAAGGCAAGGGTAATGACTATGTATTCGGCGTTCATATACCAGTGTTCAATGTATGCTAGACAGCACCTAGCAGAAACACCAATTAATGCAGACATTCACACGCATCATACCCGCGGTAGCTCCCTTTTATGCATACCCCGAATACGACTGGCAAAAGTACAGAAAAGCTACTTGTACCTTAGCATTAAATTCTATAATCTACTCCCTACAAAATTTAAACAGCTGGAGGACATAAAATTAAAAAAAAAACATCAAGGAAATGCTGATAGGCCACCCTTTCTATAATCTGGCCGAATTTGAGGGCCACGATTTTTCAAATATTGTGCCCATTTAAATTATTTTAAAAAGTAGAGCCTTATTGTATGATTATTTTATATGGTCTTATATCTGTACTTTTAGTTTGAAATGCATAACGTAGATTTATGTAGTTTGATTATTTACCATTTTACTGACAATTTGAATATTACGATAAATAATTTTACTATGTATCCTTTCGAATTACTAACTACTTCAAATATTAGCCTTCTATTTTGATTATTTATATTTATAGTTTGACAATCTAGTAGTTAATTCTTGACTACCTATGTATGCTCAGTAAAGAGTAGTAACGAAACTTACTACATAACCCAATTATTTTGACACGTCCAAGAGCGGTCTTTAGCCGTCAATTAGACACGACGAAAATGTAATGTAATGTGATGTAAGGCGTTGGCCTCTTACGGGCATGTGGCGGTGGCGGAGCTTGACGGAGGACTGTTTTGTCCAAGTCTTCTGCGCTCACTTCACGGGAGACAGAACGATCAATCGTTAAAACTTCCTGAGGTGACGGGTTCGCCCGTTGTAGTTGACAACTCTATCTTTTAGTGCAATGACCGCCAAGGAAGCCAAATTCGAAAGTCGAAATCAACGTCACAAATTCACCCAACAATGATATTATTTAGATAGTTATGTAAGCATACAAGTCTAATATCATTAGGTAGTTTAATTTTGAATTGTAAAAGCATTCCAACCCTTGATATCGCGGGGTAAAAATTTAGTGTCACTTTAGCCCGGGACAGTTTTGCGCGTAAAGTCGATGGCCTTGAGAAAAAACGACCATAACTTTTAAACTACTATACGGATCGCAAAAAGAATAACTGTAAAATGATCGCATTGAAATTTGAAATATAAAACATTTATAACATTATCTCGTAAAACAATTAAGATAATAATGAATAAATATTACAAAGTTAGCACAGTGCGGAGCGCCCTAACCAATATTGATTAGATACCATTTTAGGCATTTGTAAGCGTCTAACCAAGAATGGTTAGCTCAAATAGAAAGGGTTAAAATAAAATGGTTTAGAAGTTTAGTGGTTTAGAAAGCTGCAAGGTCTGCAGTGTTACTTTAATTGTGGTATAATTACATACTCGCTTTCACATTTTGTCTAATCATAAATTGCATTTCATTGAACTCAATTAGTACTCAACTCAGTAGAATTCAAACGCAGTCATGTAAATCTCAGTGACGAATTTCGTCAACGTCCCCCGCCCGCCGCTTTAGACAACAAAAAACATCGATTGGGAAAAACAACATAGCTGGCTGTTCAACGTGTAAATAGTTAAACAACGGCGGGATCATAACCGTGAATAAATTATAATAAAATAAATAAATAGATTTTAATATGTGGGTACGTTACATAATGAGACAAAATCGATGCGCGCAAATCCCTCAAACATCAACACGTAATCATATATATGTCTGTAAAACACCGACTGACCTGTGATGATGATCCTCGCCTACCTGAAGTCCCAGCACTGCTACGGACCCTCGAGGTGCCTGCTGGTGGATTTTTCACGCAAGTCTCTTCGACAATACCTCACACACACGACCCACTCGACGCGGATTAGTTCCTTCGCGGAGTTTTAATTATGATTTTGCGGAGCGGTTCAAGAAGGCGATAAAAATAAAGAAAATATATACTTCTTCTTCTTCTTTTTTCTTTTTGGCAATCCACCCAATGAGGGTGATTTCTGCCAGGTGGTTATTGTTTTTTTTTAATTTGGGAACTTTATCGTTAGTAGGACAGCACTGAAACAAACAGACACAAAACATACAATAAAGGAAACAGTAGGAACTAGTATATTATGGAATGGAATAATGTTACTAAAGGGAAATGTGGTTGAGGGAGATAAATTTACAGAGGATTTTGAGGACTTTTGGAGAGTTAAGGGAGAGGAGATGGTCCACACACAGTGGGAGTTGAATTTTGAGGGCTATAAGGTCCGAGACGAAATTAGGATAGTTGTTGTTAAATGGGCAGTTAAAAAAGAGGTGGTCAGCAGTGCAGACTGCATGACCGCAATCGCATTGGGGGGACGGGAGGACGTGTATCCTATAGAGGCGAGCGGGGGTGCAGCTGTGGCCAATACGCAATCTGCAAATGACTGCTATTTCCTTGCTGCTAAGTGGCTGATGATGGAACCATGGCTTAGGTCGGATCCCCGGCTGTAAGGTGGAGTACCTTTGCGCCTTGATTTTGGATGACAGACGCCACCTCTGTGTCCATTTGTGGGATAACTGGGAATCAAGGGTGGGGAAGAGATCAGAGGAGGGCAGGCGAATGCCGCCCGCAGCGCCGAGCGTACGGGCCGCATTCGCCAGCTCGTCCGCCCTCTCATTTCCCCTAATACCTGTGTGTCCTGGGATCCAACAGAGGATCACCCGAAAGTCGGCCGACTCCAAATTAAAGCACTTTAAACGTATATCATTCTCAATGTGGGATGGTTTATTGTTTAGGGAGGGGAAGCTCAGTTTTTGTAAAAGACTGAGAGAGTCTGTGAATACGACTGTTTTTCCTATCTGAGCTGACTCTATATACTCCAACGCCTTTAGAACTGCCACGCTCTCCGCTGTATAGATTGACGCTGCGCTTGGCAGCTGGACCATGATATGGTGGTCGATATTGTCGTGATATACGGCAGCCCCGACATAATGTCCTTCGTCGGTTTTAGAGCCGTCCGTAAAAATGTAGCTCCAGCCTGGCCAATTTTCGGAAATGAGGGCGTTGAATAGGGGGTTGTTGTCAACCTGGTGATCATCCCGGTTGTTTTTGGTTGGAAGGGTTGACTGGTGAAATATTTGGGGGGTCCTCAACCTTTCCTCCAGTGAGAGGAAAAAGTTGGGGGGGACCGTGTGGCGATAGATCATTGATGAGTGACGATTAAGAAGACGGTGGCTCTTACAGAGAAAAGGCAATTTGGCAATAGGGGTGGCAGCAGCAGACAGCTGTGACGATAGAATTGTCAATTTAGGGATAAGGGGGTGAGTAGTCATGCCCAAGCGTTTCAAGTAGAATCTGTCAGCTAGGAGTTGACACCTAAGGTCGACAGGGGGTTCAGAGGCTTCGATCTGGAGAGCGTTGGTGGGGGAGCTCTTCATCGCTCCTAGTATAAGACGAAGTCCTTTAAACTGGAGGGAGTCCAGTTTTTGTTGGCGAGCTTTTGAGAGAGGGTAGGTGACAAAGGTGGCATAGTCGATTTGCGACCTAACAAGTGCATTGTAGAGAAGTCTGACTGTAGTAGGGTGTGAACCCCGCCACACTCCACATGTCGCTTTTACGATGTTTAGATTTTTTTCACCTCGAGAGGCCACCTTGTCAATGTAGGTTGTCCACAACAGCTTGCAGTCGAGGGTAACACCCAAGAAGGTCGCTTGCGAACTAACTGGGATAGACGTAGTGTTGTACTCTACACTGATATTGGGGGGGATTCTACGCCTGGAGAAAACTACAGCGGTGCTCTTCGGAGGAGATATTTCTAATCCGGACTCCAGGAGGAATGAGTCCAGGGATGTGAGGGCGTTTGACATGTCAATTAGTGCTCTTTCAAGTACAGCCGCTGACCGATATAGTACTATATCGTCAGCGTATTGAAGGACTCGGCAGTGATTGAGTACTGCCGTTTCGAGTTTGGAGGTGTACACATTGTAGAGCAGAGGGGACAGTACACTTCCCTGGGGAAGTCCCTTGAATGCCGAGCGGGTGAGAGAGATTGATGGGGACTGGATATTCAGTTTCCTTTCACGAAGGATGTTACAGACAAAGTACGCCGTTTTAACCGGGATACCAGTGGCAATAAGTCTGCGCTGAAGAATGGGGATTTGTACGTTGTCATATGCTGACTTAACGTCCAAGAATACGGCGACAAGGTATTCTTTTCTTAGTTGCGATAGACGAATGTCTGTTGTAAGAATGCTGATGTTGTCTAGTGTACCCTTGCCGTTGCGGAATCCATATTGGGACCGAGGCAGTTTTTGGGCGGATTCCAGGTACCACTCTAGCCGATTCTTTAAGAGGTGTTCACAGATTTTGCAAATTGTCGAGGATAACGCAATTGGGCGGAAAGTTCTTGCAGAGGGCTGACTAGACGGACAAGATGAGGGTTTGGGAATAGGAATGATTATTTGACTCCTCCACGCAGAAGGCGGCATGCCTCTATCGAAGAAGAGGTTGAGAAGGCGCAGAAGATAGTTAATGATTGAAGACGGAGAATTTACAATAAATGAATAAGGGATGAGGTCCTCTCCAGGCGAGCTATCCACGAGTTGTCGAAGGGATGCTTGGAGTTCTTCGTGAGAGAATGGGGAGTCTAGCGAATGGGGATTCTGCGGCGCGGACAAATGTGAATCCTGAGGCATTATTATCTCGTTGCTATTGGGACAATACGGAGAAGACAGGTTGTCAGCAAATAACTCCAAAAGGGGGTCGGAGATACCATTATGGTTTTGAGTGGAAAGTCCACGCCTGAATCTTTTTATCATTGTCCACACAGTAGAGGAAGCGGTGTCAGGAGAGAGACTGTGGCAAAAACGTCTCCATCCTTCCCTTTTTTTCGTTTTAGGATTCGTTTACATTTAGCAGCAGAATTCTTATAGGTATTCCAGGTGATAAGTGAAATGTTCTCGCGATAGGCATGGAAGGAGTTTTTCCGCTCTTGGACCACTTGCGTACACTCTGAATCCCACCAAGGAGGGGAAGACGGAACGGACGAGCGGGCCGAAGTCTTAGGAACATGCCTGTGAGCGCAATTTGAGATGCATTCGATAAGTGCAGCGTAGCATATGTCTTCTCTCCCCTCCACCACTGGAGGGAGAGAGGCAGCCGAGATGGTGAGATCCTGTAGAAATCGACTGAAGTCATCAGAATGACGGTCTGCTTTAAAAACAGGACGTCTGCTGGTCGGATTGCTACGACAGAGAGCGAGGTCAAAGTCCACACTGATTGGGTAGTGATCGCTGCCCACGGGGTCGGATAAGGTTCGCCAAGAGGAGACAAGAGCAAGTGACGTAGTGCAGAACGAGAGGTCAACTGCGGCAGGCCTCTCTTCAGGGCGAGCCACCCGGGTTGGAGAGCCATCGTTGAGAAGACAAAGGTGGTATGCGTCCATTACTTCCAACAGAGCGGATCCTCGTCGGTCGGCGAAGTCGCACCCCAGACTGTGGAGTGGGCATTAAAATCTCCAAGAAGGAACAACTGGCTGCCTACAGAAGCGAAAAATAATGTCCACCAACCGTCCGGCACGGATATACGGGGCGGGATGTAGATAGAGGCAAAAACTGTGCTGCCAACCTTCGCAGCCACAATCTGAATATCTGGGCCAGGGGAAGGAACGGGGACAACGTTAAATCGAATTGAGTTCTTAAATGCAAGGAGAGAGCCTCCTCGACCATCAGTGCGATCTGCGCGTATGCAAGAGAACCCTGGGATATTGAAGATATCCCTGCTGCGCAGCCAAGTTTCTGACAGCGCAACGACTTCCACATTGAGAATGTTAAGGAGATTAATAAGCTCAGCCTTCCTTCCGGCGATCGATCTGCAGTTCCACTGCAAGATGACACCCATGATGCGGCTAGATACCAGAAGAGTATAAAATGTATGAGATTACTGAAAAATAAAATGAGAGGTTTAAATTAGATTTGGAGGATAGAAGAAAGAGGAATATAATTAAGCGAGGGGAAACAACTATCCTATAGAAGTTGTTACCCACACTAGGAGTTGGGGACGGCGAGGGACCCGCCGTCAAAAGAGTCGAACTCGTCGATAGTGTTGTCGAGTACGGTGACCAACGATGAGATGGTACTAGCTGAGGAAGACTCTGGGGCAGACCTGGCCTGCATGGCAAGAAGCTGCTGTTGTGCTGTTTTAAGAAGCGACGCGATGCTGACAAACGGGTTTCTGTGCTGATTTTCCAGACATACACCATTTCCGCTTGAGATAGGGAAGTTATCCCAAGTAAATCTGGGACTGGGGGGCGATGAAGGGGAAGGTACGGATTTCCGTTTTTTGTTTCCCCTGGAGTGTTGGGGGCGGGGAGGGTCCTTAACAATAATAAGAGGACGATAGGGTTGCCTTTCAAAAGTTGGCTTTGGAGAAGGAGTGAAAGAGGACGCAACGGTCGAAAAAAGGGCTTTTTTGGGGAATCTTGAGGCTGCTTCAAAAAATGAAACATTCTCGGATGACATCAGATGTTTTATTTTTTTTTGGCGAACGTACTCCTCGCAGTTTGGATTGTTTGCGGCATGAACCTGTGACTTGCAGTTAATACAAGCAAGGCTTTCCGCCTTGCAAATAGAACCGCTGTGTTCACCAGCACAACGGAAGCAACGGGGGGTTTTAGAGCGGCACACATTACGGCTGTGTCCAAAGCGGCAGCAATTAAGGCATTGGAGCACTGGGAGAGAATAAGCCTCTACTGGCAGGGAATTATAAAATAAGTAAACCTTCTCGGGGAGAACCTGACCCTCAAAGGTCAATACTACGGTACGGGAGGGCTTCCATACGGGCACCTCACTCGACTTGTCTCTGAAGTTTAATCGTCTAATTTTGTGCACCCTGATCGGGTTGCACTGGTTGAATCCCTCTAAGAGTTCCTCATGTGACAAAGACGAGTCTATTCCCTTGACAAGTCCAGTACGGAAAATGGTGTAAGTGGGGATGAAGGCAGAGAACTTATATGCTTTTAAGCACGGCAAGGCCGTAAAAGAGTTGGCGTATCCGCCCGTTTGGAAGGAGATTTCAACTCGGCTGCGTCCAATCTTCTTAACCGAGCTAACTCCCTTGACTTTCTTGTCGTATAAAAGTTTTCCTACGGAAATGGCATTTATAGTTGAGTTCTTAACTCCAGAGTCTTCATGGCCAGTCACAGGGGAATCATGTTGCAAATGGACTATAAATGGCCCAGATGCATCATTTTTATAAAGGTTAATAATCGGTTTGGGGAGAGCGATCGAGGGAGTCACAGACTCGACCTCAATCTCAGACACTGCGTCGGGTACCGGAACTTCCATGAGTTCAGCACGCGGAGGGGGCCTTTCGGCCCCTCCCTCGGCGGGGGCCGGAGGGCCGTAGCCCTCCGGCCCCCCCTGCCCTATACTCATTTCGTTTCCGACACGCGCTTTTTCTTTGACATGAGGGTAGGTATGTGCCGAAAAGAAAAAATAAACCGACCCTAATTTCGCGGATTTCTCCGGAATTCAGTCGCCTGAAGAGCAATAAAAATATAGACAGTACTCACAGAGTTGAAGTGGGAGGTTGTACACGTAAGGATACACAGGTTTAGACAAACACACACACAACGCGAGCACACGACGAACACGTCCGACCGGCACCACGGTGTTAGCAAAGATCGAAAATATATATATGCAGTCGTCGTGACCGCGCGGCGGATGATTATAAAAACTAGCGGCGGGTAGGCATTTTTGAGCGAACGCAGTACTGGCAGCGTTGAAGTAGTTCTTCTTCTTCTTCGGAGTAACATTTGCCAGTGAAATCGAACAACCACATATACTAATTAAATGCTGATGCAAAAGATACTTTGCGCGCAACCAATAGCCGATGTCAGTTCTCACAAATTTCTTGGTTTAGTTTTAGATAATCACTTGAGATGGAATGCACACGGAGAACAATTAAGAGACAAACTTTCTAGTGCCTGTTTTCTGCTGCGCCAAATACGAAAACTGATTAATTCCAAGGACGCGAAAACGATTTATTTCGCTTATTTTGAGTCTTTTCTCCGTTACAGTATTCTCTTCTGGGTGCAATGCACCATCGATCTAAGGCAACATATTTTTTCTTTGCAAAAACGAGCCATTCGAATTTTAAGTAATCTGGGTTATGTAGAATCATGCCGTGGTCATTTCAGAAGGCTTAAAATCCTCACCCTTCCATCTCTATACGTTTTAGAATGCGTTAAATTGATCATAAAAAACCTAGCTCAGCTGCCGATACATTCAGATACACATAAACACTTTACCAGGGGGAGAAATAATCTGATTCTTCCTCCTCCAAATCTAGAACTTTTTAAAAGGAATCCGAACTACGTCGCAATTATATGCTACAATAAGCTACCCTATAGTTTAAAAAAAATATGCCGCGAAGGAAAAATGCTCCAATTTAAAAATAAACTCAAATTATATCTCATTAAAAGAGAATTGTACGACATTAACGATCTCTAAAAACTGTATGCATGGGAGCTAATGGGCCCATGATGGGTTGGCCACGAAGACCCATGTGTTCAGGGTCGGTCACACTCACGGGTCAACACCCATCCGACGGCCTCCACGCACGGGGTGCGAACCTGGGTAGGACTCTGGCCTTGGTCAGTTTCCCCTGGGAATCAAACCTCTGGCGCTCCTGGACGGTCTGCGTACCGTGCGGCGCAAGCCAATCGATTGTGCACTCTGACTAACAGTCGGGGGAGTCTGGAAGCTGTATTGTTTCCTATAGAGCGGGGGTGATTGCGGACCTTACGGCGACTGCTCTTGAAACGACCATTGGCCATCCGATCCTGGGTAAGAGGAGGGCAAAGGACGCCATGGTCCGCGTTAGATTCGGTATTCACCGTTTCACCGCTTCGTAAGGGAGAGGACCGCGCAAGCGACCTCGAACTCGGAACCAATCGAGAGACCGGAGAAATCTGGTCACAATTGGAAGTAAGGGCGCGAGTGTCGGGCCCGCCAGGTAATCATTACTGGCTATCTCGCGGTAAAGGCGTTGGTCTCTTGCGGGTTGTGACGTAGCTGGACGTTGGATTGTTCTGTCCGAAGTCTTCTACGTTCACTGCAGGGCGACAGAACGAAAAATCGTTAAAACGTCCTGTGGTGACGGGCTCGCCCGTTGTAGTTGACCCCGCAAGTTGATGCTGTGCGACGCATGATCAAAACAGACAGGGATGTGACCTACCATTTAATTCGGGCATCCTTACGCATAGGGATGACTAAAGTACAATTAATCCTACACTGAAAAAAATATAACGCTGTTATACACGGAAATACGCATGTTCCCAAGGGGATTACATATATAACATATACTGTGGTCCGTGCGTATGAATCAACATGACGCGTAACGGTATAGTTACCAGTGTTGGTTCCTTCACACAAGCCGAAAATCCTGGCTAGCTTTTTAAATGATCGGTAAACTAATAAATGAATTTGCGAGCGCCTATTGCTAACTACGGGCACAGATCCTATACGCGACAAAACAGCTTATCGACAAGGTAACAATTCGCTGCAATATTACCGAGTTGAGTTCAGCTAGTCATCTCGCTCGCACACATGGGCTTACAATGGGGCTTTCAAAATTAGTGGTCCTCTTATATTAACCTGTGGCAAATTACGCAAAACAATATATGTATCTGTTGGAGACTCGGTCCAACATACCCACAACAAAAAAGTAATTTCTATAGAATCGAAATCGCAAACATGCTCGAATATACACGAGTCAGCTGCAATTGATTTCCAACTAAATTGGGCATTTTATGCACAGTCAAACGATGACTAATGTCATTTCTTCTGATCGATACGAATTGACACACTTATTTCTCACCCCACTCATAACTATTGCATCATTACACACCATATAAAAAGCAGTACATTCGACACATATTTTATCATTCCCTGGCGGACAGTAACCGCTCATCTACCAGTACTCGCGCTCTTCAAACCACGCTCTTCTTATCTCGAGTCAACAAACCACGCATAGTGTACTACGCGATCATCATTATCTTCGAATCTATCGCGGCGCTTCACACTTCGGCTACACAACCACGACATCACCTCACGCCCACACTATCTACACACCGGCGAAATATCAAACAAGGCGTTACGAACTGGCAACCTACTACAGACCTTCTGAATAAATACTTCAACTTCAACTACAACGACTTTCAATAACGGAGAAAACTTCTTGATGAGAACCACCCTTCGCTCACGAATAATTGGAGTCTAGTGCAGGGTGGCCACTCTCACATTGGTGACCCCGACGTATAAGCGATCTATATACGACTTTGGTTTTGACGAATAAGCCAGGCTTGCGTTAGCATGAAGTAGAATGCGGTGCGTTCCTTATTTCGTTCCGTTTGTTTTGAGCAAATGGCAGAGCAGATTTTTTATTGTATAATTTCAATTGATTTGTGGTTTTTATTGCCTGATAAACAATGGAGGAAATTGTCCCTTGTGGCGTTGTCTTGATTTCACTCGCTCAAGCAAATAAAACGGCATTTCTTAAAACCACCGCAGGTATGCGACTGATGGTATATGTTAAACTCTGTCTATCAGTAGCATGCCTTCAGTGTCATTATTGAATCTGCGACACAAGCAGTAAATTTCAAACAAGATTGAAGAGTAAAGAGGTACCATTTTTATTTTACTACTAGCGGACCCGTGCCCACTTCGTTGGGCGGTAAAACTTTTTACTTGTGATGAAATTATTTATTTATTTATTTTATTTAGAGTAGGTATTACAAAATTTAACTAGTACATTTTACCATGTCACACTGTATGTAAATGAGGCAATAGCAGAAAACTGATTCTTATTGTGACTGAGACAAGGTTATGACCGAAAGTCGCCTAACTAGGCCTGAGCCTGTTCTAAGGCAGACTTGAGCAATTTTCTTTGTGCATTATGATTACTATTTATTAACAATGCATATATTTCTAGACACAATCAAATAAAACT
Organism: Micropterix aruncella; assembly: GCA_944548615.1. NCBI lineage: Eukaryota > Metazoa > Arthropoda > Insecta > Lepidoptera > Micropterigidae > Micropterix > Micropterix aruncella. The sequence continues at coordinate 15,083,836 of OX155975.1, read as the reverse complement.
AATTATTAAAATAGTCTACAAAAAATTAAATTAAAAATAGAAAATTCAAATCTTTTTAAAATAAAAATAAAATAAAATAAAACTAAATCTAATCCAAATAATAAATAAAACAAAATTAACATTAGAATAATCAGAATTAATAAAAATGCAAATTGATTGTCACTTTTTAAAATATCAATTGCTTAATAGAAATGAAAAATTTTAGAATGATATAATGTCGTATTTTTGTCAATTTATAAAAATGGAAAGTATCTCAATATTTAATGTTAAAATTATGTAAATTAAATCAATTAAATTAAAACTAATTAAAGTAGTGCTAAATAATAATAATAATAATCATCAGAAATATAAATATATAAACTTAAATCAAACAAATAATCGTAAAATATAATTAAAATGGAATTGTAATCAAATACGTAATTAAATTAAATGAAATAAAATAAAATAAAATAATGAATAGGTACAAATTGTTGAAAAATTAAAATATCAAAAAAAAACGTATGTTTAAATATTCTTATCGCAATTATTAACTAAATAATTATCTTTAATTCATTCTGAATGTGTTGGTTTTCCTCTTTTAAAAACCATGCTGTCAATAGTTTTTTAAAATGTTTCCCATTTTCTTCAGTTTTAATGTTTTCCGGAAGGGCGTTGAAAAATCTTGAGGCACAAAATCGAAATGATCGTTGTCCAAACGTGGTTTTCATTTTGGGTATCATTACATTCCCATTACAGGAGTTTCTAGTATCGATTATTTTTTGGGCAGCGATCAATTATGAGTGTGGGTTGGTTAGTATTGAGTGCTATGATTTATTTTCTGACTGTTTTTTCTGTATTTGTATTTTCTGTATTTTCTGATTTATTTTCTGACGTTTTTCAATTCGTCTGTTCCAACGAATTAGGATATATATTATTGAAGTCGGACGGCCGCAGAGAAGAACACATTGCTTTAGATTTGGAAACATCAACAAGAGTTTATATTGTGCTGTCTAATATATCCCAGTGTCCAAATCATCCCCAATCTCCCATACCTATATATTTTTCCATGCTGTTACCGTATAAAAATTCTAGGCACGACTTACAAGGCGATTATTTATGATTTTAACAATCAAAACCACAACTTGACGCAGCCTTGCCTCGGATTAAAATATCGACTTCGTCCAGCATTCGTCATGTAAACGTGACCTAAATGCTCAATGTGGAGTGGATTTCCATATTAACCCTTGGAGTAAATGGGTATTTTCATGGATGCATCTGTCTCTTTTGCAGGATTTTCGGCGACATCGACCTTAAAGTACTATAACTACGAAACTACTACACCAATCATAAAAAGAACAACTGCACAATGATTGCATTGAAATTTCGAATATAGAATATTGAAATGTAATTTTGTAAAACAATTAGATAATTATGAATAAATATGAGAACGTCAAAGAAGTGAAAAAAACGCGGAACCAGATCTGGTCGTATCATACTCAACGGATAATTGTTTCAGAACCAGATTTGGTCGTATCATACTCGAGGGGTTAAGTAGGTGCTGCGGTTGACTCTCCATTCTCATACGGGGAACGACGTAGATATTAAAAGTTTACTTTATTTATTTAATTAATGTATTTATTTAAGAATTAATTACTATAAAACATTGATTAGCTTGCAAAAATAACAGGAACCGAATGACAAAACCTTAACCTTTTGCTTATTTGTTTCTGTCACCCAACTGGGACTAGCCCGTTCTAGGGTGGACAGGACTCTAATATTACAATCCTGTTTGCTTGATTGCTTACAAATGTACAATTTTTAGTAAAAAGCTAATAAGACTAAATTGCCCTAAAATGTGGTCTTCAAAATAAAAAAATAATAATAACAAAATATTAAAAGATGGTATAATAAACAAAATGCAATTTCATTATATAATCGGCAATAAATATAATATAAAATTCGATTAAATAATATAAATAAAGTTATATGTGAGAAAAGAAAGAAACAGTCATTAATATTTAATATATATTATGTTAAGTATGTGAGAGTGGCCACCCTTCACTTGACTCCAATTATTCGTGAGCGAAGGGTGGTTCTCATCAAGAAGTTTTCTCCGTATTGAAAGTCGTTGTAGTTGAAGTTGAAGTATTTATTCAGAAGGTCTGTGTCGGTTGCCAGTTTGTAACGCCTTGTTTGATATTTCGCCGGTGTGTAGGTTGTGTGGGCCCGAGGTGATGTCGTGTTTGTGTAGCCGAAGTGTGAAGTTTGAAGATCGTGGATAATATATGACTGATCGATGTATGAGCGCGTACTTAGAGCGGGCGACGGTCCACTAGGGGAATGATGTCCACCAAGGGAATGATAAAATATGTGTCGAATGTACTGCTTTTTATATGGTATGTAATGATGCAATATCCACCGGTGGGGGAGAATAACTGTGTCAATTCGTATCGATCAGAAGAAATGACATGAGTCATCGGTTGACTGTCATAAAATGCCGAATTTAGTTGGAATTCAATTGCAGTTGACTCGTGTATATTTGAGCGTATTTGCGGTTTAGATTCTATAGAAATTACTTTTTTTGTTGTGGGTATGTCGGACGAAGTGACTCCAACAAGTATTATAGGATTTAATATAAAAACACCTATTCAAAAAAGTACAATTCATTGTCAGAGTCAAAATAATGTTGGTAGTTAGTTCAATGTTAAAATATACTCAATATACATGTTTAAAAATATTGTAAGAATTTGTGCACCTAAAGCTAAACTATTATTTCTAACATTTGATGTATGGATAGTCTGTCATGATTCGATAACCATTTCTTTAATTTATTTTTGAATTCCCTAAATGTCAAATTAATTTTTATTTCCATATTGATCAGATTGTAAAATCTCGGCGCAATGAAATTATGTAGTAAGTAAATATATTAAAAGGATAAAAACCCAGCGGCCGTTACAGAAAGTGAACTATTGTATTTATAGTTATTTTTGTTACAGTTGTTTACAAAATATTTGTGGTTTATGTATGTATACAGATAGATATATTTAGATATATTTACAGAATGTACTCAATCAGACCATTTAGTATCGGTCTAAGATGTAGGCTACCATCGCGATCATGGTGGCAGATAGTGAACGGCCATCAGACATGATGATTAGCTGTGAATATACTGAATAAACAGCCCCCGACCACACAGCGGCAAGGTTAGGAGAACGTAGTGGGATGTCTGGTGGAAAGGGCTTCTAAAAAAATGCTAAACAAGTTCAATGAGTACCTTGTTTAGCATTTTTTTAGAAGCCCTTTCCACCAGACTTCCCACTACGTTCTCCTAACCTTGCCGCTGTCTGGTCGGGGGGAGTACCGTGTGTCATGTACCGAATATGTACCTCCAGTAAATAAGCACATCCATCCCTGCAGTGGGCAGCTGTGCATGCAGTAGACCAAAGAGTGGAGGTCAAGAGGACCAGTACAGTGGAGGGTCACAATTTTTACTTCGGTAATAAACAGCGATGCGGAAGGTAACGGGAAAACCACCGCATAACCCCATTCCCAGGAAAATAATTACTACTGAATACAATAAAACCATGGCTGTCAGTCCCCGGCAGACTTTACATGGTCAGAGGGTACGAAGAATCCCCGGAGGGTTACCAATTTCAACTCAAGCACCACCGAGTTGTTCCGCGCCGCAACATCACGGGCCCAAGTGGCCATAATGACCACCGACCTCTGATAGGAGATGGAACTTTAAGAAGAAGAATA